>JAYKQN010000021.1:2235000-2700000 GCA_036785175.1 Eupleurogrammus muticus
GTGGGGCCGGGCTCCGTCCCACCTGCCTCTGATCCTCCCACTAAAACTGGGACACGCCCGGGAGTTCACCCACCTGCAGCGTGGTCACCCCGGTACAGGCGCAAAGGCACACGATCTCACACACACACACACACACACACACACACACACATACACACACACACAAGTAGCGGCAAATAGGATAAACACAAGCCCAGGTGGGAGTGGCAGTGTGCACGCGCTGCGACACAAAGCACACGCACGCCCGCTGAATAGATGATGAGCATCCTGTAAACACGCCTGCAGCACGTTCATCCCCTGCCTCCTCCCCCCCCCCTTCTTCCTCTCACACCTCAGCTCCTCCTCATCCTCCATGCTGGTGTCTGATTAGAATATTCAGGTGCTAATTAGGGGGTTAAACAGGTTGTCTTGTGTTGAGGGGACCGGGGTGGGGGGTGCGGGGGGGGGGACTGGGGGGGAAGGGGGGGGGGGACTGGGGGGGAAGGGGGGGGGGTTGGAACATGGAGGTTAGCCTGGTATCATTTACCTTTGCAATATCCCTATATATATCTGTCTATGACTTTTTCTATGTGGGAACTGCATTTGGTGTTACCTCTGAAGAAGGCTTCAATTAGATTACATTAGATTAGAAATGCGCAAATTAGATTTATTTGCACATTTGTTTGACCAAAAGTGGGCGCTTCTAGCAGTTGAACCTCAAGTACGTTTCTTATTAACCAGGTTTCACTCATTTATGATTCAATAGAGAACACGGTTTGGGGTAAAATCATCAATGTCTAACATGATGGGACTAACATCCATTAAAATATCCAGTAGATCACCTGTAAAATGCCCAACGTCTCTGTACAAAACGCAAAACATCCGGTTTACAGTGTTGCAACTTTTTCAACTCCAGTCCATGAAACAATCCGTAGTTTGCAGAGAAGTAGGCTGTCAACGTCCTAATGAAGCACAGCTCTCGTGTTGCAAGTGTGCGGGGAAAAAAAGCGATTAAAGTGCAGCAGGTTCCGATGATGTCAGCGTGCCACAGCTGGTGGCGGTGTTCTCCCTCCGTGGCCCTCGCTCTGTGGCAGCAGCTGCACTGGCAGGCAGAGCTGTTGTCTTTCATTACCCCAGGCTGTTTCAATCTCCCACGAGCCCCCCGCACCGGAACGGCGTGGCGCGGCGCCGCGTGGCTCCCCGCCAGTCCGTCCCCCGCCCGGGCCGGCGCCAGCTCTGCGCTGGAAACCGTCTCGCCGTCCGGGACGGGCCCCCAGGAGCACGGCCAGCGCCCACAGCCTGGCTCCGCTGAGCCTGGCTGGGGGGGGGGGATTGGGCCCGGGGCTTTGTTGTCGGAGACATGGCGAGTTCTGCTAACGGAGCTGAGGAGCCAGACGCTCACCAGAGGACTGGGAGCGGGCTGCTGGATGCGCTGGATGTTGACTTCCTGTAGCCAAGATTCAATCAAGTCAGCTAAGAGTCCACAGCTAATATCCACTCCGCAGACCCATGGACACTTCTCTAGATGATTTATTTCTCTTAGACCAGTCAATTCTTCTAAAAGGCTTAATCCTGTTTACACTAGGATTCATTACATTAGTCCACAAATGTCCAACCCCATAAGGGTCGTCTTGTCTTACCGCTATACAAAATTACACACTATACCTTTTCCTGAGAAATCCGGGTTATCTAAAATCTATAACAACGCACCTCTTGTGTTTGATGACGTTCCCCTGCAAACCTTACGCACACATTTTCTTTGTGTGGATGGAAGAGTTCTAACACCAGAAGCTGGAGACACAGTCACATCGAACCTATTCACAGGTTTATTCATGGCTCCCCTTCCCTCCTGTTATGGCTTTTATCACCTCGTTACAAAGACAGTTGATGCTGATTCATTCTCTAAATATCCTCCCTCTCACTCGATTATAAATATTCTTAATTCTCAAATTGTAAAATAAATAGATTCTTGTCCATTATGCTTTGTACGTTATAGCTCCCTTCCAATATATTAGATTAACATTTCAGTTCTTTTCATTTTTCATTTAATTTTTCCATTTCAGCTTTTCATTTCATTTATTTGTTCCACTCATGATAATGCACAGTTCCAGAAGAGAAAACGCAATTAAATTTATAGGACCAGAAAGGAGCAGGAAGATGAAAATCTGATTATACCCTCACTCAACGTATAATCAATAGAAACAGACGACCTGCCAATTACTTAACAGTCAATACTTTCAGTAGCATGACGAATAACAAGCAGAAGAATACAGATATAGAAAAAGCCATACGCAATATTACACTATAAAAGTAAAAAATAGAGGTCTGTCTCCTGACAGTTTCATATTGTTTAATACTTCTTTTCTTGAACTTGAATCTGTTTTGTACAACAACTAAAATACCTGCTTTAAGATACGTTCATACAGATAAAGTTTAAAAGTTCCTTCTGTGGTTAATTTATTCCTGAATTGATAAACAATCTAGTTGTCTATTCCCCTGATGAATAGTTCTTACTGTTTTTTTCTGTGATATATAATAAATATGACGAAGTTGAAGCCTAGCTAACACCAGACCTCATCTCAATGGAACCAACTGTCCATTTGTTGGTGTTGGAGCAACTGTTTCAAACACAACTGATGCCATATGTAGATGAAAGTTGAGCACTGAAAGTTGCATGTAAACGTGTGATCTAAATTACTTAGGAAGGTAAATTACCTTCCGCCGCCATGTTGGATCCACAGTCGCCAACAAAGCCGCTCCTGTGTCTCCTCCTCGTCTCGCTGCTCCCTCCCCTCTCTGTGATTGTCTCCGTCGCTGAGGGAAAATTGGGTCCTCGGTGTCCAGACTAAATTGCAGAGCGACATGAATTCACATGCAAGGAAGGATGTGTATACCCAGGCTGGCAAAGTGGGTTAACGGTACGGAATTTGCATTGCCTAGCAATCTAACACATGCTTTTCTTTATTCAAATAGAAGTAGGCAAGTTTTTTTTCAAGTGAGTTTGTCACCACTATTAACCCCAAGTATCTACATTAAGTTACTTCTTTTACTTAGCAGAAAAAAAACATATTAACCATTCGATTCTAATTTAATAATAACTTATCTTTATCAAACCAACTTTTAAGTTTGACTATTTCACTACAATACAATACTACTCTGTTATATGTTATTAAAATCATCTTTTGACACAAATGTCATCGATATACATAATCAAACATTTGGTCTCAAAAGGCCGAGCCTTGTGGAACTCCATGTTCAATATACACTCAGCTGTATCACCAACAAACTGTACATATTGTCAATAACTGCCTCTATTGTGTTAATGTTACTTCCAGTTGCATTAATTTCCTTGATTATGCTCATTACCGTTATCATAAAGGCATACTAACTCAATCAATAACCCTTTATTAAGTATTACATTATGTGTCTGTACAAAATCTTCAAGTAATTTGGAATGTTATAAAGCAAAAACATATGTCTATAGTTAATACGACTTATGGCCCATAGTGCCACAGCATTTTACAGAAAGCTCTCTATGGTATGATGTGAGAAAGGCCTTCATTCAACAAAACGTCCCAGTTTTGGGGATCACGTGGCCTCTGGAGACTCCTTTTGTGTTCTTTGATGAAACAGAAGAAACCTGACACGATGTGCTGCTGTAGCAGATCAAGATCAAGTTAACAAGGTGTCTCCTGCGCATCAAATTTGTTCGTTTTGTTCTTTTCTTCCCTGACATTTTTTTTAAGGAGCTCCACTTTCTTTGTATCTGTTTGATAAAAAAAAACCTGGAGCCAGCATGTCTGGTAACTACATATATTTATCCTGCTCATGCTTGCTTAATCATGTCCTTTCTATTGTTGTTGTAATGCCTCAGTTGGATGATTAATGAACCTCTTGCCCGGTCTTCCTGCTTTATTCTAGCAGCCATATTCATATGTGACTCACAGCCTTTATTCCTCCGGTATGTGACTGAGTGGTTTGCGTAGATGTGGAGGCGAGTCTAATCAAATGGATTCTGAGTTTATATCTCACATTTGCCCACATATCCGGGTTATTGTCTCTACAATGGGACTCGGAGAAAAAGCTTTCAGCAAACATTGCGCCCCTTGCAATAAGTCACTGCTGCTTTGTGTTCCAATGCAGAGATAGTATGAGAGACCTCAACCCAGCCTGCGAGAGTAGCCCTGCAAGAAGGCTGGACAATTATGATTGAAATAAAAATGACTTCTCTGCATATTTTCGGGATGCACCGGGAAAAGATGAGAAAAAAGAAAAGAAAAACAAAAAAACAGCAGTTCCCTAACCCGGAAGCACTCAATTTTTCATTATTGGCTCCAGGAAATTGGTAGATGTGTGAGTGATTTGAACTGATATAGATTCAACTCAAATGACAAAAAAAAAAAGAATTCAATCCAACGCCATCTCCGATCCGGTGAATTTTACTGCCGCTGATTTGAAACAGCAGCGAGGGTCAGTGACACTGAGGGGAGGTAAGAGAGTGTGTAGTTGGAAACGAAAAGGGGCGCTGAGTGCCGGGCCGCGTGAGACAGATTGTAAGTGACAAGCTAATGACTGTGGCCAGTAGGAGCTTGGCAGGCCATAACACAATCCAAAGAGGAAACAAGTAAAGATCAAGTTTCTCTCCCTCTCTCTCTCTCTCTCATCTGGTCTTTGCCTCTCCACCCCGTGTGAGTGGTGCCTTGCAGCATGCCGGGTGGAAATGCACTCGGCTCGCAGGTATAATTAATTCACCGCTGTAAGTGTTTTTGCCAGACGGTCGCTTCTCCCACACTTTCTCGTTCGACATCACCTTACCAGCTCCGACCGTTACTTCCTCCGCCTTCGCCCTTGCTGACAAAGCCTCGCTGTAGCGCTCACAAAATAAAGTTTTTCACCCATCCCGCTTTTCCTCCGCTTTCTTCAGTCTCCTGGATGGTACACTACCTAATTTAGTTCCCACAACAACAACAAAAAGGAGAGGGAAGTGGGTTTTATGTTGGCGGAGCTCTGTGTACAGGTGTTTCTGTAGCCTCTTGATGGCTTTCAGTGTTCGCCTATTAAGTGTGTGCGGCTCAAGGCCGTTTGGAGGGAGTCTACTGTTGGTCGTGAGACGAGAAGCTATAATTCCTGCCAGCACTGGACCCTAATCTAACAGAGAGATTTTCTGTTCGCCACTTCTATAGGACCCATTAGAGAGCCCTTTACTGGCTTGTCCGGGCAGCCGCTTTTTGGACAGCAGTGTGCGCTTGGCTCTGTTGTGTGTTTGGTGTGTGTGTGTGTGTTTGGTGTGTATCCAGTGTGTGTAGGTGTCCCACCTGTTCCCAGTCACTGGAGCGTTAGCCTGTGTGTGTGTGTGTGTGTGTGTGTGTATGTGCACTAGAAGGGCCATAAACTCCCAAACTACCCTCCGATGAGTGATCCAACCCTGCAGGACGGGGCACATCAGCCACGTCCCCGGCTGTGTGAGAGCTCCACCTGCTGGCTCGGTTCCCGCCATCTCTCCTCACCTGACCAAAGGAAGGGGCGTCCATCAAAGCTCCAGCCTATTAGCTTCCCACAGCCATCTGCTGCTATTTCTAGATTGATGTGTGCGACCGGATCTAAATGAGTCTGCAGAGAGCCACATTCATCGGAGGCTCTATTTACTGAAGCGCTCTATGAGGGGAGATGGTATTGATATTTCATTATGAGTCTAATAAAGGGCAGCCAGTATTGAGTTTTCATTAATATGGTTAGTTCGGTGCAGATTAACATATCCGTGCACTTCATAATGCCGCTGGGAGATGCTGAATGAGTCCTTCTGGGTGTTTTAACTGGCTTCAATAGGTCTGACTGATCTAACAATCAACCGCATCCTTCACGAGTGGAGAGAAAAAAAAAAGAAAGGAACAGAGCGGGAGGGAGCAAAGAAGATTTAGAGATACAAAGAGAGTTGCAGAAAGACAGGCAGCGAGATAGACGGATAGGGAACAGACAGGCGGGGAGCAGTAAGCAGCCGAGATGGGATGGGAACGATAGCGGGAGATCAAATGAGTTTGCAAAGAACACGCGCCGGAAAAAGAAAAAAAGACACGACTCAAAGAGGTTGAGAGAAAAAGGAGCTAAAAAGCCGTTAACTCTTCCCAGTCTGCAGCCACATTCATCTGTGTTTATTCACGTTTTCTGCAGGCAATCCGTGACATCAGCGCCGCCAAGCCAGTAGAAAACGTGACTCCGGGTGACACTGAGGGGGTGGGTGGGAATAGCCTAGCAACACGGAAGCAAACAAAGCATCGGTCCATTGATGGGGAAGCGCTGCATGCGTTGGACAAAGCAGCGGATCCAGAATGCAGAACTGTGGCCCGTCCTTGACGCCTCACTCTGTCTCACTATCTGCACACACTGACACAAAGGCCTGAGCCAAATGGATTAATATGAAGAGAAAAAGACCACAAAGCAGAGGGAGGCTTAAACTGCTAAGATGGGAAAAGCGTGAGCGCACACACACACACACACACACACACACACAGCTTTTTTGCCAGCTGTGAGTCTGGAGAACACAGAGACTGAACTTTCAGCACCACGGACAGAGTCGCCTCGTCACGCTGTGATGTGGAGGCGCTGTCTCTCTGCCTCGTTCTTTCAGACACACTTTCATTGGCCTGCGTCTCAAGTCTGGTGTCTCTTGTCGTGGCTCCGTGATAGTTCAGCTGCTGCTGCAGTGCGCCGCGGGGCGACTCCCCCCTCTCACTGTAACCGGACTAAATGAGGCCTGGTTACCTCGTGGTGTTATCTGCGACGTTGTGGTGCTTCTTAAAAAGGCGGCGCCTCCATTAAAATGAGTGATGATCCAGGTCTGTTCCCACAGTGGAAAGCCACGACTTTTAGGCATTAATGGATGAGCCTTTTACCAACGCATTGCTCCCTCCCTATTACTCTGTGTAGTATGTGTGTGTGCATGTGTGTGTGTATATGTGTGTACTGTTTACTATCTGTTATTGACCAATACATTGTTTTCAGACTCCAGTCAGCTGTAAAAAAAAAAAGGCAAAATATGTTTGCATGGGCGTGACAGACATTTTCATTCATCACTCATATGACTCAATGTCACATAAAATGTCTTAGTGTGTGTGTGTGTGTGTGTTTTGTTAAAAATAACATTCTGCGTTTGTATAAAAGGTTTTATTTTAAGGATTTGATATGCAAATCTTTATCGTGTGTCCTATCTTTCTGCCTCTCTCTACTACAGAAAGTGTCTGAGTACACCATCATTGTCCAGGCCACCGATATGGAAGGCAACTTGAACTTCGGCCTGTCCAACACCGCCACGGCCTTAATCTCCATCACGGACATCAACGACAATCCCCCGGAGCTGACAGTCAGGACGGTGAGTTCTGCCCAGCCCCATAGGATTTTTTTTAATCCATATTTATTCCCTGTAAGATCATACCATATCAATGGGCGTCAGAGATCAGACTCAGAGACAGAAATGTTTTCTCTTGGGGCTTGAACCTGTGACCATTTCAACATTTCTGTGTTTTTCCAGTGTCCGATAATAAGAGGCATAGTACTATGCATAACACACGGTGGTTTATTCTTTCTAGGCGAGACGGGCTGAACAGATCTCAAAGCGAAGGTCTTCTCTCAGATATTGCTGGAAAAATCATTCCTCTACTGAAATTGCATTTTCAGAGAAGGCCGAGATGACGGCGAATATAAAAAAAAAAAGCTGACAGAGATGTAGGATAATGACAAATATACAGGGAGACAGAAAGAAACTCTGAGAGAATAACACATAGAACGACAGGAAAAGGTGAAGGAGAGGAACCTGGGCTGAATGTGAGGTTGAGAGGGTTCGGTTGTGGGAAAGCGGGGGGGGGTCTCCTCCCTCCTCCCTCTGTTCCCTAGCCGGCAGGACCTCTGGTTTGTCTACAGGCATCTGGCTCTGGGCCCTGATACCTCCACACTGGTTCTGACAGGAAGCCAGGCTGCAGCTGCCCCCCTTCCCATGGCAGTGTGTGAGTGAGATTAAGTAGAGTTGTTTTTTTTTTTTTTTCAGAATGAGGGTTACTTTATCAACAAAACAAACATCAATTGAACACAGAAGCTCTGCGTGCTGCATGGATGCACACACACACACACACACACATATATAGATTGTATTTGCCACTTTCAGAGCAGACTCTAATGCTGACCACAGCCTGACAGACCTACAGGACCGGGGCTTTATGCGGATTTCTGAGATTCCAGAGAGAGGCAGCTGCTGTCTGCAGCCGAGCTCAGAGGCAGAGCGAGCGGCGTGTCGGCGTCACACGCTGTGATCCCCGTCTCCTCGGCGGGGCCGTTGTCAGCCTGCGTGCCAGCGCGGTTCCAGCCGCGCGCTCTGATAAGAGCTCCTCGGCTGTCGGGGGGTAGAGCTCATCGAACGGGGCCCCCGCTCACAACCGCTCTGTCTGTCCCCCCTCGTGGCTCTGTCATCGCTCTACGACGCGGGAAGGAGAGACCGGACGTGGTTCTCTCCGGGGCAAGGCCACGCCTCGCTTCAGTAGACGCAGAGAGGCGCATACAGTATGTCCTTGACACGTACAATACACATGTACGTACATGTATGCACACACCCCCTTGCTGCAAGGGGCACTTTTGTCATCTCCACAAGGCCTCACTCCCTCCCTGCCACTCTCCTGGATAGACGGCTGCAGAATTGTCACCCGAGCTTGTTAGTAAAGGAACAGTCATCGCCATATTTTGGTAAACAAACAAAAAAAACGTAATAAAAATCCTCCTTTGTTGTGTTTCTCTTTGACACAAACACTCTCACGCGAACATCCACGGCGTCCGCCAGATGCCGTTCGTCGATCCCCGCATATCGTTTTTTTTTTTTTTTTTTTCTGCTTCCCACACGAGCAACGAGACTCGGAGAAATTCGGTAATTATTTGCGTATGACAGACATGAGAAGAATTCATTGCTCTCCACGGGAGGCGTGGGGAAAACATAAGCTAGTTAATTAAGTGAAATTGCTTGCAGGGGGCATAAACCGAGGTGATATATTGCATCCAAAAAAAGCTGAATGTTTTATTCATTTCACCACATGGGCCTGAATGGGCTATGTTACTGCTATGTTTATCATTATGCGATAAACAAAAAGACATTGGTGCTCGCCACAATCCGTCTAATCAAGCAGATCACGCCGTGTAAACGTGTACACAGCGGTTTATCATTCGCTGAATCATAATGGGGAGCAGGAGAGTCAGTTCAAAGACTTGTGTGGCTGAAAGGCTCAACTCGCAGACACACAGGCTTACACATCTGAATAGAGTGCTGTTTGTGATTCACCTGTGGAGCTGCGGCTTCTGAACACCTGAAAGAGCCGGAGTGCCTGAGATTATCGACATTCAACACTTACCTCCGCCTTCCAACTCCGCGACTTTGACTGGAGGTAAAAATGGAGCAGGGGCTGCGAGAAAAAGGCGGATGGATGTGTCTGCGCAACATGAAAAATGAGTAGGAAGATAGACACATGTAGCCAGCAGCTACGTCTTTATTAAACCACAGCGAAGACGTAAGTGGACTGATGTCTGTCTGGTATCAGAGGGAGTCAGACATTTATTCTCATAATACAGCTATTACCCTTCAGTGTTGTTTTCCACATCACCGTACAATGGAAAGTAAGAGCTCATTTAGTCATATTGCACCGCACCTCTAACCGCCGTCTAAAAAGGGAAACACTTTCAATTGCTGAGTCAGTTTTCAGCAAGAAGGTAGTAGATTTCCCCTGATGTGCGGCGCACCTTTGTGCAGATTAATTCTCTAAAATGATTCGGGGTCTTACACGGCACTATATCCTCACTAATTTCCCCTGGCTGGAGAACAAAATGCTAGTTACGGCCATAGGAAGATTGAAACATGAAAGGCAATAACCCTGTATTATCTGGGTTTTGCTTGGTGCTGTCCTTCATATATGTGTGATGGAAGTTCCTAAAAAAAAAAACTGAGAGTAAATGGCAAATGGAATTCTATAGCCCCTTTCTAGTCTTTTCAACCACTTCATAATGCATGCTGACATTCACCCATTCACACACCGATGACATAGTGCCAGCCGCCCATTAGGAGTGACATTCACATGCATTCACCACATTCACACATTGATAGGGCGGCTCCCGACAGCAATTCTGAGGGTAAGTATCTTGCCCCAAGGACACATTGACATGCGGACTGCAGGAGCTGGGAGCCTGACCCCGGGTCCTCTGATTGGCGGACGACTCGTCAAACTCTGAGCCACGGTCAGCAGTGCTCACGTCTTCAGAGAAGGCATTAGAAGGTGTTTTTTTGTCTACTTAAATCTGCAACAGCACCGCTATGTAATGTTTGGAGGCAGAAATAACCCATTTAAAACGTTAGATATTGGTTAATAACCAATAAAACAGGCCCAAGCTCAACTTTATAGACCAAGGGGCTTTTGCAGCTGCAACCTTTGCTTGGATTGGTATCACATGTATCTTATGGTGGCAAAAGTTAGTAAAAGTTAGCCAGATATTGATTTCTAAAGGACATGACTGAATCAGCTCTGCTACGGTTACCATTAAATTATACCCTAAATACCTAAATAGTGCATAACATTCCCAGATTGTTCCTTCCAGATTTCCATTGGTGATGTGATCATCTTGTTCTATGTAGCCTTCCCAAAACATTCTATGAATTGTTTTTTTCATTCATCCATTCTTTTGGTTAGGCCTCCCACTTCATTCTGAGAAGGTTGCTGCAAATTGGGTATTGGATTTACACGAAAGCTTCTCAATTATTCGAGGGAATATTGCAATAATCCTACTGCTACATTCAACTAACCTTATCAGACCCTTTTTTTTTTAAAAATGCAACTATGTTAGTTTTGACATCGGTGAATGTAAAAAAAATTATCCCAGAACATTTTGCGAACCACATTGCTTGCTAGCTTTAAATCCAAAAGATTTCAAGCATTTTGTTTAGGAAATCATAACAGTTTATTTTCAGCACTAAAGCGTGGATTTTTATTTCTGATTCTCATCCTGTTTGCAGGCCTCCTACAGGTCTTTACCTAATGTTCCACAAGCTCATGCTGTACCCAGGATTTGCACTAAGGTTTTCATTGTCGAATAGGCAAATGTTGACAATAGCGTTTGTGATATACTATAAAATACATTAAAATTCCTAGAATTGTTTTGTCTAATTTGAATTTCTACATTCAGTGGCAAAGTAAAAAGAGACGAGGTCCTGTTTGAATCCGATTTGCTCCACAACTACAAAATCCTTCAGACACTCGGCCTGTGTCTCTAGTGGCTTATCAGCGGGTCCACATTGCATTTTAGAGAGCGTTGCCATTTTGGAAGCGTCCTCCCCTACGCTCAGCGCCATTGTGCATACCTCTGAGAGAGCATTTTCCATTTGGCTGTCTGACAGTGCGGCCAAAAAGCTTGGAAGGTTTGTGTGGTGTTTGTGCTAAAAGCTCGGGGTGAAAATGAAATGAAGAAGCCCACACACCAGAGACCGGGAGTGCATATTTAATTTGTTCTGTGCTCATCAGCCTGGTTGTGCTGCAGCGGATAGGAGGAGAGGAGGCTAGGACAGAGGGAGGGGGGGCGGTGGGGGGGTGGGGGGGGGGGTGCAGGAATTGGGTGGCTTGGACGCTGCTTCAATCCCACGATGATGAAGCCATTAAAGTGAACAGCAGCTGGCAGACACACTCCATAAACAAGTTAACGCTTCACAAGAGGAAACACGGATTATCGCTTGACAATGAGAGCTTTTAGTGTGTGAGTGTGTGTGTGTGTGTGTGTGTGTGTGTGTGTGTGTGTGTGTGTGCGTACCTTTGAGTGCCCATCCCTCTGTAGCCAGATAAATCCTTACAGAGAAGGACTCTATTGCGCTGTAAATTCTTCTTGGGGCTCTGCAGCTGTCACCAAGTTTCCTCCAGTTCGTTCAGAGGGGAGTTGTTTCAGATTGCAATATAATGAAGATCATTAGCCAAAGATTATTCCTACCGCTGCTTTAATTACAGTACTCATCTAGTTGCTTATTAGGACCTAGATTTGGTGAGGCACGGAATCTAAATCAAATAGGTAAACACTTAATTGAACAAATCCATTAGTTCAAATAAAGGGTTTCATCTGAGCAGACACAGTGTGGGACTGAATTAACATAATGGAAGATATGATTCTCTATCATTCACATTTAGACAAATATGTTTGCTATTTGTTTAGTTTCCATTGTTGCATTCATGTCTTAACACGATGAGTTGCGCTGTCCTTAAAGCGTTTTGTTCTCATAACAACAATTATGGAAAATGCAGAAAGAGTAATGTTCCGAGTCGCGATAAATCGCGTTCCTAACGTGCATCAGGCGACGCCCGGAACGACGTCAGCGTAACGCTGTCACCATCCTCCCCTCCTCTTCCCTCCCTCCCCTCTAGTTTTCCGGGGAGGTGCCGGAGAACAAGCTGAACGTGGTGGTGACCAACCTGACGGTGGTGGACCGGGACCAGCCCCACAGCCCCAACTGGAACGCCGTGTACCGCATCATCAGCGGGGACCCCTCAGGACACTTCACCATCCGCACCAACCCCGTCACCAACGACGGCATGCTGACGGTGATCAAGGTGAGAGCGACGCGCGCTGGTCAGCTGCCGATGGCGGGATTAGTGACGACTTTGGTGTAAATCCTGAATTGGTATCTCTCTCTTCTCTCCCATCTCATTGGTTCTCCTCCAGCCTGTGGATTACGAGTTGAACCGCGCCTTCATGCTGACCGTGGTGGTGTCCAACCAGGCCCACCTGGCCAGCGGCATCCAGTCGTCGCTCCAGTCCACGGCGGGGGTCACCATCTCCGTCCAGGACGTCAACGAGCCGCCCGTCTTCCCTGTCAACCCAAAGATGATCCGCTTCGAGGAGGGCGTTCCCGCGGGCACCACACTCACCGTGTTCGCCGCCCAGGACCCAGACCACTTCATACACCAGATTGTCAGGTACCTTTATTTTCAAACACTCACTTGTGTCCTCTCATGAATCAACAATAATATTGTAGAAGTAATATTCACTCTCCTTTTAGCTCTGTTTTTGTTCTCCACCGATCCATGATGAATATGTCTGGTTCTTTTGCTGCTAAACATTTAACCGTCTTGTAACAAGCTGTTTATAACAGACACACAAGCTATCGGCTAGCTGTTAAACGTTTAGCAAAGTGAGCCACTGTGGTCGGTCGTGGTCCAGAAGTCCCCACACCTACGACATGCTCCCCGGCTAATGCTTCTAACTGCACGGTGAAGTCTTCAGAGGCTGTTCTCGTCGTTGCTGAAAAGCAGCTTCAGCGCCATGTGTGAAAATAACTGTTGATAGAAGAGATGATGCTCTGCAGAAGCCGAGGAGAACTGCATTGTGTGTGTGATATTTCTGTGTTGAGCGATTCTGCTCACTCACAAGTAGTCATTTCATTCAGTGGTGATAGAGGAGCATTTATTCCAGCAGCTTTAAAGGGCGAGTGCAGCCATTTGTGCTTTTTTTGAGGGTTTTTTTTGTTCATACTGAAGAATCACAATAGTGTCTCAGATCTAAAGATTAAAATTTTGGTCAACGTGCATATGGTTTAGGCATCCAAATGCCATTTCTGTGAGAATATCTAATAAGGTTTTCCACTGAACAGTCACGTATGTTCTACCTGATGCCGCTACATTTTTCCTGATATAAAGCCCTGTTACAGCCAGTAACCGCTCACACAGACCAGCAGCTCCTCTGCTGAACCACGTGCTCAGAGACACAGACACTAAACAGCTCCAGATCAGAGCAGCGTGACTCCAGGGTGTTTTTTTATTTATCCCGAAGCGCCGCCTCGGCCCCGCGGTCTCTCATCACTCCCCCTTTTTGTTTTTTTCACACTGTCAGCAAGATGCATATGTGTGTCCGCTCAGCCGTGTAACTGAGGGGGCGTTTCCATTTTCCAAAGCCGGGAAAAACACTCGCTGTGGCTGCACTCGCCCTTTAAAGTGTTTATATTAAGATTGTTTCAAATTTTTAATATATATTACAGCAGCTCAAGTAATTCAATTTCAGCATCAATACAGTTTAACATGTTCACCATTTTTATATTAGATGCTTTAAAATAATTATCCATCCATCCATTGTCTATCCCGCTTATTCCCTTTCGGGGTCGCAGGGGTCTGCTGGAGCCTATCCCAGCGCGTTAAGGCGAGAGGCAGGGATACACCCCAGATGGTCGCCAGCCAATCGTGGGGCATAAAATAATTATAACATCTTTAAATACAAATTTCTATTTTACATACACATTCTTTTGTAACTTCTGTTAATGTATGGAGCCTATGGATGTGCACAAAAAAAATTAAAATTAAATTAGAAGATACAAGTTGATAAAGCAACGTTAGATAGTTTGTTATTGATGTTAATGACATCTTCAGTGCGTAGACTCTCTGTGGAGATGAAGAGATCACAACCCCTGAGCGGCGGCTAGATCAATCCCCTATGGAATCCAGACACTTGTGACGGTGACTAATGACTCTGCCGGGGCTGAAGGATGATGAAGCTGACGAGCTGATGAAGCTGTGAGAGCGACTGGGCAGCGGCGGGGAGGTTCCCGGCTTGCGAACATAGCGCACGGGGTGAGAGTTTTAATGGGAAAGGTGTGTCCCTCTGCTATTGGATGGAAGTGGCCCATGGGATCAGCTGATCTATCAAGTTGACAGAAAATGACAGGGAGGAAACGCTGATGCAGACGCGTGCACAGACGTTGAAGGCATTGGCCAAAACGGTGTCTCGGGATTTAAGCTTTTAATAGCTTCTTATTACCTTTAAGAAGCTTTTATTAGCTTGAACTGTTCATGTCTCATGTTACAATGTGCTACTGTGAACAATAACAGAGCAGAAAAAGCAGGTGTGGGCTCGATCAGTCACTTTTATCCATTTGTTGTTTGTCTGTGTATTCCAAGCGTCGGTGTCTATTGTTTTTAAATGAATAGTGTTTTATGTATCTTACAGGGAGGGTCAAAGGCAACTTGATATTCATCTATCACGAGTCATATCCAACGTTCTATCCATCTAGTGTATCTCCTGGTGAATCTGTGTGTCTACATTGTTTAGTGGCGAGTGCTTTCTGCGCAGTGTATCCCTCTTCTCTGACATTCTCAGACTCAGGCTCCAGTTTCCTCCTCGTTGCCATGGCGACTGGTGTGAAGAGGTCATGTGTCTCCTTAGATCCCCGTCTTCTTCTCTCCCTCCTCATTGATCGCTCCCTACCTGGGATCAGACCCAGTGGGCTTCAGCCCCGCGTGGCAGAAACTCCCGCATTCCCACGAGGTCCGGTGGCTCCGCCCCCTCCCACATCCAGCTCTATTTCTCTTAATGTCAGTGAGACGACCTCTTCCACCTACTAACCCAGTGGAAATGTTACTGAATAGAGAGCAAGAAGGAGGTTGTGTGAAATGTACACACATATAGAAGGAAGAATATCCATCCCAGAGTTCTCACATAAAAAGACACGTCATGCAAACTAAGTCGGATCCTGTGCCCTCTGAGAGAAGTAAGTCCCTTTCTTTGCTCTCTCTTCTCTTTCATCGTGTTCCCGTTAGATGACCTCGCTTAAACCAGCACAGAAGCGCACGCAAGGCACCGAAATGCAAGCACGTAACTGTGGACTTACAAAAAACAGCACACGAGCACGCACAGGAAAAGGCCTGTGTGAGAGTGAGCGGTAGGCGGGAGCGGAGCCAGGGCGGCTTTTCATATGTTTCTCGATTTCTTGCTTTTTTTTTTCCTTCTTTCTCTCTGTGGGCGCCGCCAGGGAAGGAAGGATGATGTGAAGCCAGCTCATTTTACAGTTAAATTTGATTTTAAATGGCAGTCAACGTGTGTTTATGTGTGTGTGTTCTCTTCTTTTTGCCCTGGTTAATGTTAAAATATCAGCCTGGTGGAGTAAGAGTTCTTGTTTTTTTCTTTGTTGTGCTGTTTTTATGCGAGGTTCTTATGCTTAAAAACAATATATAGTATTCTGTGCGCTTTGCTCCGCCAGCTGCAGATAAGACGGCAGATGGCGACAACTTGTTTGCACAGGAAGGAAATGAAACGCAACGCGTGCAACAGAAACACCACAATCTAACCTGTGGGGCAGCATCAAATCCTGACTAACAACACCATGCTTTCTTTGCATGCGATTTGTATTTATTTTCAAGTGTTTGTTTTTTTTTATTCATTTTTTTCATATGTCCTCTGATCCGACTGTTTGCTGAGTGTGTGCCAGGCCAGGAGTGGACGTCATTAAATGGCGATATGCTTCGTTTTTTTAATGCCTGTACTGCTCCTGCTAACCAACATCAGCCTCCGACGCGTTTCCTCTAATTAAGGCTTTAATTAAGTCTCTTTTCCCCCTCATCACACTTCCTACTGACCACGCTGACATTCGGAAACACACCTCTGATCGCTCACGCGTTCTCCCCGCCACCTGTCGTCATGGTGACGCGCGGCCCTTCTACCTGCCAGCGAGACTTCCCACTCGTCCGCAACCGTTTTACATCCAAATTAATTACGAAAGAGAATCACTCGCAGTTAGTGAAATAGTTAAGGCTCGTCATAGTTGTTAATATTTTTTTTTTTCTAGATTTTAATTGCAGCTGTCACTTTCCACTCTGGTGTTTCAACCAGTGACGACTACAGTAAGCGAGTCGCTGTGACTGCTGTGTGGGTACAAAGAGCAGGAAAGTTGTTAAGAGCGCTGCTTGACTGTTCTGCATATGGGTTCAGGTTTTCATCGGTCTTCATGCTAATGAGCTGCTGCTATGATAAGCTCGGTGAACATATGTTCCGCTCCCCATGTCATTGTAATATTTCAAAGGTGCTTGGCTGCTATTGCTTATTATGTTAATGAACATTCAACCTGATAATGGGTACTTTGGATCAACAAATACAAGATTCAGAGTCGCTAGAATCCAAGTAACAGTTGGCTGCAAAAGATAATAAGTGGAATCTGTGTTTGTATAGATGCCCGAGAATGGAGTTAACTTCCTGTCATTTTGCCTGTGCGTATGTGTGTCTTTCTCTGGACCTGTGTGTGTGTGTGTCCAGGTACTCCAAGCTATCAGACCCAGCTAACTGGCTGAAGATCAACAGGACCAATGGTCAGATCACCACCATGGCCCTGCTGGACAGGGAGTCCACGTACATCAGAAACAACGTATACGAGGCCACATTCCTGGCTTTCGACAATGGTAAGTCTGGTAAGTCAGGATGACTTATGTGTTATGATGTCCTCATGACGAGATGACAAATAAACCACAAGGACGATAGCGACACTCTTCAAGTCCTGCTAGTGAGGCCAGAAAGTGTTGTGTAGGCATCCGTGGTCCCCAAGGTATGAATTGTAATGAGTTCGGTTACCCCCTTACTCTTCATTTAAAATGACATCAGCCATATAATGATATTAATAAGAGTACACTCACATTTGGATGTTTTTAACATCCTTCATTATCAGGCGTACGATTAATGCAGAGGTTGTGGAGGAATGCATGTATATAATTATTGTAATTGCTTAGGCCTTGATTCCATTATGTAGCCTGATTTATTACAGTATAGATTGAGTCTGTACCTTCAGCGGTCCTCTACGGTACCAGTCTGTCTCCCTCAAAATAAACCTGGAAAAACCCTCTGTATAAAACCCTCTTTTCTCTTCTGCTCGTGCTTATTTGTACAGGATGACATGAGTTGGAACTAGCAAACCTATTACGACAAAACCTTAAAAGACAGCTTCACTTGTTGGCAGTTTTTTCTTTTTTATTTCATGAATCAACGTTGCAAATCCATTTATCTCCTTTTTGAATAACGCTCCACACTACGCTTTTCCTAGCAAATCAAGCCGCAGAGTGGGCGGTGTGAAGGAGTGAGCAAGCGGGACAGGTGTTCATGTACTGTACCATTTACGGCCCTTTTTTAGATGGGGAAAAAATAGCAGTAATATGTGTCAATAACGGTCTGGAGTATCAGCCTCAGCTGCTGCAACAATATACGAAGCTAAACAACGAAAGAAGCACAAATAATACGAATCAAGGTGCTAGATCTTTGTAAGTAGGAGAGACCCAGGTGTTTTCACTCCATTGCGAAATGAGGGATCAGTTGCCCAAAGCACACCAACTTAAGCTCAAAGTGTTGACTGCTTATTGATTCTAGAGCTCAGTGCCAACAAGGGGATATATTCCACTTTGATTGAAACAGTCTTTACTTATTCTACTCAAGCGAAGCGTAAGAATCAACAAAACACCCAGCCAATCATAACCGACAAGGCGGTCGATGAGCCTCGGGGCCCAGGGCAACAGACCTTTACACACTCGATGCGCCAGGTTACAACAAGTACAAGCACCAAACTGATGAGCTGCCGGGATAAACTCTATCTGTGCTGCCCCGCGTGAGTCATTTAATGTGCGCAGGCTTGTCAGCTGAATATCAAGCTGCAGTTTGTTTGTTCAGCGTTCTGTGTTTTAGGACGTTGCAATCAGAAGCAGCCACAGTGAAGAATATTAGTGATTCAGCTCATCGACTCCTGCCTTGCTCGTTGTAGCAGCACCCAAACTGTATGTTTGTGTCAGTGATTTCAGCCACATCCCAGTAAAAACATGTATTTAAATATTAGCCTTGCTTTTGCTGATTGGTTCTGCACACTGACTTCTGCCAGTGCCTCAATTACTGTCAATAACAGTCACATATTTTACACTTTCAATAGATTTTATTTGACTTTTTTTTTAAATACCAGGACAAATCATAATATAGTTTTAGGTCTCTCTCAAGCTTCTAACCAGATCAGTTATCTTGTGTCTCATTATTGGAAATGAGCTTCTCTTTTGGATGGCTGTGAATGATGTTAGAGGAATCCAAACTTCAAATAAAACCCAGAGAGGTACAGATATGAGGCCTTTAAAAAAAAAAACTATGCGGCGATAAATACCCAGCACCTCGTTCTACAGCATCAGCCGCAGCCGGAAAACAACGGTTCAGACGCAGCGGTGGATGCTGTGATCAGAGCACATTAGAGGTTTATCTGTTGACATCCCATAAAACACCCCCCCCCCCACCTGATGGTTCAGTTCTGGTCTGGCAGCGGTAAGAAATCCTGAATAAGTTATGAAGAGATGGGCTCGCTGGGTGTAGTGAGAGTCGGCGTTTGACTCATTTCCCAGCGGGCCTCGTCGAGCGCAGATAACGGCAATCTCTGGGAGCGTTATCCCCCTCCAATATGAATCTCGCCTCAGCCCTTCACAAAGCAGACGGTTGTAAACAGGGACTAAAAAAAAGTATATGCGTTCCATCATTTGTTCCAGCCGCTTTGTTCGGGCTCCTACACTACACGTGTACACAGTGTCGTCCCTCCACTTGCAGCAAATCACCCGGGTAAACAAAACCTTTTTCTTTCCCAACGGCTTCTACTTTTTTTTCCCACGCTCCTCGTTTTCTCACTTTACACACATAGACCCCAGAAAAAAAATGTGATTCAATTCGCGGGCTTGTTTCCCGCTTCTCGCTCCGTCTCCGATCATTCCGTCTACGCCGTGCTTCCCTCCCCCGTCTCGCCGCGCTATCCTTTCTCCCTCTGCCTCCTTTGACCCCTCTGACCCCTCTGCAGGTTCGCCGCAGGCCAGCGGGACGGGCACCCTGCAGATCTACCTGATCGACGTGAACGACAACGCGCCGGTGCTGGTGGCCAGGGAGGCCCAGGTGTGCGAGCGAGCACGCCCCAACTCCAGGGTCAACCTCACGGCCTCGGACGCCGATGCCGACCCCAACGTGGGGCCCTTCGTCTTCGAGCTGCCGTCCTTTCCCGCCAGCGTCCGCCGCAATTGGACCATTTCCAGACTCAGCGGTAATTAAGAGATGTGCATTGTCCTGACAACATCCGTTTTCACTGATATTCTACCTCCGAATGTGCCGTTTTTAAGCATCTAATCCGGGCGGTATGGGGGGGGGGGTGATAAATGAACGCTCGGCATGCCCAGCTGAATTAAACCATAAACTTAACAGATGGGATGCAAAATCCCTCTGCAGGATGACTGGCGAAATCAATCGGGGGACCGGGGATTGCTTTGAGCTGCGAGAGCAGTCCAAGTTTAACAAAATGTCTCACAAAGCTCACAGCGAGAGACGCGGGTGCCATCCATTGTTGACGTACGATCTATCGTTTGTGACAAATGAGATCCATTCATCTCCCTGTCCCCCGAGCAGCCGATCTGTCACCTAATCCACCCAGATGGATGTATCACAGCAGTTGTCTTGAGGACAAATCTGATCACATACCTGGATTCTTCTCCCACTGAGCCTCTTGTCGTAGCTTGACTGAGTGATAGATGCACAAGGTTATACAGTGTGTTGTGGGGTTTTTTTTTGTTGTTTTTTTATATCTTTAATGCCTCTTCGCATACACGCTGCGCAGTTTGTTTGGTTGCAGCTTTTATTTGGTGAGTCAGTCACCTGTATAGCACACAATGACACGATATCCTGCAGTAAACTAAATAATTTCTCTACAGTACAATATCTAAACTCCCCCCCGTTTTTCTTCTTCTTCTTCCTCCTACACACTCCCCTCCATCTCTGAATGCTCCGCTGTTTGCGTTCCATCATCCGGCTCCCGCTGTCTAGGAGACTACGCTCAGCTGCGGCTGAAGATCCCTTACCTGGAGGCGGGGATGTACGAGATCCCCATCATCGTGTCCGACTCGGGGAACCCGCCCCTGTCCAACCGCTCCACCATCCGGGTCAAAGTGTGTCCCTGCGACGAGAACGGGGACTGCAGCTCCACGGGGGCCGTGGCGGCCGCCGGCCTCGGCACCGGCGCCATCATCGCTATACTCATGTGCATCATCATCCTGCTCAGTGAGTACAGCCAACGATCCGTCGGCAGTTTTCGCGAGAGAGTGACGCGTTCGTGTTGTGTCTGTGCACGTCGTCACCATCCTGGTGCCTCCTCCTCCCCCAGGCCTGGTCCTCCTGTTCGTGGTGTGGATGAAGCGCAGGGAGAAGGAGCGGCAGGCGAAGCCCCTGCTGATCGACCCCGAGGACGACGTCAGAGACAACATCCTCAAGTACGATGAGGAAGGAGGAGGCGAGGAGGACCAGGTATCATTTGTAGATAGTAAATGTATATAATATTAAAATTAAAGCCATTTTTCTGCCCAAAAATGTTTAAATCAGTTATACATCTGCTGCAAAACGCCCTCTCTTATCTTCTTTACTATTTTCTGAATAAAGCCACACTCATAATCGTTGCTTAACTCAAAAATGTATTATTAATTACGCCATGTTTGATACTTGTCATTTTCCAACACCCACACTCAAAAGAGATGAGCTTGAAGAGAAGAGATGAACACACACACACACACACACATGCTGGGATCAGATGGCTGCAGTGTGTATAGGCATGTTTTTAATCTTCAGCACCTGGATGAGGATTTAGTAGGTACAATAATTCATTAGCTGCAGGAGAGCAGTATTAGAACTCATCAACCAACTCTATTACCACGTCTATTGCAATTTATGTAATTATTTGTTCCAAAAAAATCTGACTTGGAATAGACTCACAGAAATCAGCCATGAATATGAATTAAACACGAAGCCCAAAATACAGTTAGAATAAATAGTGGATAAAGAGATTTAGAGCGCCTGTGTGTTGTTTGCGCGTCTGTACAAGTGTGTATTGGAGAGTAGGAGCAGGAGCTCTGCACGCTTTAAGAGTGTGAGTGTGAGGTGTGTGTGTGTGTGTGTGTGTGTGTGTGTGTGTGTGTGTGTGTGTGTGTGTGTGTGTGTGTGCGAGGGTTTTCACTGATATGAGTGTTCGTTGTTATCAGTGTTGTTAGCCCAAACTATAGCTGCTGTTTCTTCTTTCTCACCTCTCACAACTCTGTGAATTGCAGTAATTTTCTTGAGTAAAGCATGCGGCACTGCAGATTTACGTAAGGTATCAGAGAATCTGTTAGAAAGCCCCGCAGCATAGATTTCATGCTTCCTAACAAGGAATGTAACAGGAACGCATATCAAAGTGTCAGAGATCTGTGATGATGCACACTGGGTCCTGAGGATAGAACCCAACTAGGAAACTATGCTCCACCCTAAACACATTGTATGTTTAGGGGGCGATTGCAAAGAGGGAAGAGGTAATTGTCACCATCATCGCACTGAGCCTCATTTATTTCCCTCCAGGACTATGACCTGAGCCAGCTGCAGCAGCCTGAGTCTCTGGACCACATCATCAATAAGCCGGCGGGGGTGCGCAGGGTGGACGAGAGGCCTGTGATCGCTGAGTCACAGTATCCCGTCAGACCCAGTCTGCCCCACCCCGGAGACATCGGAGATTTCATTAATGATGTAGGTTTGAATGGAGAAAGTGTTTTTGTGTTTCTCCATGCTGCTTCTATTCTTCTTCTAATACTTAGTCCAGCAGTGTTATTGTTACCGCACCGATTCTGACTCATACGGCGGCTCTACACAACAGGAATTTTGGAAAGGTAAAATTTTCCGCAGGTTTGTGATTCGACAATAACGCAGAGTGGATTAAACATGTCAAGAAATGAAAGGCGCCGGCGTTTTCACAGAAACCGGCAGGGGTGCCACTAGAAATGTTTGGACCCCTGTAAACAGCTCGATGTCTGGCACTGAGACGCTTTCACAGAATGACGGAACGTTAAAATCCTCAATAGAAAAATAACTTGTGGAAATCCTTCCTGCAGTTAAACAGGGTGAAGCAAGGTTTGTTGCAGTTGCACCGTGAACCCAGTACATTACAGTAGCCTCCATGGCCAGTGATCAACAATGCCTATTTAATAAAACACTGTTACTGTACTACTATATTAGTTATTGTCAATCAGCGCCTAACTGCACAATCCACACACTTTTCTATCCAATCTGGCCTGTAAACCACACCAACACAGCACTTATCTAGAGATTTGTCAAACCGGATACACAGGTGGATTCCACAATATCAGATCAAGTAGAATTGTGTAGCGATCCCAACCTGGATCTTTTCATCGGATGACGTTAAAGCATGGTTTACGCAGGCTCTCGGACAGAGCGTTGGTTGAATTTGCACATTCTGTTCAAAACAACAATAGCGGACATGTCTTATTGTGTGTCTGTGCTCTTGGTGCTTTCTGTATTCTTTGCAGCTTAACAGCTGAATTTAGGATGACTGCATTAGGTGCGAGCCACGATCTCCTCTAGCAGACAAAAAAAAAAACCTGTGCCCTGGATTTGGCCTACTCATTAGTCTACAGCGTCTACTGTTTAAAGTCTGCGTAGATCCCTCCATGTTTTTCAATCAGTACCATGCTGCACTGCACCAAAATAGCAGGAAAATTCACAAGTAATTTATAATATGAAACCACGCAACACAGCAGGAACGGTGCGGCAGCAGTCGTTCAGTGAAAGCCAAGCCACCACCAGACTGGATGTGACCAACGGTTACTATGACAACCAAACAATGCATTGGCATTTTCACAATGTTTCACGCAGGTATTTGAAATTTTGCTTATCAGCCACTGCTGGCCTGGCTCAGCAGTACAGGCTTTCAGGCAGATCGTGTTTGAGATTTTGGTGGATCAGGGATGGAATATCCGGTTAAAAAAAAGATGTAGACTCCTACAGCTGAGGCCTCAGAGTCCTGGTTGAAGATTTCATTGTCTCTCATGTGTTGGTGTCTCCAGGGTCTGAGGGCAGCAGACAACGACCCCACGGCCCCCCCCTACGACTCCCTGCTGGTGTTCGACTACGAGGGCAGCGGCTCCACCGCCGGCTCCGTCAGCTCGCTCAACTCCACCAGCTCAGGGGACCAGGACTACGACTACCTCAACGACTGGGGCCCCCGCTTCAAGAAGCTGGCCGACCTCTACGGGGGCGGGGACGACGACTGAGGGAGGAGCCGGGGAGGGGAGGGGGGCGGGGAGGCGGGGAGGAGCTGGGCGAGGCTGTGGCAGGCGAGAGGCGGGGTCAGTCGGATGCCCCCGCCGCACGGCGGGCGGGGGGGGGGGGGGGAGGGGGCCACGGACATGATGCAGGCTCCGCGGTAGACATGTGAGGAACGGACCCTGGCGTGGGCCGCGTTAGTTCGCTCACAGCGACTGAGCCCGCCGCCGCCAGTTCTGCCGCCGCGCAACTGTATTCTGGCTTTATATTTTTCAGTGGCGAGTTGTAGTGTGGTGTTTTCTTTTCTTCTTCTTTTTTTCTTGTTCTCTCACCGTGCTGGACCCGGAGCTCTTCCGGAGCAGAATCAAGGCGGTCGTGAGAGACGCGAGTAGTGAATTTGTGCTTTGACTGATTGTTAAAAAAAAAAAAAGAAAATGATGCCATCTATTGCTTTAGTCTCACACTGAGGAGAATGTTGTTTTTTTTTTCTTTTTCGGGGAAGGGGGGATGCTCTCAGATTCTCTCTTTCACTCTTGTCAACTTGAATTTCCTTAGAACAGAAGCACTGTCATTTTATAAAGTGCCTTTTGTGGTGTGTTTTGTATCAGACTCCTGCTATCTCAGGATCGGTTGCCATTCGTGCAGTACAGCGGGGGCGCGTCCTCTCGCCGCCTCCCCCTGCGCTCCTCAGACCAGCCCTGCCCGTCACCCTCCCCTCCCCTTCACAGCGGCAGCCAGTCCCAGAACGGTAGGACACAACCAGGGCAGACTATCGGATATCACAACCCAATGAAATACGAGTTTTAAATGAGGATCAGCCTCCTCTCCGAGGACCTGCTCAGTCTGACTGTCACAAGCATCACCCGTCGACACACAAACGCCGACAGTGGGTCAGACCATTTTTATACATCTGGGGGTTTTCTAATTTAGTGGAGAATGCCTGCCTTTTCCTCTGTGGACTCATGAAATTAGGAGCCTATATGTTGAGACGCTTGCCTGCCCTGTATGGTTTTGTGTTGCTTTCTCCACAATGTAAAGCTTATGTAGGCATGATCTGATTAGTCAGACAGTGTAAGAAGGTGGGAAGAAGGAGATGACTTGGAACAAAAAGCCTCTGAGACGTACTGAAAGATTTTTTTGTCGCCTTGAACATTCCCGTTTTTTATAGGCCAACGAAACTATTAAAAAGGTGCATGATTTTTTTTTTTCTTTTCCAAAATGTTTTACTCGAAGCACTTGTTACTATGTGGTGAGAATGTGAACATAGTCAGCAGAAACTATATGAATATACTCTGTATAAAGACACTGAGAAAATAAAATACTGTAAGATACCTATTTTTGAAGTATTGATGACATAAAAGTTGCTGCTCTCTTTCTGTAGCTCTTAACTGGGCTTAAGGGATTTTTTGGCCTGTTCATTTTTAAATATGTGGATATTTTCTTTTTCTTCTGTTGAAGCATATGATTCCATTTTTTAGATGCCTGCCTACACCTTCTTTTTTTTCTGTTTGGCTCTTTTATTTTGCAGATTGTTTTCTAAAAAAGAAAAAAAAAACGCTTTGTTATACTCCTTTTATATATAAAACACAGCCTTCCTCTTTCACTCTGTGTTGTCTCTGACAGACGTGTTGGGAGGTTCATTAGCCATGCCTGCTGATAGTTGTTCTATTATTAAGTGTAATGGAATTCTTTTATTCATTCACCTAGATACTGGATGTGTGCTTTAAAAAGAAAAAAAATAAACAAGACATGTTTTGAAAAATGTCTTCTTTTTTTTGCCTACACGCGTCCCCTTCAGGTGCACGCCGCGGGACGCCGTCGCCAGGTTGGTTCAATGGTTCAGCAGCAGTCGTTTTCAGCATCAAATAATTCAAATTTATTCGAACCTGCTTTTACAGTTACGTGTAGGATTTCTTTATTTCTGAGTGTGGCAGCCCTCGAACTAAATACTGAACGCAAAGCAAACGTAACTACCACACCCGTTTCATGCGGATTGTCTTATTTCTCAGGATAATCTAAAATATAAAAGTTAGCCGCTTTAAACCCACTGCCTTTCCACCATTATGCTAATAAAATGATGTGTTTCTATTTGTGAATCCAAAGGTTGCATCTTTTTTACTTTCTAACTGTGGAATAATGTGTTTTAAGGGTTAGAAGGAGTTATTAAGTGGAACAGGCTCCCGTTGGAATAGCGCAGTTAATCCTTGACCCCATTGATTGGACATGGCTTCATTTTCCAGTAAAAAAAAAAAAACTCATTCATCCTTTCGTCGCATCTTTTATTGCATCTCTGAGAGCGGTGTCTAGGGTCAACAACTGTACTCGTGTCCATTCCTTTGATTTCAATTAGTCGGCTGAAGCGCCCAAAAACCCACTGGGGACTTAAAGGGGATTTAATCCTCTCCGGCTGTGTCTATCAATTAGCCACGCCATTAATCCCCACGGCGTAATCTCATTAGATAGAACGCCTTTAATGAGACGCCCAGAGAGAGAGCAGAGGGGCTGGCTGTAAGAGAGAGGGAGAAAAATGAGACGTGGCAAAACGCAGGTACAGGCCGTGTGGAGGAGTGATTAGAAGGATGGAGGAGCGGGTCAGCGGAGGGAGGGGGGGGGCGCAGGAAGTTAGATTCCACCGGAGCAGCGGCGACGCATAACATTTAGAAAATGGTTTGAAACTAAAGGTTAGCACGAGGAGAGCAGTTAATCTCGTATTGTCCACTACGGAGAGAAATTAAAGGAGTGGGCAACAGCCGGATGTAGCTAGAGATGAGAGGAGCTGATCTAGCATATTGGACTAAATAACCTTTTGGTGCAATAATGAATTCGCCCGTGGCATGATAGCGGACCCATGCTAATAAGATCTCTGAAACGATAATGAAGTTGGTTAAAAAGCTACCGTGGTCATTGCTGGATGGGGAGCTTAACTTCATGGAAGGTCTGTGATGGGCTCAGCTGAGGTTTTGCTTTCCGCTTTCCCTGCAGACAGGGAGAGTGACAGGAGAACGCCAAGTGAAGTTGCCCCCTTGATAAACGGCGTACATACACTGGAGGATTTTGCCGCTGGCTTGCCGCCAGTGCCTCGTGTGTTGTAAATAAAGTTCCCCCCCTTCAAATGTTCCAAGCCCGGCTCTTTTCACTTCCTTTTCCACTAGTGAGTCCCTTGGGCCACTGCTGGGAGCGGTCCAATCTGAAACACACCACCAGGAGGTTTGTTCTGGTGCCAGCCGTTCGCAGTTCAGTGTTTATGCTGCTATTGAAGCGAAAGGTGGCGCCCAGGACGCCGCCTGCGTTTTCTGCTGACACCACGCCGCCTTAGCCTGCTATTTTAGGACTCAAATGGCTAAAATAAGATCACAGCGACAGAATAAACGTGACGTTCCTGCAACGTGTGGGAGTGAACATCTCCTGTTTAACAACCAGCCATTCAGCGTATGGATGAGTGGTCCAGCTAACAGCCTGCCATCACGAGTCTAATTCATTTCAGCCACAGCCAAATCACTGTATCCCATTACACAATCAAACTGAATTTGCGTTTTTTTTTATGTATTCATCACATCAACCTGTCATTCTGGGTGGTGAGAGCTGGACTAGGAACCATCCCATCCCTCTGTTTTGATAAGGGCCTGGGACAGGAATCTGAGGCAAATGGTCCAGGATGGATTGAGAACAAGAGACAGAAAACGTCAGGTTCTTGGTCCGTCCAGTTTATTATTTCTGTTACTGCCCGGGCAAATGTTGAACTGCTCGAGTTTGGTTGATGCACTTTTTACCAGAGGAAAGCGGGACCTTCGAGCATCTAGTTGTTGCTCAAAAGCTCTGAGGGGGGAGGGCAGATACCAATATCAGGATCAGGTGCTCAAGACAAATGCAAGAATATGACAGAAAGCAGCATCAGAGCTTATCGACTGCTGTCGGCCAACTCCAGGTCGAGTTCCCCACCTCATGCTGCAGGGACCACCCCGACCTGACATCAGAGGCAACAGGGATTGTCGTCATGCTGGAGCTGACTGTTCTGTGGAAAGCACAAGAGCGGAGGAGCGGAAGAAGTGCGACGGCCTGGTCAGCGACCGCCACACACGAGGCTGAGAGGCAAGCTGCTCGCCCGTGGAGGTAGGGTGCAGAGGTTGAGCCCTGTAGTCTCCATGCGGAGCCTTCATCACAGCAGAGACGAGGAGGATCATCCAAAGCATTGCAGTGAAAGCTCACTGTGTTTTACTGCAAGAAAAAAAAATAGGCAATCAGGTTCCTCCTTTTGAACCACCTGTATATACTAACCAAGGGTTTGTCTAACTGTGAGTGATTTGATGGAAAATAATGAACAGGGTGAAAGACTTTACAGCTTTGACTCATCGAAACACAACAATAATAGAGCAGAGAAAGTCTGCTGTTCAGTAACATACGTCACATAGAGAAATAGTACACAGTCTGAGAAAATACTGTTTATCATCGAAAATCATAGTCAAGTCAAGTCCATACTCTGAAAACGCTGTTCCAGGTGGACGTATTTCAGAGTTGTAGGGTAAATACATTTCCCCAAGTCCAATTTTGAATACTAATGTTCTTTTTTCTACTTTATACCTCTAAAACATTTCAGAAGGGAATAATGATTTATGTCCTGGTAATTACTAAAGGGGTGGATGTTTTGTGTAGCAGACATTTTGACTTGGAGGCATTAAAGGGTAGCATTAATGACATGAATGATGGCTGCATGACATTTAGGTGAGCCAGTTTGAGGACTCTGGTATTTTGCATGCAGGTTATGGAGCTATCATTAGTCGGAATATTTACGGCTATGCTTTTCCTGCTTTGACAAGTCGAAATGATTGGCTCCCATTCAATGATGAGACTTTTCCCCCCTAATGACACCATGATGTTAACATTTGTGATTTTGGAGTGAAATGTATGGGATGGATTGATGATATACACATCCGTGTTACACGCAGGATGAACAGCATTAACTAAAGTGATCCTTTGATTTTTATCTAACACTGTCACTGGGTAAACATTTCTATTTGTTCAAGACCAAAATCTTGCAAAACAAATTCAATTTGTTGGAGCTACAATAGTAAATAATTGCAGCACTGCTTTAATTTAAAGACTTTTATTAGTTTCGACTTGTAATCAAGCCATTCCATTTGGTTATATTGCTACTGATTACATTAGAAGCTAGTTAAGTTCCAGTATATAAAAGATCTGAATAGTTCTTTATACCACTGACTAATGAAACTTATTTTGCACTTGAAATCATGAGATGAAATCAAGAAAGAATGTTCACAGGACCCCCCTTTATATTTTCAGAAACCCCTGTCATAATGAGAAATGCACCCTGGGATTGCCCTTTTTTTATTGTTGTTGACAGTGCAACTCAAGCAGCGGAAACCTGTGCTCGTGATGCCGGCGGCCCTTTAGAGACCAACTTCTCTGTGATTATATGCTAGAGTGCAGCGGGGAATCCAAGCCGCTCCTCGAGCAGAGTGGCTGCTCTAATCAACTGGATGTAATTCTTCACCTCAGCCACAGGTTAAGTGCCTTCCCCAGGACACTGTCTGCATCTGTAAATGGTGGGAGATGATTCCTTCGCAGCCGTGTCCGTCTTTGGTGTCCTTTAGGATACAGTCAAGCTTCCATTGCTTTCTGCCCCTTCATTTCCCTCCGTCAGCATCACTTCAGGAAGACAGACCAGTGCTTGACATTAATAATAGATGCACAGCACAGTCATTAGTATGAATAAATAATTGAGTGCCACAAATGTGTAACAGCATTAGTCTTGTGAATGTTATAATGATATTACAGTGACATGATGGGGAGGGGTGACAGCCTATCGGCTCATGTGCGTAATTCAGTCTGATTAGACTCAGCTTGATGACTTTGTTGTTATAGGTCATGGTTGTGTCAGGTCAATATTTATAAAACACATGAAAAAGCATAATTTACACATCGATTTAATGTTGATTCCCCATTAAAGGCATAACATTCACATAAATAATTGATTTTATGAATCTCAAAGTGCTTCAAGATGAGCAAAAATGCTTAAAGACATCTAACTGGTATTTATATTTCGTTTCATGGTTTTTCTCATGCACAATATGCAGATGTTTAAAAAACTAATATATAAATACTCTCAGTTTGGTTTTACATCTTCTCTCCCAAGCTTCTCTCTGGAGCTCTAGAAAGAACAGGTCATTTCTAGTCTGAATCATTGATATTGATGATATTGATCTTCTCTGATAGGTTAAATTGAATGGCTGCAAAGGTAGACAGTAACTGTACAGTTTACATGTAGCAACTTCATAGAAGTCCTGATTGACACCATGTTCACCTGTAAAAGCACCAAAATGCTCAGTCCTTTTAGCGTTGTGTAAGCACTGTAAGTCAAAATGCTAACACAATAAAACATTAGTATATCACATTTGCTAAACTGACGCAGAGAAAGCAAAATCTCTTTTTAGGGTCTTCAAAACTCTTTTTCTACTTTGCACACATTTTGTAATTCAAATTCACACATTTTACATAAATGCAGTGAACACAGTTCTCTACAATTTATATATATATATTATATATATATATAATGTTTTAGCATATATGTTTATCAGCAAACATTAGTGCATGTAAATAGTGTGTAGTATACTCTACAATTTTATTCTATTATATCTATTTGCAGACTAAAAATGCAAAAATGAGCTTTTGGTTATGCCCAACAATCTGTAATTGGTTAGACAAAAATCTAGTAATAATAAAGTTGCTGTCATTTAGTTTTGGTTGCAGTGCTTCATTTTTGCAGGACAGCATCAACAGTGTATATTCATGTTCATATTTTCCCAAATCCTGGTCTGTGTTTGTTTTTGGGGACACTGACCTTTCCTATGAGAAGATGAGGAGTTAAAAGTCTGGGGTGAGCTATGATGATTTGCAGGTGGTGTTGTGCTAAAACAACGAGGCTATTTTGGTAATTGCACCTGGAGCCTTGAGAATGTTACTTCTATTTCAGGAAATGAGACAAAATAACAGAGAAACACTGCAAATACTAATAGCAATTGTCCTTGGGATAAACGCTTCAACGTGTATTAAAGAAAAGAAATATTTTTTACACAATATGCAAATTAACTATAACCTTCCTAAAAGAATATATATATATATATATATATATATATATATATATATATATATATATATTTAAGGTAGGTTGAACTTAAACAAAAACACATCAGCAGTTGAGTTGCTAGATAATTAGCTTTTAAATTACTGCAAAAACATATAGTTAATTAGAGCTAACATTAAGTTTATTTTTTGATGTCAATAACAGTATTTCAAGTACAGTAATGAAGTAATTTGTTCAAGGTTGCTTTCCTAATCATGCAATAATTGGCAGAGGGAAAATAAACCGTCAATCAGACTGTTTATATGTGTCTGTGCATTTATGTGTGTTTGCTACCTCCGCCTCTTCTTTTCTCCCTTTTCTTTTTTTTTATGTTTAAAAAGGCACGACCATTCTCAGCTGGCGTGTGCGTTCAGCCTGTCAGTCTTGTTCAGAATTTGCGCCTGACTAGTTATAACCTTTTGTCTCGTGGCTCAAATATAATGCTTGACATTGGACAAAAACAAACATAGCCTATTTCCCAGAAATTACATATAGGTATACAACACGAAATACTCAAAAGGCTGAGAATGACTGGTTCTCATCATATCTCGCTGATTGGGAGTTTTTCAGTCTCTGTGGGTCCTTCAGTGCCTCTTTCATGCAACGGCGCCTTTTATCATTTCTGTGCAGATTATTTACTGTCATATTACTCTTTTGAACCTGATGATTTTAACCAATTGTCCATTTTGAATGGATGTGTGGATGCTGATGAGACTAAGATGGCAAAATGCTAATAAGACAGAAAGTCATATAACTGTTCCTGAAAAAATCACTCAAAATATCAAGCAGTTTTGGTGTTGCTAAGCAATTGTCCTCAGAAAAAACCTTGATAAAACAATGTCAGCCAGCTTACACACTCTTGTTATTTCTGACTAATTAACATTACAAAATGAAGATCTGTGGTGAGAAAGGTTGAGATGGAGATGATTATTCATTTTTGTTAATGATAATTCTGCTACTCCTAGTCAATATAAAAACTATACAGCCCTGTGCTGTTTGTTGCCATTGACATTTTAACATTGTTTTTAAATGTGTATTCGTTTTGATTGCAATGCACTTTGTGAGGTTCTATACAAGTAAACTAGACTTGTTTAGTTCATTTTGTCAGAATCAGAATCATTATACTTGCCATTTCCAAGTAGACACTGCATTGGAAATTGGGTGCAGGAGCCCAAAGATGCATAAATTCATAAAAAAAAAAAAAAAAAAGAAAAAAAGAAAAACAACTAAAGATTTGCATATAAAATGACAAAGTGCAAAAAATAGTACAATAAAAACATAAAAAGAAACAAATGCCACACATGGATAGGTTCGACAGTCAACCCAGCAGAGCAATGAAATGCAGTTTTTAAGTGTTCCCTTCTAGCTGGACAACTCATGTAGACGAATGCAAGCCACCAACATTAAGAGATAGAGTTAGTCAGTCTGCATAGTGTACCAGGGGAAAATGTTCTTTTTTTTTCCACAAAGCAAGTAGCGGACCATTTAATAGAATGGTGAGGCTGCCAGAAAGAAGGGTAACAAAAAGAGAGGATGACAAGAACGGGTCACTGATAATGCCGGTAGCATGGGACAAGAGCCAAGAAACCTGGAGATCCTTTACAGCTGGCAGGCTGTTGCACACCTGGTGCACAATCCCGCTCCTCTACAGTAAGAAGTGAGTGAGTTTTCTTTTTTAAAATCTGCCTATTTGAGACATTTACAAAACCTTGTTTAGTATCACTTGTGACACCTGTGTTTATAATACTATTACAGCTGATGTGAAAAAGGTCTGTTTTATTGGGAAAGCAGAGAGATTTAAAAAAAACTATCAGAACCATGGACAGCTCTCTGAATGCAGTAATGCAGCAGTCAATCAAAGTAATAGGCGGACACATATTTATAGCTGTTATTTGAAAGTTAAAAAAAAAATACACAGCAGATAAGATGCTAGATAACGACTGTTAATATATGTAGCTGATCACAGTTCATGTAAACTATTCATTTCTGCAGGGAGTTTAAACAGTTGTTTGTCTGATCCACAGAATGGAGACGCATCCATCGGCTGACGGGAGTGACTGTGATCCTGAAGTGTCAGTTGTTGCTGGAGATGTGAACTTTCAGAGAGGTCACGATGAAAACGTCCGCTGATGTGTCTGATTATTGCAATTCAAAATCCTCTGTTCTCTGTCCACTTTGTGTTGTGAATGATTTGTACAATAACAGTAAAGAAGGCACTTATTCAAGGCTGCTTTCCTAATCATGTAGGCGGAGGGAAGATGGACCATCAATCAGATTGTGAGTGTGTGTGTGTGTGTGTGTGTGTGTGTGTGTGTGTGTGTGTGTGTGTGTGTGTGTGTGTGCAGCACAGTCTCTGCCCAACACATTGTTGGAGGGCTTTCTCTCTCTCTCTCTGGGCTTGCCTGCATTGTCCATAGCTATGCCAGTGAGTTGGAGTCTGGCACCTTGTCTGTTGTTTCTGTGTCGGCCCAAGTGTGTGTTCAACTACATGTCATAGAATTCTCTGTGTGAACCACAGGTGTGTACACTTAACACATTTGGGTGCCTGTCCTGCCTCATATAGGAGATGACTTTGTAAAATGAGATATTTCTCTCCTGTGGACTGACGCTGCCTGCTGCCTGCCCTGATTCAGCTCCATTAAAGAGGCCAACAGGCTATTAACCCCTGCGTCAATACCTCACAAGTTCAGCGGTGCTTACAAACCCATTTCACCAGCGGTCATAAACACTGGCCTTATTATAGCATCTTCGGGCCAAAGCGGGTTGACCCGGTCAACCCCATAACAGAAGAGTCCTAAAGTCAGCATGAAGGTGGCTGGGTGTTACAGGGTCAGGGAAGCACAGGAAATGGACTTGCCAGATCTCGCGAGAGAAACGACCGACCGGATCCACGATGATTTCCCTTTTTATGCATTGTATTTTTGAATTGTTCTGTTGTATGTGTTAATAAGTTTAGGTTAAGAAGCTTGCTACACACAGTAGCAGGGACAACAAAGACTGAATTCTATTTGTCCAAAAGAATCTGTCTTGTGACAAGGCCTTTGACATAGTTATACCAATGCACTTTTATGTACATAAAACTTCTTCTTGTCTTTTTAAGCCATAGATAATTTGACATTGTTGAAGGTGCTACAATATTAATTAAAGCTATATATATATGTTTGTGTGTATATATAGAATATCGAGTACAGTTACATGTAATTAGTGTGAAGGCATCGTCACTAATATAGACATTGTTGGCATTTAAAACAATCATTTTGAAAATCACAAAAAATCACATACATACATACATGCATGAGCAACTTCCTCTGCTCATGTATGTATAACTTCCTCTGAAGTTGCTATTTTTGAGCAACTTCAGAGGAAAAGCAGGTAAAAATTAAAGATGCTAATATACTAGTGAGTGGACTTGACAACTGTGCTTGTGAGGAGTTAATGAACTGTTGTTGCATGTTATATTTCAAGGTTTGATTTCTTAGGAGAGGCTGAAAATCATTCTCTTTCATTCCAGGATGAAAGTGTAATGGGCTACTGGATCTGTGGCTCTTAATGGATGATAAAGTGCAGTGAATGAATCACAGTGTGCCACATCAATTCATCCAAATCACATTCTCATGTCCCTCCTAGGAGATAGCTTTATTCATAAGCTCAGAGCTTAATCAACAATATGCAAGGAGGCGTTGAAAAGGATCAAATTAATTAACTGACTTTTAGTGTTGCATTTGTCTCATAGCATGAATCAGTGGGATTAAGAATGGAATTTTGAATTCATTGGTTTGCAAAGTAATGTCAATGAAAAAAATATCACAACCTTCTTATTCATCTAGCTGCAGGGGTCTTAGCCTACCTTAATAAAAAATTTCATAACCTTTTATTTCATGGAGGTAATGGTGGCTGGGAGAGCTTTCATCAGCCTCTAACCATCATTAAAAGTGAGTGAACCCCTCTGTGAGCGTAAACAAGCAAAGAATTTTAGCCCGGAGACTTATCATAAAAGCACAAGAGGAACACCCTGCTGAGATGCACCATCAGAGCAGTCAAATCGCATCCTGGAAACAGACAAAAGCACCCATAGCTAAGAAGTACAGATGAACAGACGAACAGAAGAACAGTTGAACAGACACACACACACACACACAAATAAACTTTAGATATGGTTTATTATATTATCTCGCCCTGGGGTGAAAGAAAAAAAATGGCAACACCGAATGTAACAAATTAATAACAGCCCCCTTTAATAAATGTCATGGAAGGAAACACTGATGTTAAATCTCTCTTCCTCCCTCTGGCGAGCTCAGGGTGTTTACCCAACACCCTCAGGTGCAGTGACTGAGACGTCGCTAGGCAACCGCACCATCCCCGTTGCTGCTGTGCCTCTGGCACTCAAGTGGGAGCTTATCTGGACTTAACTCTGAAAGAGCAGCGGTGTTGAGGAGTGGAAGGGGGATTACCAGGAAAAATATTGGATTGGGTTGAGGCAAAAGGGGCGAGGCCTTACCTGCTTCACCGCCACCGCAAGACGGAACGGCGAGGACGGACCCGCGGGGTCACGATGGCCCCATACTCAATGAAAGAAAGACAGACCCCCCCCTGCCCTGACTCTGCTTTCCCGCAGCAGCACAATGCTGCAGTGGCGTTATTACCAATCCATACTGTGTCTCTCCTTATTTTTTTTGCCAGACATTGCGCTAGATCCCCAATTGCTCGGCCTACGTCTGCGATGTGGGTGCCTGTGAACAATAAAGCCCCCCGAATGTAATATTAACCAGAAAGAACTTTAAAGATGCAGCTCCAGTCCACGTCAGCCACAGCAGAATCCTGCAATGTGTTAAAAATGAGCTATTGCCACCTACTGGTTCCCAGATGTACTTTTATTATAGAAAAATAAATTGTGGCTGATCACCACTGATGGCTCCATATATACACTTATTGTTTCTCGTTGGTTGGTGTGAACGAAAGCTGCTCCCAATCATTGCAGCATCAGATGCTACTTTCCCAATGGCAAAATGGCCTAATTATTTCCAGCCTATGGTTGTGGTGAATGTTAGCAGCTGATGTGGCAGCTGTCGTCAATGCACCATGTGTTATGTTGATAATGGAGACGGACTCAACAAGGACACTGGTAGCAGACTGTGTGTGTGTGTGTGTGTGGTGTGTTTTCTTTTTGGGTTGAAGAGCTGCGTGTTCTGCTCATGGGATTTGTGCTCCGTAGATGTGAGTGTAGACTGCACGCCATGTGCCGCATGTGGCTTTACAGATGTTGGAGGATTAAGTGGAATTATCAGTGTACAGGTAGAATAAGAGGGAATTAAAGGCATTCAGCTCACTCATGTACAAAGCCTCATTCAATATCCTCAGTGCCAGGACCCATCCAGGTGGTCTAATGATGCAATGCTGCCCCCTGGTGCATTACAGTGGACATTCGAAGTCCGCCTGACTCCTGTCAGTCAGATAGGCAATTGTGTATGCACTTAAATAAATAATATAATATATTCAGAAGCAAGGAATGGTTAATGTTGTCAGAATCCTTGAAGAGGTGCAGAATGATGGTTGCACAATTTTATCTAAACCTGGATTCTTGCTGGTTCAGAACTGCAGTGAGAAATTCTTTATATTGATAAGTTAGAAGCGATTCTAAGTCAACAAGGAATATTGGTGGTTGGGTCACTGCTTTCACCACCTTTACACAGGGCAATAACATGAGCCATTTTCCAAAATCCAGGAAACTACACCTGTAGGTAATAGAAAGTATAAAAATGTGAGTTACCTGCTTAGAAATAGTTCGTAGTAACTACATTAAGAGACAAGATCAAACTTAGAACTGAGAGGAATAACTTGGAGTAGGTATATAATAATGGCAAATAAAAATGTCATTATTAACAGGAAGAAGTCTACTATCCCCATACTCAAAAATTGGTTTGGCTGCTACAAAGTGCCTATTAAAGAGCAGAGGTATGGTCATGTAAGCAAGCATTAAATCTAACAAGATAAGGGACAAAGGAAGAATTGCTCTTCTTGACACTTTCCAAAAGTTGTGGAGTTTAGACAAGTGCTTCAGATGAAGTTTATTTAATAAACAATTCAGCCTTTTGACACAATGGTTGTGCATTTATTCCTAATCCCTCTAAATTTAACCCATTGCCTCTTCAGTGGAACTAATAAGGGACCAAGTTTTCATTCTTGCTAAGAACCAGTTTGATAGGTCAGGGGGAAAATGACTGTTTTTTAAAAGGTTCACACATTTCATTGAGAAAGCAATTTTCTCAAGAAAAAAAAAAATCAGGAATTACATACTGTAAATAAGAATGTTGCCATCATAGGGCTTATTTAGAAAGTCTTGTTCATCAAAATGTCTTTTGTTTCTTTTAATTATCATTTTTGATTGTGTGGTCATTCATGCAGTAGGATAGGATTACTATTCTTAAACTGTAAATACCACTTCCAATGATTTTTTGTCACTCCTGTTAAAATAAATTCATACAATTAGAGTATACCATAAAGGGTTTTTTCAGATTCAGGTTGACTGAACAAAAATTCAACCAATGGTGACCTGCTAAAATCTACTGTACACACAAAACCAAAACCAGTTACTGTAAAATGGTTATTTATTCAAACTTTTCAATAGAGAAAATTTGTCTTTTGATGGATGGGTAAATTCTCAATTCTATACAAAACTGTGTGTAAAACTTTAGGTGTAACATTTACAAATATACATGAGGAAACCATTTTCTTAAGTCGTAGATACCAAAAAAATCCAAGTCTGTCCAGTAGCACACCAACATATAAGCAGGTAGAGAAATGATTGGAGAACACTGCCAGTCACTGCTGGCAGAGTAAAAATGTGTGTTGGTGGGCAGCTACAAAAATAGAAATCAGTTTCAGGTAGATGTATGTTTGGTATAGCAATACAGGTTAAACGCTTTATGAAACCTGTTTTAAGTTTTATAAATCAATTACATGTCAAACTAATTTCAATAAGAACAATTTCAACTGATTTAAAAAACAACAACAACAAAAATAAACTCTTCACACACTGAAATCTATACACCTAACAAAAGTGTTTAAAAACACATTTTAAACATGTCATATATGCAGGTAAACACACATTTTCTTGAATTTAGCTACATGAAACAACTGAGGTGTCACATGAAATTAAATAAATAACTAAACATAACATTTAAGCCCGTGTTTAGTAGATAATAAATACACTGGAAAAAAGAATCAAGTAAAGTAATGGAGATGACAGACAGAGCAAGTTACTGCTTGGTGAGTCACAGCAGGGTTAATTGCTTCGGGTGGCTATATGGCTTATTCATAGTCAGGAAGGCAACTCAGTAGGTTACATAGTTTGGAGTTCAAACTAATTCTGTTGACAAAAATAAAATCATTATTCATTAAAATTAGATGTGGTTGATTAAAACAAATGTTGATTTTCATTGCTTCAAAGCCTACTGCGCATACACATAATCAGAAAATAAGCTATTGTGTTACAGTGCATAAATGTACAATAAGACATTTGTTCATACAAAAACCCTTCCTCATAAAACATAATGCGTTTTTTTCAAAAAAACTCGTACAGTAAGTCCATGACTGCTCTGAAAGAGAAATAGGCCTTAATTGAGGAGGGAGGTAGAGAGACCATCCAATATGGCCACTTTTGTATTTTAGGTGTCAGGTGTATTTGAACGACCGTGACATGTGCCAAGACACTGCTCTTCTCCTGTTCAGTTTGAAAGGGTCTCTTATGTGTTCTTATGCAGAGTGCTTGGTCTCTCCACAGAATTCCCCCCCCCGCCTCCTATCTGACATCAAGCCTATTTGAGAAAGCCCTTGAAGAGGAAATGGGAGCGGCTGGTAAATCTCTCGTTCTCCAAACAGAAGAGCAGGTCCCTGAGATTGACACGTGTGATGCGCTGTCGCGTGGGTCTGGAGCCTGACGAAGCAGCACCAGCAGACACAGAGGAACCTGTTCCTGATCCCTGCAATAAGAGAGGAGGTTAGGTGTAAATACTCCTATTTCTTTCGAGCATTGAATATAATGAAGCCACCCTCTTTCTGTGTAGGGTTTGCATGTTCTCCACATGGGTTTCTTCTGGATTCTCCAGATTCCTCCAAAGTCCAAAAATAACTGATACTAATTAGTTCAGTGGGTCCTAAACAGAGAAACTAGCAGCCAGTTAACCAGGAAAATATACACATCTTTTGAATTTGCTGTAAAAACTGAACCTGAGCCTGCAAGCCGCAGCTTGCTTTAAAGCAAGTAAAAACAGTTAGATAATGGGTTGAAATAACACTAGTTAAAGTTGTAAATTGCCTCTAGGTATTAATGGAAGTGCAAGTAGATTTGTCTGTCTATAAATGTTTGCTTTTATAGACTTGGAACATGTCCAAGTGCACTGGGAAACCGGCTCAGTACTCAATGCAGGAGACTTGAGCTCTCCACAACCCGAGCAACATTAGTAACAGAGAAAGATTAGATGGATAAATGGATGTCAATGAACTACTTTTTTTTTTTTAAACAAGGGTAAGGTAAGAAAATGACTTGCATTTTATTAGCAGCTCTTTCATAGATACTTGTTTGACTTGAACTACTTTTACACTACTTAATTTTTCCATAGCAATTCACTTTAAACTGAAAAGAAGACAATATAACCATGAGAGGGTTTTCTGTATTTTATACAGAACATTAAAAGAAGCCTTCATGCTAATCAGCAGAAAAGCAGCATTATCCCTGGGATGCCAGGGCGAGTGTATAAATCGAGATTTGTTAAATTATTGCCAATTTTGTCAAAGCAAATAAATAAAAGATATATCACACGTTGTTACCTGAACATTTGTTTTTATCTGCTCATTACTGCCTGAGACACCTCAGGGATACAGGTCCATTTATTGCAGCAAACTGTTCAACACTAATTTCACAGAAATGGTTCTGCTCTGCCCTAGACAATAACAACAAACAGAGCAGAACCCAGTCCATGCATTGCACATTTATACATGTGGAGTTTAGACAAAGGCAATGTATACCATCACAAAGGGAATCAAATACACACACACACATATATATATATATATATATATATATATATATATATATATATATATATATATATATATATATATATATATATATATATATATATATATATATATATATCACAATTCACAGCAATTTGTAGCAGGTTGGGCCAAGCATAAATAGCAGCAGCAGTATGACAAGTGAGAGTCCCCTTATAAAGACCGCCTCATTGTATTGATTGAATGTGACTTGTAACTTGTTTAAATTTGACGTGTGAGGGTAAGAAATCAGCTGACAGCGTGCATGAGTTCACTGCTCTGCCAGAACTAACGAGACGCTTCATTATATTATTATCTCCAGGTTTCTGAACAGCACAGATGACTGACGGCAGGTTTCTGTCAGGACAGTGTTGGTTATCACAGCTCGTCACCAAATCAACTTTGTCTGCCAGTTACAGTGACCAGGGAGAAAAAACATTAACTGTTAGCTCAAACTTTAGCTATTTATAAAAACAACATCTTATTCTAACATAGAAAGAAGCTTTCTAACAGTAACCTATGTTACTGGTGTACGCTTGAATTTTAAAACGAAGTAACAAATCTGCAAGTGCCTTTCATAGCCCTCATGGACATTTCCAAATGTCATAACCAGCAACCAATTAATGCCTCTGAAAGAGATTTGAAGAGTTGTTTTTCCATCAAAGAAGAGAACAGAGTATGAAGGATGATAATAGTACAGGATAACTGGCTCAGAGTGAAGAAAACTGCATGATTCTAGTGCTGTGGTGAATGTTACCTCCGCTGCAGCAGAGGAAGATGGGGAGTCCTGCATCTTCCTCTTCTTCCTGGGGCCGATCGCTGCCAGAGCCGTCAGGTTGGCCTCCCTCTGTCTCATCTGAGCCAGCTCCTGCTGCTGCATCTGGACAGCACACGCATACCGAGGTGGAGATCAGCCATACAGCAGGGCTGAACGATTTCATTTGATTATGACTATTTTTAACAGATATTGCGATTGCAATATTTTCGGGATATAATAGGGGGAATAGAACTGATTATGGTGGGATATTTTACAGAGATATGTACCATAAAAAGATGTTTTCTTAAGTCTATAGAATATGGTGCAAAGGCAAAAACATCTCTGCAGCACCATAATATTTAAACAGCGTTTTTGAACCTCGTCTGATTGCAAAATGTACAGAATTTGATAACATTTTGATTAATTGTTCCGCCCTACTATACAGTAAATAAAATCAGATAAACAGAGAGTGATGTGGGCTGCCGTCCTTCTGTCATCCTACCTCTTTTGCCTTCTGTTTCAGACGCAGCTGCTCTGGGTCCTCTTGTCGAGCTCGAGACTGCAACAGACATCAATAAGTGATGTTATCAGAAGAAAGACCAAGTTGTGCAGTTCTAAACATAGTGAGAAGTTTTCAAGTGGAAGAAATTCATGTATGTATTCTAAAATACAGGCTGCATGAATAGCTGCAATCACATGGAAAAACATTCTACTAAAAAGCTATTCATTACCTATAATTACCGTATTATTTATGACCAGATCATTTATTAAATCATTGCATCATTATATTCTTAATGTCATATACAGTTACTGTATTTCTATTGGGTGTTATAAATTTGTTCCAGTGCCATTTAATTAATCACACTGCACATTCATTAGATTCTGTTGGAGTTATATCATAAAAGAAATTTAGAGGTTAAGTCCAAATAAATCATAGGCAACCTTTTGTCAACTTTTGGAATATTAATGCACCTTTAGACTCAATGTAGGCCAAACAAATCATTTCTTATTACTCATCAGGTTTTATTAAAAAAATGAGCTTTGGTTTAAATTAAACAGCAAAGAAGTAACAGATGCCACAGTATGACCATAGAATAATAACATGTAACATCTTCTGAACATAATGATTATATTATAGTAATAATATTACTATACTTAATCACATGTTTGTCTTGGTGGTTGTATATTTGGTGTTTCAATTTAGCAAAAATCATTTAGCCACGTATTCAAAGCATTTATTTGTAATACAATTACAATTTCTGACAATACAAACCTGATGGATTTTTTATAATGGCAATGCCTTGCAAGTTTTGCCGTACCTTAGCTGCCTTTAGAAGGATCTCTCTTTCCTGTTCCTCCTTCCGCTGTTTCTCTAACTGGTCCAGCTGCTCAAAGAACTTCAGCTGAAGACGAACATCGCTGCACTGTTCATGGTTTTCGTCCTCCTGCTTACAGATGGCAAGAAAGAACCACAATATTACCAAAGGAGACTAACACAGCACCAGAATGTGGTAACCACTAAATCTAAACAATGGAGGGTTAGGATATAAAACCGCAACTCTATCCATAATGAGGCTGTAAACAAACCTTGAAATTGACATTTTTATGCTGAGCAACTTGGGAAACCTTCTCCAGCAGGTTCTGGAGTCGCAGCTGAGTAGCATGGGAGACGTAGTTTACCACATCTGCACCGAGGTCTGTCACCCCAAACTTCCTGCCTGGAGCAGAAACACAGAGACACGTTCAGGCTTTAGGATGTGTATGAATGTTGTACGGTCAGCAATGGTGTCAATGTCTCACCTATCTCCAGCATTCTCCTCTGCAGCACGGCGCAGGAAAGAAAAGCCTCGTCCTTACAGGAATGTGTCACCGTTCCTACTAGTCCTGAATTGGTTGCTAGGATATTAGTGCTTTCCTCTGTTAGGTTCACACCGGCCATGGAGGCCACATCATTGATGTCATCGTCATCTCTGTAAATGGATATATGCAGTAAGACAGAAGATACTGGACCCAGATGTGTTCATTTCTCTGTATGTCTCACAGAAGTGTGGAAAAATGGTATTAGAACATGAAAAAAACACTACATATTGTAAATACTGTACTTTAATGCAAATGCAACTACATTTTTAAATTCCAAAGTTTCCAAAAAGTTAATTTTCCACCTATGAGTGATGTCGAAATTAGAACTTGTGTGATAAAGTAAAGTTCATCCTTACTTAAAAGTGCCACCAGCCTCTTTCAGCTTGTTCTTTTGAGCCATAGTCAAAGTTGCAGCAGAAACGTGCTTAGAAACAAGCATCGCCTCCGGCCTCACAGGAACTAACAGAGACAGTGACAAATCACAGTAAATACTACTGGACATACAGTGAAAGATACACATGCAAAGCCAGAGGTAGCATCAAACAGACACCCTCACCTGTTTGCAGCTCTTTCATTTGCACCTGTGGCTGTCCCAGCATGATGCGGCCAGGGCCCTGATTCCTGAGAGTTACCATGGGGGTTGTCGGTAAAGTTAGCTGAGGTCTCAACATCGCTTTCTGCTGCTGAGCCTGGAGAACCTAAAAGGATACCATTCGAATTCAGATTGTGCCATTATCACAGTGAAAAAGTTGATATTTTTATGTTTGTGGAATCCTGGAGTTGAGCTGACATCTGAGTCAAATGTTTATTATATGGAGTTACCAATGAGGGGGTGCTGACGGCTGGCTGGAGTGGAGGCCTGGTGATTTGGGCAGTCAGGCGAGGGGCTGGACTGCCCAGGACCACCGTAGTGGGGGTGGGCGAAGTGGAGGAGACTGGACTTGAGGCCAGTTGGGGGACCTGACTCTGCTGGATGAAGGCTGTGGAGTCTGGAGTCAGTTGCCTCAAGGCTGGGAGGCTTCTCTGCAGACAAACATTACAAACTGCAATTGAAAATGACCTCTGTTTCCTGTGGTCCAGGACAAGGTTCTTAAGATTTTACTGATCTCTGCTCTAAGGTAATAAACACAAATAAATACACTAGAATATAATTGTCTTACCTTGAGGAAAGGCACAAGGTAAGGTTGGGGTGAGGAGTTGAGTTCTTTGTACAATCTGCTGGTGAACTCCTCTGCCTCCAGTTTGCCCTCCTGGTCCAATATATGGACATAAAAAGCTGGGGTGAGAGCTGTAATATTCGCAGGAAGTGAAGACGCTTCACTTCATTGAAGATTTTTAAGGGCCGAGCCTTCTGATTCAATTCTATGTCCTATTTTGATTGAAATATTATTAGCATAAAAAAGCATGTCTTATTTTTAGGTGTCACTCACCAGCAGGTCCTTGACCAGCTCTCTCACACTAGCTGCAGTCTCTGTTGATTGCTTCCCAGTGGATGCCAGCTTAATCAGTGTAGACAGGAAGTTCTTACATTTCTTTACATTCTCCATTGTCTCCTGCCAGAAACACAGATCACATTAAGATTAAGGAATTGAAGTTACATTTGTAGATAGACAGACATGCTATACACATCATGTTGTGTATTTTACAGCTACAGAGGCCGAGTGACCTCTTACTGTGTTAGGAAAAAAATGGAGCAGCACAGAATATTAGCTGAATATTTTACTGTGAAGTAATGAAAACACATTTGCTGTGTATACATAAGGGATAGATAAAACCAAACAAACATTTTTTCTTTTATGTCAGTTTTCTTTGAAAACAAAAGCTTGAGTTTGCTAGTTGCAGCTTGGTTCTTTAAAACAACAACTGATTGTACTTGAAACTGTTGGCAAAGCCAATATTAGCTTGCAAGATGTTCCAAACTGAATAACTAAACAGAACCATGCTCAATCTTAATAAGAATTAAATATCTGCTGTAAAAAAAATAAAATATTCTGTGGAAAGACTAATGCAATCTTTTTTTATTTTTTTTTCTTATTTACTAAAACAAACGGTTTAAATTATAGTGTATATTTTTCATATTGCTATAATTAGCAACCATTTTATAAAAGCTAAAGCTCACCTCAGGGGTGTTGTTCAGCCAAGCAAAGTGGATATAATGACCATATACAACCCCATATCATGAGCTATTGTTAAATAGCAGTGTTTTGTAGTAGTAGTACTATGTGTAGTGTAGTAGTGTTTTACATGTATTACTCCAGTGGCAGAACACTGCCAAAAACTCGCTCTCCTTTAGACTGAGAGATGTAAGTGGACCAGAAGAAGAAACCTGTGTTTCAGAAGATTGGTTTTGAACCCAAACAATCGAAGAAAGATCCCTGGAGAGATAGCCAAGGCAACTCAGACTGGTTCAAGATGGATTGGTTTACAAGAGGCTGCAGTTGGGACCCTCCTACAGCTGAAGTCTAATATAGTTTTCACTGCCCCACTGTGCTAGATTCACACAGGATCAAGCACTTCAATCATTTAAATGGGGATATACCTTTTGGCTGTGGGTGAAAGGATATCGTCCTCATTCATTTGATGAGGTCAAAAGTTATTAGCCTGGGTATACCCATCCTTCATTGCATTCACTTTGCTGTGAATTGCAGTCTGGATACCAAGAACCCAGGTGCAGCAATACAATGACGAAACGCAGAAGCAACTTTGCTGATAAATATGGATCCAATATAGCATCATCCTTAGAAAGTGTTTAGACTGCAAGTTTATTTTGAAATGAGCACGGTTTGGTGCCAATTGTTGTAATCATCATTTGGTATCAGGTGCATCATTGATACCATTGGTTAATAGCTACATTCAGACATTTGATAGACATTTGTAGCACCTAATAAATGGCCTTGGCTTTCATAAAACAACCTCCAATTCAAACGAATGAACAGAGGTTTCCCAGAGAGAATATCAATATACATTAATGTATTGTCATGGTGATAGCCAGGCTGAAATTTTCATTGGTTTACTGACCCATTTAAAAGGTGGTGACAGAAAATAGAAAGACGGGCAAGCTTCCGAGAAAATGAAGTGGGAGACCAGTGATAGCAAGAAAGCCGGTGAAAGAGGGAACTTAAACTAATTTTATGGTTGTTATCACAGCCCTAAAGGCCCAAAGAAACGTGTTCACACCTCCCACACCGCTGCCCCTCTCCCTGGTTTTCCCTGCATTACTTAATCCTGTTAATCCTGAAGTACCTACTGAAGGTTTTCACAACAATGCAAATAGTCTGACCACCCTACCACTGAGAAATACCATCAGCAGGGCTAGCATGCATCGCCATATCTGCTTGTTGCAAAATATCTCTGATGATTATTTTAACTGATAGATATGTGTATCATTTTGTGGGGGAAAAAAGCCTCACTTTTGAGACAAGAAAATATGGTTTTGAATGCAGTGTTTCTTCTTGGTAGAGATTTGTGAAGTTTCAACAAAATCTTTCAGTTTTGACAAATTATTAATTGCTATTGTTTCTGGACATGTGCTCAAATGACTGAAGGTTACTGTACTTGCAGACACCCAGCTCTGATATGATCCTTTTGGGATTGTCTTAACTCACTTTGCTCACTGTTACTGACGTAACTGTGGTCCCAGCTGTTTGGCTCACTGTCCTCGGAGTCATTCCTGGTACTGCAGCCCCAACTGAGCTCTGAAAAGAGAGAAATCATCACCATTTAACATATTGTCCAGGTTTAAATGTTGGCCGCTTATTAAATATTTTGGGAGAATACTAAATGTGTTGAGCTGTGTTCAAGTTGTTTAAAAACACCAAACAAACTTAGATAGGAGGATCATAAGAGGAAACGGGTATGCTTCTGCTCACTAAATATCAGTTGGATACTCTCCTGAAAAAACAAACTTCAGTGTGTTTGTTTTCCCCAAATCTTGCTTTGATTATTTTATGATAATGGTATTTACATCTGGCAAATCTGCAGACACATTTTGGTGGAATGCCGTCATCAGAGCATCATAAAACTAAACGTGCTGTTAGAGGAAATGATCTGCATGAATTAAAAAAAGTAGTATAAGTATAATTCTATGTGTGAACTATGATTGTGCACAAAATTCATATACTCCTTCAGAGAATATAAAAAGCTCAAACTTATTAATGTCTCTGACACAGGAACTAGTGGCATTAGTGTTGATTCCAACTCTAGTCTACATTCTTTGTTTAAGTGCCTAGTGGCATGTGGGGACAGTATACAGCTCGTACAATGCTCAATGAGCCAAATAAACATGATACCCCCCCCCAAAAAAAAAGAAAATCGAAGCTTCAATTGTTGCTATGGTAACAAATCATGGAGTCATGATTGTTTTTGTTTTTTTTAATTTTGGGCATGCGATATAGGCGAAGAAGTTGAGTGTCTGGAACAATTTCAAGTTAACTTGAGGTCTGAGTTGTGTTTGTGGTTGTCATAGTAACCGTGCATTACTATCGGTGCAGTGGTTTCTCTTGCTTGGTTTTCACTTAACACTAAACTTTTACCATGCATCGCTGTCCTTTACTGACATGGGTTGGTTGAAAACCCCCGGGGGTATGGACTTAATTTGAGGTCTGAGTTGTGCTTGGGTTAGTTGACAAACACACCACAGGTTGGTCTATGTGTGGGAAACACTCCACATCTTTTTTGTCTTCACCAGTGCTTATGGCACTTATGCCCCCCCCCCTCTGCTGCAGGCTGTCGAAGCTTCAATCAAAATGTATTTTTTTGTGGGGTCAGCCCTAAAACATGATCACAAATGATTTGATACAAACACATGAGGCTACCTGAAGGATAGGAGGTCTGTGAATGGTGGTGGACACTGACAGCGACGTTTGAGTTGGACAGGCCTGTCGGACGATGGTGGTGGGAGCCACTTGTCTGCTGATTGTGGTGTTTCCAGGACCCTGACAGAAAGAGATGGACTTTTTGTTCAATCTAACTATTAAGTATATAAAGTCAGAAATAATCGTTAACCTTTTTGCATTAATAAATAATAAACAGCAGAATACTGTATACAAGCACACTACTATCCATGTATATGAGTGAGCTAAATCACATCTCATAATCAACTCAACAAGTGCTTGTCCATGTTCTAGGAGGCAAGGCATATATGGACTTTAACACCGACCACAGTACTAAAGTGAAAACCAATTGTTGCCAATACGAAGGCTTTCCTAGTCGAACTGTGTGATCTCACCTGACTGGGAGGCATGTTTGTTGGCATAGTAGTCCGAGGTGCCATGCCTGCCCGAGCCTGAGCCTGCATCTGGGCTAGAGCCTGTTGAGGAATCATCAGCAGCTGTCCACTCTCACTTCGTACAAGCACCATCCCTAAAGCAATTAAAATTTATAGGAGAGAACTTGTTATGATTATATATTCACAACAACTGTGTAGTATAATAAAGATGATTGATTTGTGCTGCACATTAGTATTAGTGATTTATTGTGTAGTCACTGAAAATTATGATAAATCAGTGTAGAGCTGTAGTGATTAGTTTATTAATCATTAACTCTTTCATTGCACTATTTATGCTTTTTTATGAAAAAATGACTGAGCTAAATATTAAACTGGACCCTGGACAAAATGAGACATTCAAAAACCTAACCTTGGGTTTAGGGAAGACTCATCACCACAGAGTGTTTATGGCTGATATGTCATCATGGCAGGTTTTCGACCACTTTAACAAGAACTACTCAAACTAATATTGCTACATTACCTGTTTGTTTTATTTTTTCTACTTTACATTGTTTTCCTACAAGCTCTATGTATTTCCCCTCCGATCCTAATTATGTGTTGTTCATGTGGTAATTTGAAAGATGTTGTAAAGCATTTTGAGTTGCATATCTGTCTGAAAGGTGCTATACAAATAAGGTTTATTATAATTAAGTTACTTTTGATGCTCCCTACATCAATTGTACATTCATTTGGTGCTGCTTCTTAGCCTTAATGGGTAAAGCCTGTACACTCTCTAAGTCGACTGTACTGATGGTGTAGAACCTGTCAATATATGAATTCATGATTTATTCGATGCAGTCGAGTGTGAAAACGACTTTCTGTGCACTGGAAAGAGTTCACTCACCCGGGGGGAGCTGGATGTTATGCACACTCGGCTGTCCCGGGGAGGTCTGGGGAAGCCTTGGGGCCAACATCTGAGGCGTTGGGGGTCGGATCCCGCCGGGACCGGCAGCCGGAGCCCTCGGAGCTCCGACGGCACCGGAGGTGACAGCCTGCTGCGGCGCTGCCTGTATAATTGTCGCGGGTGGCTCTGCCTTGATTATGTGCGACCCCGCGCGCACGGACACCGAGTTTGGCGGCAGGCTGCTGTTAACCAGCGGAGACTGCCCGCCGCCTCCCGTGTGACCCGTTGCATTGGAAACCACGGCGGGGGTCGCGTTATTGTTCCCGTTCAGAGTCGCGCCGGGACCCGCCGCTCGCACAGGCGGCCTGACCAGCGTCACAGCGGGTCCTGTCGTCGGGCTCGCAGCTGGAGCCGGAGCGGCGGCGCTCTGTGAGCTCACGAGAGGCGGCTGGATTACACTGTTTGACGAGGGGGGCATGGTGGCGCCGGCCAGCCCTTTAGACAACACGGGTCCGCCGCTGACAGCTGGGACAGACGTCGCAGCGCCACTTGTCACTGTCGTCCCCGCCACAGGAGGGGCAGCGCTTCCTGAACCGTGCGAGTTCATAGTTAGTCTCCCATTGAAACTCCGCGCCGACAACGAGACAACTTTCTCCTGGGGATCGGGGAGATAAGTTACACCTCCGCCCACAACAAGTGCTCCGCCAGCGTCGTCCGTGCTGGCCGTCGACGCGTCCGTAGTTGAACCATGGGGGACCTGGTATGATGAGACCCCCTGCACTGCAACTTCTTTAGAAAGGAGCTGAAACAATCTTGGATGTGATGGGGGCACGACACTGACACTTCTACTGGTTTTCTCTGCCCCGGTGCTTGTTTTTCATGTTACACTCAAGAGTGTCGAAAGAGCAAAACAACATTAGTTACAGCGTTACCTGCTCAGCGACCGCCTTGACCAAGTCCCAGCTGGACATTAGCTCGCTTGTCCCGGAACTATAGCCATGTAATTACCGGGCGCTTCGTGCCTACCCCCGTGATTATTGTGAAACAAGGGCAACAGCAGTGACTCTACAGACCGTACCGGATGATAAACTACCGCTTTATTCACCTCTGTGTGGAATAAAAGCTCATCCAGCGGGCCGAAGCCAACCGCCATCTTCACACTCCTGCGAGCTTGTGAGAAATGAGGTAGTTACCAGTTGACGTGCGCATGCGCACATCAACCAGAAGGCCTTCGTGGAAGCATGTCGGCGCGCTGTGATTGGCTGCTGCTCATCCTAAAAGGCGGTACCAATGGCTTCGACCCATCATTCCAACGGATGTCGGAGACGGAACACCATCGCGGCGGAGTTGAAATGTTTTCGTCAAATTTCACATCGTCGCCGGCTTGTTTACGCGGTGGCGATGTCTGTTCCGTTTCGGAATTTTACCGCGTGGCTTTTGGCAACGTAAAAATGTGGTTTACGACAAGCTCAAGTGGCGAATTTGAGAGTTTAATCACTGTGGATTTGCTGTGCAAGATGGCTCCACTGTTTTCGGGTTAGCGAGTGAAGTTGTGCTGTTGTAGAGAGGCGTTTGAGGGCGCCACACCCTCCTTTACAGTGGAAACCCCCCTGCCAGCCGACACGCTCCCATCTGCACTCACCTCTTAGATATAATCACAAATCAGACATAAATGACATGCTTTACTTTTGTTTATGAAAACTTAAAACGTAACTTATAAGTTTCAAAAGTGTAGTTCACAAAGCCTTTACTGTTATTCTGCACGACAAAAGATGCTTAAAAAAGCTTTAGATTTAACAGACATCTTAGCGAGTAAGGTTTAATCATGTTTTTATGTTTTTCTCCGATATAGTTGTGATAAATATTACCAACAAACAATTAATACATAATTAAAAACATCATTATAAGAAACATATATATAATTTCGTAATATTTTAATATATTAATGTATTAAGAATAATTATAATATTAATTTCTTTATCAAACTCGCGCACACCGCATTATAAGTTGTAATAAAACTTTTTTTTTTACTTTAATTGACAATTTGCTGATTTACCTGACTCACAAATCACAATGTATTCATGGTCAATTGTAATTATATATTCATGATGTGTGTATATATATATATATATATCGCGGTGTGCGCGAGTTTGATTACGAAATTAACCCGTTTTATAAGCAGGTGGCGCAACATCAAAGGACTACGTCACTGCCAATCTTATAAATCGCGCAGGTGCTCGCTGATTGCGCATTAGTTGGTGTCTGATGTGTGTGGTGGGTGAACGCGCTGGGATTTAAACGCTGCTTATCAAATTTGAAGACGTTTTTTTCGTTTTTGCAAGCATGAGTGGCAGAGGTGGCACCCCCTATACAGGTAGTAAAATAAGTTTGATATCGAAGGCACAGATTCGTTATGAGGGCATACTGTTTTCTGTCGACACGGACCGGTCCACCGTCGCTTTAGCCAAAGGTAGGTTTGATTCTTTGCGGAGTGTGATTGAGGCCTACAATGCATCTGTGCGTTTTTGTATTCAAACCGTCTTTGTACTGGATTCTGATTTAAATGTGGCTGGGATTAAACAGAACTGAACTTTTGTTTCCCCAATTATCTTTATTTTCCAACAGTTAAATCCTATGGCACAGAGGACCGGCATACTGATAGACCAGTGCCACCCAAAGATGAAATTTATGAATATATCATCTTCAGAGGAAGTGACATAAAGGATATCACTGTGTCAGAACCACCCAAATCACATCATGGTCTGCCTTGTGACCCTGCTATTGTACAGGTATGTAGCTCGAAGAACTTTGGCTGTTTTGTTTTTGGCATTTCCCCTTTGCTGAGATATTTGACTTCAAGCCACAATCCTTACGGAAAAAAATAATTCTTGTCTTCAATGTTTTAGTCGTCCATTGGAAGCTCCTCTGCTGCATATCACCCACGTTGGAGCCCATACAGGGACATGATGCCCACCTACAACCAGCTAGCTGCCAGCTCGCTACTGAACCAGCAGTACAACGCAGCGCTGGGTCTAGGTATAGTCAAGTCAACTCTTAAATCTGTTAGCACTGTGATGGTATATTTGAGCTTTCCATCCATCAGGCTTAGGCTCTTCCTTATGTGAATCTGCACTGATGTGTTTCTGCTCATGCAGTACCAGGTTTCCAAGGGATCCCGGCCAGAAGAGCTCCCACAGTGGAGCAGGCTGTCCAGACTGTGCCGTTGACCATTGTTGCCCAGAAAAAGGGGAAATCCTCAATGGAACCACAAAGCAGACCGACTGTTCGTCCGACCCAACGCCCCGTTCGAGATAGCTCTCGTGCTCAGAAGGAAAATATTTCCACCAGTAAGTATACAAAAGTCATTCATTTCTTGCTTTGCAATCAAGTTTTATTCATACAAAATAAATCTTCCTTTTTAGATCGAGCTCCCTCCCAACCAACTGCACCCAAAACTCAAGTCCAGAACACCGATAACCAGAAACAAAGGCAAAAACAAGGTTAAATTAACAGATTTTTCAAGCTACTGCTTGCCTTCAGAATAATTAGTTTTACTTTGACGTTTCTGCTTCTTCCTCAAATGTCAAGGGGAGGGGGGACAGAACATGACAAGCAGAACAGCCAGTTTGTTTACAGTCTAAACATTTTCTTTTGGTTTCTTGGGTGCAGGCAATCGGAGGTCCAGGAACCGAAGCAGAGGCCAACTTCTTGTGAAAAACTCAAAAGCTACGACCTTGCAGTTCGAGTCGGATTTTGACTTTGAGACTGCAAATGCTCAGTTTAAAGATGATCTAATGAAAGAGGTTGTAGGTGTGTATGCTTATTTTAAAGGATACCGGTCATTTCAGTGGGCAACACTACTAGTAATTTGTGTATAACCTTATGAACCTGCTGCAGGTGAGAAAGTGGATTCTGGGGAGGCCCTGGACAGCCAAGGTGTGCAGGAGGAGGAAACTCCTTCAGATAAGTACTACGACAAAGCTAAAGGCTTCTTTGACAACATCTCGTCAGACCTGAAGCCGAGGTGATCTTATAATAGTTTGCTCTTTTTGCCTTTCTTTACATCAAGGCTTTTTTGATTCTTAGCTGCTGTTTTCTTTACATCTTCAGACGGACCACATGGGCAGAGGAGAAAAAGCTGAACATGGAAACCTTCGGTGTGCCGGGGCACTTCCTGAGAGGCAGAGGGTTCAGGGGCCGAGGACGCAGAGGGCAGAGCACCGCTGAGCAGCGACCACTCCCAAAAGTCGGTAGTGGGAGGGTGTGAAGACTTTTTTTTTTTTGGGTGACATTTTTTGTAAACATTTTCTGTAAATATTGGATATTGTAGTTTTCTACTTATTTAAAAGAAAGAAAAAGTACCTCCCTTTTTTCCTCTTTTGAAGCAAAGATGTTTTTTGTTTTTCTTTATCCCAAATGTGCATTTATGGGAATATTGTACTTTGGTCCTTTCTATTACATGGAATGAAAGAACAATTTCCTTTAGTCCAGCAGCTGTACACTTGAAGAAAATGTATGAATTGGTAATTAAGTTTGGAAGCATGCAATGTAGAAATTGTCTTTGTACAGACTCGCAGGCATGTAATTTTTTTTTTCGTCTCTGACTGTATTATACTTTGCTTGACCGTGTAACTCCAAATAGAGTTAAATAGAATAGAGGTCAGTTTTCTCAGACAGCTGTAGCTTCCCCCCACACTTGTAAAATGAACACTGTGGAGAAATGTCTTACAGTTGCTATTAAATGTGATTAACAGAAATTGTTGTCGGTTTGTACATTCTGTATCAAAATGGGTTTTTATACAACTTTAAAATTAACTATAAAACGGCAGTAGAACACAAATGTCAGTTTTATGAATGTGGTGGCTTGCAAATGGAAGCCAGTTTGTTGAACTTGGGGCCCAGGTCTGACAGAAAGTTCATGATTGAAGAGTCGGGAATGAATATTTCCTCCAGCTCTGAGAGGTCCTCTGGTTCCCCCTCATCTGCGTAGAGGTGAGGCTGATAGTCCTCCACACTCTCTGTTTCAAGTAAGGAAAGTCTCTGCAGACACAATGTCAAACTAAAGTTCACTGCTGTGTACACTTTTAGAGCTTATTTATAAGAGTAAACATGAAAAGTCACACCATTTTTAAACTATAAAGCAGATAGTGTGCAATACCAACCCGATCAAGCAGGACTAGGAGAGCCGAATGTAGCTCGCTGCTGAAGTCTGTTTTGTGACTATTTATTGTGCTCTGCTCCTGGACCTGTGCATATTTAAAAAGAAAATAATTAAATCTTTTGCTCTAAAGTAATTAAGTTTTCAAACCAACAACTGTTACTGTTACAACTGGTTATTCATAGTTCAATTCTGTCCTCATTCTGGCCTCAGTGGGAAAGTCTTGTGAGGTAAACGGGAGATAAACGGCTGACTGGATAGACAATGGTGTTTTATGCAACAATGACGTATATTAAGTGTGGCTATCCCATGACTTCATGCACATGGTTAAAAGTATATACTCACGGAATGTTAACCAATGGGACCTGACATTTCTTGGGAGTGTATTACCTGCTGTGTGTTCCTGTTGAACACAGAGTACATGTTTTCCATTCTGTAATCCTTGTGTTTGTAGTTGAAGTCGTACTCTCCATCCTGTTGAACAGATCAAAAGGAGTGACTGATCACCAGCTGATTTAAAGTACTCTGTATTCAATATTATTCAGCATACATGCTTTTACAAACAATGTTTTCAGTAAAGTAGAATGAAACCTGTCAAAAATCGAGATTGGTCTTGGCAGATTAATCATTGTCATCAATACCCACATTGATCAAGAACTGGGTTTGTTGCACTCCATAATGCAGGTCTTGCCATTTAGGTGAAGCCGGTTGCTTCTTAACAGTGGACACTGTCAGGACACCTTCAGGTAGCTTAAAAAACAAGACAAGAAACTGTAGCTGTTATTTTTATGAAGTGAAATATGCAAATGGTTAATAATTTTTTGTCCAAATTGTTCTAAGCAGTGACCTTGCAGTCTGTCCCTGGTTCCTCAATGTTTGACGTGAGGAGGGTCTCGCCACAGGAATCGCCGATCGGTAAAACATTGAACTTCTTTTTGCAAGAGATCCTGACTGCCATGAATAGGAGAACTGTCAGTGAGGAAAAAAATGAAATTTCTTTACTCCATGATGATATTGAAAGTTGAAATCTTCAGAATGTCTGGAGGATTTGAGGGCTAAAATGTGTTTCACAGGACAACTACTGTATGTCTTTATGCTGGGATAAAAAAAGTGGGTCATGGAACTGAATTTCTTACATAGGAGTAAAATCAGAGAGGCAAACACTATGCCCGTTGCGCTGGGGGCGAACGTTATTACAGTGTCTCGGTGCATTCTGCAGTTGGGTGTCACAGAGCAATCGCACACGGTCACACTGAGGTTGTAAACGCCAAACTTTCCCTGCATGTCAAAGATCTTTAGAGGAACTGTGTGTTTGCCAGCGTAAACACCAGGCTTCTTCACCAAGCCAGCTGTATAACCTAAGAGAGAGAATAACAAAAATGTAAGTGTTGTTCGTTTTGTGTTTGGTGTGATGTTTAGCTACACGGCTGATCGCAGGCTACCGTATGAAGGATTCAGTGCCCATTTTCCTTTGTCTTCCCCCAGCAGTTTAAATGCAAAAGGCCCTCCAAAGGGATTTTCATCCAGGTCGAAGGCTGTGATGTTGACAGTGGTGGGGTCATCCGACACACACGCGTCCTTGTAGTCCAGTGCCAGTTGTGGCACGTTGTCATTCTGGTCGATTATATGGACGTTCACTGTAGCTGTGCTTGTCAGAGGTGGCTCACCTGTTCGAGATATTTCACAAAAGCGTTTTAAATTTGAACCAAACCTTTCATAGGTCATGAAGGAAAGAGATATTTAACATATGTCCATTCCAACCAGCAGCACTTTGAGTTTTACCATTGTCCACTGCGTGCACTAAGATGGTGTAGACACCGTTGACAACATATGGAGACTCTCTGTCCGGTATCTTGATGGTTGTGATGTTGCCAGTGCGCGGATCCACCGTCACCCAACCAGCAGCATCATGTGCTACTGAGTACCTGAGCACAAAATACAATGTGCGTTATTATAGGTGGTCACAGATGAGATCAAATAAGATGATAACGTTAAACATCTGACTCACATGACGTCTCTTGCGTGACTGGTGTCAGGATCTACAGCAGTTACTTTGTCTATCCAGGTGCCCGTGGGCGTGTTCTCCTCCAGAAAGGCCTCTTTGACAGCCATATTGAACTCTGGTGGGTCATTGGTATCCTCAACTTCAATGAGGACTTTTACAGATTGAGGCCCACCTCCATCAGTATCACCTTTCACACTTTCAACTTTCCAGAGGCCTGAGGTCCTCCTCTCCTTAACTATGCAGGAGAAATACGGTGCCTCGTTTTCTACGGCAATGGACAGCTCCCTTTGTGCTCCTTCCTCGAAGTCCAACGCCTGAAATGAAGCAGTAGGGAAGATGCAAGGCGAAGAGGCTTTATCATATGGAGTCTGAGTAAATTGATGAGCTATATTTTTATTTTATTCAGAAAACATTTTTCTGATTTAATGTAAGCATTAACTTTAAAACTATCTTAAACAGGGGACGACATGTGATGACATGGCAATGCAGAAAAACAGCACTTACATTGACAACTGTGAGGACTCCATCATTGGTAACTGGGTCTGTTTCTATCTTGAAGTGCCTTCTCCCATCACCTTGGATGGTGTATTTGGCTCTCCATGCCGGGCTGTTCAGACTATCTTTGTCACTCACATGCAGCCGTAGAGGAGAGGACCCAGTCTCATATTCCTTCACTTTGCCGGTGCTCTATAGTATGAACCCAAGGTGCAGAGGAAGTCAAGTTACTAGAACTTCCTGCGGCTCCTAGTGAATGTGTTCCTGCTGTTACTAGTATAGCTGACATGACTTAATAGAATTGTCAAGTTAATAGTTTAAATACTTGCAAAACAGACTTTTTTTGTTTGAGTGCCAATTGTCGGAGGGGTAGGTTCTTGAAAAATAATTCCTAAACAATATAAACTTGTATTTGTGGAACAATATTTAGTTTTACATAACTTCATACTGAGTTAATTAGAATAAAAAAAATCCAACTAAAACAACAAAAACATTTCTATTATTATCAAATAATATATATATAAATATATATATATATATAATATCCAGAATTCATTCTCAGTTTATTATTTATTCATATTTTCTTTTTTTTTCTTTATTCTGACTTACTATGTATTTCACAAAGGGGGTTATTTATTAGTTTGTCTTATTTATTAGCTTGGTGTCTGTCTCTTTGTTGCAGCATAATACCTCAAAACGTTTTGGCTGGATTTTCCTCAAATTTGCCCTCAGCGATAGCTGGGAATAGTACCATGAACAGATAATTACATTCTAGTAAGGATTCTGAAGAAATACATGCTTTGGATCACTTTTTACATTTTGTTGATTGGTAATATTGTGATCAATAGATCTTCAAACAGGCTGTTTGGGTGGTGTCATCTTGCACCTGTAAAACTTGTTTTCTTAGCACACTATGTCGAAAGGACTAAGAGAAAACTTTGACAAGTTACAACACCCAGGTTATGAGTTAAAGACCCGACTAACCGGGTCACAGTAGTAGTAGATCAAATTTACTTTGTATGTCAACGACAATCACAATTCAGTAATGTCAGTAATTGTTTGTCTTATCCCAAATCTCTTTGGATAATTACAATAGGCAATGACATCAGGTAAAAAACATAGGATCCTAACAAAAAGAGTGAGGGTGAAATAACAGAAATGAATGCGTGAAAGTCAGAAACATGGCTGACACTTGTTTTTGTCATATTTCCAGATAGCAACAGCAATATGTGATGAAACTACACACACTATATAAATATATGTGTGATGCAGTGTTGTTGAGCATGTTTTAACTGAGAAAACTGCGTACTGTTTGTCCGATGATGGAAGGGCGGTGGTTGTTGCCATCCTGGACATGAATCACAACAGTGGTTGAACTGGAGAGGCTAACTACTTCACCGTGGTCCTTAGCCTCCACCACCAGAGTAAACTTTTCAGCCACCTTCAAACGAGAAAAAGTCTTTTAAATTAAATGATTGATTAGTAGTACCCTTCCATAAAACGCATTAAATGATGATCATCTATATACACATTTGTATAGAATGTACTGTATTTTTTGCTTGACAAATACCTTACCTTAGTTCAGAATTGTGAATTATATACAATGAACTGAATTGGTTCATTTTAAAATTTGTGAAGTAAGCTAGTTCATGTAGAAAGTGAACTTTCTCAACACTGCTTGTAGCAATGACATTGCAATTACAGATTCATTGCTTTGTTATATACATACTACCGTATATCCCCCTATAAAGAAAACATGTGTCCAATAAATATATGGTGCAGATAAGGGCTCCATTAAGGATATCTGCAATATGGTGTTTCTTGACCAGCAGGCTGACCCAACTTGGTGCCCACCAAAAAGAAAGAAGCTCACCAGTGACCTGATGAATGTCTGGGCTACGTATTTAATAAGAGATACCATATGTCATTTATTACATCCTCCTCCTATCAGGTAGAATTGTAACATTACTCAATCTGAGATTTCTATTCTGTATATGTCACATGATTTTGACATTTTACGTAAAAGGACACTTGCCTCATAGTCCAAACAACCTTTGAATGAGATCGTTCCAGACTTATCAATGACGAATTCAGTGTTTGGAGCGTTTGGAGACACAGATTGGATTTCATAATGGAAAGTTGAGTTTGGTGTCCCTCTCTGGTCTCGGTCATAGGCTAGCACCGTCAAGAGATTGGAGCCTGTTGCAAATGACAAAACCTTTTAGACTGCCCCTAAACAATGAGGAGTAAAACAAATAGTAATATATAGAAATAGATATGACTTATTAGGCTTATTATACTTTTTACCTTGTGCACTCTCTTCTTTGACACTGATTTCATACAAATCCAACTGAAAGTGTGGTGGATTGTCGTTGATGTCCCGTATGGAAATCTCAACGCCTAAATTTGTGTCAATTGTTAAATCAGCCTTTCTGACCTGAAATTTTAGCTATGTATTGAAAGAAAACATTTTAAGTGAGTCACAGAGGTCAAGTCAAACGAAGATGACACCAGTAAAGAAAAGAATTTAGTGAATGTAACCAGATTTTGACTTAATGTGCATGGAGTCTGACCCTCAGCAATGTCTTCTCCTCATAGTCCACCGTCTTGTGGACAGACACCACGCCAGACTTTTTGTCAATGGAGAGGAGTCCCACTGGCTCCTCATCCACTCCCTCCCCATGGAGCTCAAAGTATATTTCATCGCTGCGCTCAATATCAATCTACAACATATCAGCAAGCACTTTACATCAGAATTTTTGGACACTGCAGTTTCTATTTGTGAGGATAAATTAGGCAATGCTTTAAAAGAAAAGACACAAACTGACGATTGCTAATGTCAATATAAAACTAAAAAATGTGTGCTTAGAGGGAGTGATATGTTTGTGGACACATAGCGTGACCAGGTTTCTTTACACTGTATTTTTCTCACCTTGCCCAGTATGTATGGGAACGGCCCTGTTTGCCCCTCCTCAATTGAAAAGGTGTCAATTATCCAAGACCTTCTGTGACGGTCCAGCTGCTCTGAGCATGTTGCACTTGATGACATATATATCTGAAAGAGGAGCAGCCCACCAAACCTGAAGTGCACAGTCTGTATACAACAGTCAGTATGCAGAGTCAAAATTTTGTTTGAGGCAACAGGCAGGAGGTCATAAGTCATACACTTGGGAATAACCCTGTTAAAAAGTCATTGTGGTGCATAGTTGATGAACCAGTTCCTTTCAAATGGACATGCAGGCATTGACACAAAAACTGTAAGACACTATGAATCTGGACTTTGCTGCTTTCACCCTTAGTATATGCATTAATGTACTCAATTCTTTTTCCATTTAATCATTGAGTGATATACATTATCCCATGGAAAATCAAGCTAAAAGATCATCTGTCAATAAAATATAGACCAGCAGAGGTAGAAAATAATACTTACTAAAAACAACACAGACAAACAACATACATACATATACATATACATATACATGTACATATATATATATACTTAAATATATCATTCTAATCTATGAGTGCAACTGAATTGTAAAAAAAAAACTGACACCTATCAAATTCAAATATCATAATAGTATTCATTTCCAATTAAAGTAGTTTCAGTAAAAAAAAAAGTAATTTATGTCACTACATACCAGAAGGAAGAAGCCAAACATGATGCTAATTCAGTGCAGTCAGCTCCGAGTGTTTGAGAACTGGCTCTTCTAACAATTGAGAAAAGGAAAGACAAGACCCTGCCCTTTCTGCTTAACACACCCACATACATAAAGGTAATGTGAGTTGAAGCGTGTACGCAAGGTGGGAAGCACCATCAAAGTGCAAAAGGCTTGTAAGGTGGAAAGTGGCATGACACATTCAGACACAATGATTTACTATTGAGTAGGTGGTAGGTGTTCACGTTGTGAAACGCTGTCCTGCCCCAGTGTGTGTCAATAACCTTCAGCATATCACCATGTACATATGAGTTTTGCATAATAACTGAATAATTCTAGCAGGTATTTGACTTTTTGAACTATTGCCTTATTCTGTATTGAAATACATGAATGTGGTATCTATCTAATTAGATTCCTCTATATCATCTTCTATGATGTGGTGTCAGCATTCTCCAAACTTGACAAACGTGACCATATTTTAATGAGGTTGTTCTGCAGGTTTCTTGCAGGTAGTTGGACTCTGGAAGAGCACCTGTTTGCACACATCAACACATCTTGAAATAACCAGGCGTGGTTTTGTTTATTCTTAAAAAACAATAATTCATTTAATTTCTCTTTTTTTATAGGTAAAACATTTTGTAAGACGTTTAGTTTTAGAATAACTTGAAAGTAGAGATAGAAAACTGATCATTTGCATTTGCAGGAGAATGTGTTACTACCAAAAACAGTACACTTAATGATCAGAATCGTTACATAAAGTCATCCATCTTTCATTGATCATGTTTAATTCACATCATTGTCTTACCGTCCTTGGTTGGGTTAATACTGTACAAAATTTAGAAACACCCGGTGAGGTCAGAAATAGGGTAACACATCTTGTCTATCTGAAACATGCCAGAACAGGAATGAAAAGAGCTGGAAATTTAAAAGAAATCTCCATATTTACAGTTTATGGTCTCCACCTCCAAAACACACACAGAACCAAGTACCACTCATGAATCAAAGCAAAAGTTGAGAGCAGCGATAAGAACCACTGTGTGGAAGACAGTTGCAGTCGAGAGGCTACGTTCACCCTAAACCAGGCCAAGGCGTTAACTACTGTGCTGCAGGTGGAGATCGATCGCGAGGAGGCTGTGTCCTACGAAGATGACGACGACGATGGAGTCTGACTCTTCAGCCTCTCTATCTCCGGTGGGACGGCTCTCCGCTTGACTGTGCTGGTGTGTGTCTCCTCATCGTCCGACCCGGCGACGGGGGTGTCCCTTCCGTTGGCGTTGGAGCTCTCGCTGTCGGAGGAGGAGTTTGAAGATGTGGAGGAAATGCGAAACTTGGCCTCGCGAGCTTCAAGGACGTGTCGAAAAAGTCCGTTACTGATGGCTTCCTCGTTGTTGTTGTTGTTTCCTTGGACTGTGAGCCAGACATAAATGAAAAGAAAAGAAAAAAACATTAGGACACGGTGTACCGCTTTACACTCTGTCATTTCTATTCTGCTTTTTATAGTTTCCATACCCGGCAGCGGGGAGGTCAGGACCCCCTCGTCCCCAGAGCTGAAGAACACATCCAAAGTCTCCTGGTCAGAGATGTCAATCAACTCCATCTCGTCCAGCAAGTCCACGTTTACCTCCATGGACGAGATGCTTCCAATGGGAGCTGCAAAGCAAAGAGATGCATGTATTGTATATGTGTGTGTGTTTGTATATCGGTGCGTATGGGTTTACAGAAAGGCTGCTGTCAACTCACTTCTCTTGAAGTCTCTGGCATAAAGGTGCGCTGAGGACAAGTAGACGTCGGCGTCATGCTGGAAGACCTCCTCAAAGAACCGCTGTCTCTCTCTTAGCTTCAGCTGCTGCGCTGCATCCGCATCCGGGAGCCTCTGAGCGCGCTCGGCCTCCGCTGGCAATCACAACAGCAGAACAGCACATTAAGAGACCTGAAGCCTAAAGGCCAGACAGCTCTGGTGGTGTCGGGGTGCTTGTCAGTGACTACACGCACTGTTGTATCATGTGATATACTATGTGATCTGAGATCTATATTATAGTGACACAGGGGGTCAATGTTAGGAGCCAGAAGGGGGAGGCATTGAGCTATGAGTGAAAAGTGTAAGGAGGTTATCCCAGTTTTATGGACTTTGCTGTGATTGACTGTTAAAATTCAGCATAGTAACGATGCAAAATAAAAACTCAATCAAATCTTACGTGTACATAATCTGTTTCCTTTTTTCATTACTGTGATTAATTCCACCAGTGAATGGTCATCAAACAAACTACTAAAATGAAATGTTGGGTCTGACCTCGCCTGTACATTTACTAAATCAGTGCTGATCCACAGATTGTTCTGCAAAGACAAAACCGCCGTATCTCTTGCTAAGTTAATCTTGTTTGAGATACCATGTGATCCCGTTTTCCCCCTCATCAGCATCACTGTAATAAAGCTGAGTGCACAACGCAGGAGCGGAGGGGTGAACTGCAGCAGTGGAACTGCAAGAGGCACGGGGAACAGGGAAGTGCAGTGCTCAGCCACCACTGAGAAGTAAATATTTAGACTAAGAGACAGTATTTCTACATTGTCGGTAAGACACAGCTCATAAGGTGATCTCACCACACATTGTATCCCATCTGCTTAAAGTGAAATTGTGAGTTGTGTGTCTAAGCTTAAGCAATGACTTTAGGTTTATTATTAGGCTAGAAGTTTCTTTCTGTTTGCAGTGTTTGTCTTAGGCTAATGTACCTTCCTTCTAAACATAGTTCACCAATAAGAGGATTGTATCTTTATGACAATAAGGTCAAATAGCATATTTCTAATGACTCAAACTGTTAAAGGCAAAGTGTGTAGTTGCTGGTGTATGGCAGCATCTATTGATGAGTGTGCAGAATCTTTCTGAGCTACTGTAGAAACCCACTTTCCATGCAGATATAAACGGGTCCATCTAAGGTGACAAAAATGAAACATACACATTGTACCATTGAATCCACTTCAAAGAAGAAAGATAAAAAAAAACATATTTCAAATTTCAGCATATATTATATATATATTCTGAAGTATGCACCAAGAAATAGTCTTTCATTACAAACTACATTTTCCTTCACTAATAGACATTAGACTGTCACTGGAGCAATTTCTGGGTTTGCAAGAGACATTAGCCCACACATTGCAGGCAGTGATTGAGCTAATTGGGTGAAGCATTCAAGCCTTGTCTAAACTGTGAATACTGTGACGATTATCTGGCCTGTGTTGAGAGCGGCTCTATAAATATTCTGGCAAAAGATGGAAAATAGAAACACTCTCAGGATGTTTAGGAAAGAAAAAGGAGTCCAGGGGTTCTCTATTAGAGACTGCCTCTTTTACCGCCAGCACTCACTCTGGTGTGTCCTCATAATGAAAAAGAAAATACCTGATAAATGCTGCAGTCGGGATAAAACTGCCAACACTGTAAATATGGCCTGAAAACAGCAACAAGTTGCTTTTCTTGCGAGTGCTGCATCAGCCCCCTGCCCTCACGAGTCAAGCCAAGGCACATGTCTGCGGCGGTAGCCGGACACGCGCCTGTCACAGTGTTTGACAGCCTGCCTCCTGGGTACAGGGGCCCGGTTGGGCCTGGGATCAGACAGGAAGAGTGCAACTCAAACCCCAGGGTTGGACCAGCAGACACCACCCAAGGCACATAATGTACGTGCATAGACAGAGCCCGAGAACATAAACAGATTGAAAACACAAGAATCTACTAGAAACTCACCACAAAATGTCAGTGGACAATATGTTTCTTGACACAGTGATCACATTGTTATGTGTTTGATTTAATGCTATGGAACTAAAATACTGGATGAATTGTGCAATGGCTTTTTTTTCTTACTTTGTGGTTTTCGTATGTTTAACTTGATAATTCATATTTATAAAAAATGATTAATTAAAGATGAGCCATTAATTGAATCATTCACTTCTTGGGGCGTCAGGAAATGAATTGAACCATTAAGCCACCGAAACACCCAATATAATAAATCTTTGTAACATGATATGACTTTCCCCACACACACACACACACACACACACACACACAAAACTCCACTTTAGGGCATCATGTGAGCACAGTCTGAATGACTGAATGTCTCTAATCAGGTAGATGAATAAGAGTTTCTGTCAAACTTTGTCATGTGAGGATGAGCTCATTCCCTTCAAGTAACTGCTCATCTCATCCTTTCTATGCAAAGCCTCATGTCCTGGATCACACTGACATCCCTGCTGGTTTAACTTTATTTTCTTCTTATTAGTTCATACAGGAGAAGATGTTCAAAAAATGTGAATTCGCTCTACAAAAAGTCAAACAGACAAAACTGGGGTTATTTCTTTGACATTGTAAAAAAATCTCCCTCTGGAACAATAGTGTACAATATAGCCTACAACTGTTTTTAGTACTTCATGTCAAGTTGACTGACCTTCATGAATAAACTGAGTGAAGTAAGTAAAGTGATGTTGTATAGTGTACATGTGATCTACTCTCCTCTCTTTGCACTACTAAACAATCTTAAAAGTTATTGTCTACATAGAGTCATGAGGAAGTGAAGGGGACTAACCAAGCAACATGTCAGTTACCATTCAGAATTTGACACGTGTGTTTAAATAAAAAGAGCTGCTTGTTTTACGTGACCAGCCGAGAACATTGTGTCAGACAGAACACAAGATTAGTTTTTGTTTGAATAAGTATGGTCCCTGGAGTTTGACAGCATGTTTGTGCTTCAGCATTCCCTGTGGAAATTATGCTTTTCATTACAGGCTGCAAAATGCTTATCCTGGAGGACTTTTTTTTCCTACTCAGTTAAACACTGATTGATCTCAGCATTGATTGCTTCTACTTAAAGGCTAAGGCCCACAGGGAGCTAAAGGTTAGCTACAGATGCATATCCTCAAATTGATTTCGCTTCCCTATCCAGTTCTTTTTTTCCCATCGAATCACCTTGATCGATGCGGCTTCCCTTGCCGCGGACGACCCCGGCGACCTCTGATTAGTGCAACCGCTCCACTCACACGGGAAAATCCTCTGTGGCAAAGGCAAGCACGGGCACAGTGTCCACAGATGAGATCACATCATCTGCCGCAGCCCCGCCACAAGCCAGGGTCTTTGGTTTCATACCACAAGACATCTGAAGGGCCTGTGTCTTCGGGGAGGGAGAGAGGATGGAGGGATAAACAACCTGCAGACTTGTCTCACTGTTTTTGGAGGGAGCTAGTCTTTTTTTCTGTTTCTCTTTGCCTTCCCGTTCTTGCTGTCTTTCTCTGTTTCTTTCTGTTGCTTTTTCTTTCCTATGTTTTTCTTTCCTTCTTTCGTTCTTTCTTCGCTTGCGGTCTCCCCCGCCATACATCGTCTCCCCCGTCCTTCCTTCCTTCCTCCGGCTGCTTTGGGAGTTGAGGAAGTAAAGGTCAGAGTTGGGGGCTGACGACCAGCTGGACGTGCAGAATGACTGGAACAGACAGAGAGAGACGGAGATGGACAGAGCAGGCCAGACGGGTTTGTGTGCCTCTTTGCCTCCCCACATAAAGACAAACCCAGATCCTCCGCTCAGGGGGCAGAGAGAGAAAGAGCCCATTCAGAGGCTGACAAAAGCAGAGATGTAAGGGAACGGGACTGGCCTGCACTTCTCTGCCATGCTGCCACTTACAGGAAATCATTTTGGATGCGCCGGAGGGTGCATACTCTTGAAGCCAGTAGAACTACATCCCTGTTAACCTGTTAAATTCCTCTTTTTATTAAATTTCTGTGAAAACAGTGTCATGACGACACTTCTCAGCAGACTCAGGCACGGCTGCCAGCAGATAAAATGCATCATCCCCACATGATGATAAAAGACATTTTTCAAAATCAGGTCACTTTACTCTGTATCTCTGTACTATATATTTTTTCAGCATGTGCACGATCTGAACGTCATGTGCCTCCCCTCAATGTCACATTTTCAAGGACGGGACCCTGCAACGCAGCTTCAGAAGCACCGACCGCACAACCAGCCGAGGAAAAACATTAATCCTGGGGCTAAATGACGGGATGGACGGGCTTGGTGTCGCCCACAGGCTGCCATTAGTCCATCTCTGTACTGCGTGTGTGTGAACTCACAGGCAGATGATGCCCTGTGATGGGGGAGAAAGGGAACTTCAGGGCAGAACGGGCTGGAGCGCAGAAATGTGCCTCTCCATCCACATGATCTTGTTGTTTTGGTTGTCTGAGCATATTATACATCAGCTTGGCAGACCATCAGTTTGATTCTATTCAAGCAAACTCACTTTTTTTTCTTTTTTTTTTTCAGAGAACTGAGTTCCTTACAAACTGATGAGATCATCCCCATTTAAATGGCACATATTTCCATGTGTTGCCTCAGCCATTCCACCATTCGTTCTAGATAACACTGTAGTGGTTCTAGATTTACTGCTTTTCCCAAGACCCTCTGTGTCCCTCTCTCCCTCGTCAAAACACACTCTGGTTGTATGTCAAGAAGACGAGGCGTGATTGACCCTACTAACCCTTTTGATCGCTCGAACAGACCTGTAACGTTTTTTTTTTAGGCATGGCAAACGCATAAATAGACGCCTTTCCACCCAGACACTTAAGAGGAGAGAGATTTTATATCACATGGACGAGATCCCGACTGCGACAAGACAGAGTGAGAGAGATGGTGCAGGGGAATGGAGCGAGTAGCTGTAAACACAGAAAGGTGGCATCAACACAGAGGAGAGGTCGGTGGGGGGCTCGCAGGAAGAAACAGGACGCGGAGGAGGGTGCCTTAAAAAAATCTAAAGTATGATGGGATTGAGGTTAGCCAAAAGGGAGTCAACAGGGTGTGGGTTGTAGAAGCAGAAGAAGAATTCTGCCCGGGGTCATTAGTTGAAGAGGATGTCTTGTTAGATTCACTAACTGAGTGTCTCTTCTGCACCTTCCAACACAGAACTGACCCCCGTTACAGTCCACAGCTGGTCATTAGCGCACCAGTCTCTTTGCAAAGCTGTTACAGTAATTAATGGTATCTCATGAGGAATGCTGGTGCGACCAGATGGCTACAGGTAGAAGATTTATCTCGCTCTGTCCTGCAGCAGCACGGCTGAAAACATAAAACGCGGTGCATTGCTGAAAAGAAGATGTTTAAACACATCCTGGACATCCTAGAACATTACTCCTCCTGGTTTCTGGACATTGTATGGCTGCAGCAGGATCCCTTATCACATTCTCAGTGATCACGAAATTGAAAATGGTCACACTTAAAGTTTACAAAGGCGTCTTTCTGTCTCACACTTTTATTTTTGGTTCCTCTCAGTCTCTTTTTTTTTTTATCTCCAAAAGCTGCCAGAGCTCCAGTTGCAAGAAAAGTAAATTATTAATGGCGGCATCTGATGATGTGTGTCAGTGTGTGCGTCTGGTTTATCTGTGGATTTAGGTCCATGCTTGCATTTTGGGTTTTTTTGTTATGCTGGGACAAAGCAGCGTTTGGGCGCCATCGGCCCAGTTTGTCAGGACAACAATGACATCAGTGTTAACCCTCTATTTCCCTGGATTACACCCAGACGGACAATAGGACTGTTTGTAGGTCAGTGGCGTGTCCCACTGCCCTCCATAAGCGCACAAGCAGACTGTCATGAGTTTTGATCAACACAATGGCTTCACCAGCTGTCAAAGTAGAGACATATCCGTGTTTTTTTACAAGTATAAATCCCCTTATCCAGCATGACTTGGTGAATAATGAACTGCAGGAAGAGATTAACAGGCTGTTCTCATTAAACCATTATTCAAGGAATTCTAACAAGCCAGTGATGATTACATCACTATGCAGGATCCTAAATAGTGACGAGTTTTATATAAACAATAATAATGCAAATTAAGTATTTGGAATATGCATCATCAGTAGAAATCACACCATAGAAAATGTGATTATCCAATACAAGTTGCCTGAGTACATCCCTCTATGTCCATATTTGTGAAGGTTTTGAGCTGGGAACACTGTTGAAAGATGTGTTTTATACTCAGCATGGTCAATAACATTTCTGAGTTATTACAGCACTGACCTGTGACAAAGATTTAGTTGTGTACTTCATGTCAACATCATTTTTGATGAAATATTTTGACTAATTGACCATTTAAATCATAATGCATTTTCATTTTTTTGAGAGTGTTGTGTTTGGAGTTTGGAGTTCTGAAGGCAATGTCTTATTTGATTCATGTGACTGATTTCATTTTGCTTCTTTCTTATATTTTCTGTTTCTTCCATCTGTCAATTTGAAAGGTCACCCACATACATTTTTTTTTTTTTTTTAACGTATGCATGTGTTCAATATTTCGGTTTGAAACGAAACACCTGGAAAAAGACATTTCCCACAAGGCTTAACCTTTGATTTTAGTGCTAATAACATCATAAGTGAACCTGTGAAAAATAATTAACAATGGAGACTGCGATCTGCGGGTCAGGATAATGAATTTAAAGATGAAACATTTGCAACTATTCACACTGCAGCTGTTACATGGATGGATTTGTTGGAGAACTAATGGGAGGAGCTGGGCTGTGTCCCCGGGGCAGCACAGCTAAGAGGGTTGAAATAATGGCAACTTTATTGAGCCATCCATTCAAGGCTGTTAGGGATAAACACACAGACACATACTGAGAATTCATTTATGTTAAAATCTGTATCGCTGACGTGCCAGATTGTGTTTGTTTGTAATCAGTATATAGGCACAATGTGCGGTCTCCTCACTTTGGTGAGCAATGATCCTGTTGGTATTCCTGGAAGAGCAGAACACAGTATTAATACCTCTTCACTCCCAACAACAGTAACTAATCCTTTGGTGCTTGTTTTCCCCAGACACTAAACACACAGAGAATGCAACATTTATGTTTATAATTTATAATCTTTTCTCATCTTGATAATGTATCATGTCTGTAATATGTTAAGTATCTTGACGTGAGAAATTGAGAAATGGTTCAACCAGCTATTGGTATAATATTGTTTGGCCATGTGATTGAAGTAAGTTGTGCTTGGCTCAGTTGTTTTTCTGACACACTTCGCGAATTGCTGAATACTTCCAAGATGTGGGCAGGAATGCATAGGTTGGAGGGAAAATTCTGCGTCAAAGTCTTCTCCAAACTACCATAAGTAACTGTTTAAGATGAGAAGTTAGTTAGATTTAAGTACACTGAGGTTACTATATGCTGGAATAAACCCAAAGAATAAAATTTGTAGGATAAAAATAATTTGTAGGATAAAAAAATAAGGGCTTAACATCACTGTCTTCATGTCTAGTTACAACCCTGCACAGGGGATCCAGAGATGAATTCACATGCTTGCACAACTTTGACTGTCAAACCTCAAACTTCGGCCCAATTTGTAGCCCCTCTTGATCAGATATTAAGCTCCAGTGAGTCGCTGCTGTAGCAGAGCGGCTTAGGGTATAGCCGAATTTATGTATCCCTCAGAGAGTCGTTAATTACAGATAGAGAATGTACATGATATGGATTTTTAGCCCCTTAATTTCCTCATTACATCCCCAATCTCATCTGGATCGTGTCCAAAGGGACTGAATTAAGAATACATGGAGAATAAAAATAAACCTAAGTCTGCAACCTGCTTTTCAGCAGCTGGTCAATACGACACACTCTCTCTCTCTGGCACATGCCCACAACAATCAAGATGTGACACAGCGGACCACAGAGGCAGAGCAACAGATGGGCCGCGTCTCCTCTGGAGCCGCTGCCTGATCCTTTTTAGCCTCATGATATCACACACGCTGATCTCACTGGGACTAATTCGATTTCAGGTCAGTATGTTCCGTCGGGGGGTTGGTGTGTCTGCGTAATGAGCTGCAGACCCTTCTGCAGTCAGCCGGGTGTGATGAGATCTGCAGGAACAATCCTGTTATTAAAAAGAGATCTTTGTCATGGAGTGCTACGGTGGCCCCAATCCAAGCTTGTGTGCGTGCATGTGTGTGTGTGTGTGTGTGAATACATCCCTGTTCCTGTGCAAAGAGTGTGACCTATTCACTTGGTATTAGTGACCATTACTCAGCGTGATGATTCAACATTCCTGTCTGATTTTGGCTGGCACTGCACTCCAACCAGTCACTCCGGGCTAACATCAACACAGTTGCAGCTATTTAACACACTGGCGGAGCTGTCACACCGACTTCCACATTATATCTATCTGTCACACAAACAAACACACACACACGCACATACGCTCAACGTCAATCGCAATCAACGGAGAGTGAGAGCGGTGAAAGAAAAAGAAGTGATTTGTGCCTTTTCCTTTGCTTGACCTCAATTTGACACCGTTAATGTAATGTCAGCAGATAAAAGCATGAAAACAGTGCGGCTTGAGTTTCTCTTCTTTGAATGTTCGATCTGTGCATGTTGTGTGTGTAAGTAGGCTACTGTCTGCCTGACCCCCAAATAAGGAGAAGAATGTCCTCCTCTCAATCATCTCGCTCCACATTCAACAATTAAAAAAAACAGCGTTATTGTAGCAAAACCAGTACATCTTTCTACCTTCCTACTAAAGTGTGAGAAACTCACAAAACAGATTTTACTCACAGGGTAGACGTTTGTTGTGAAGGTTGGCTGATGAGGAGCTCATGCTGCCGGAGAGTTGGAGGAAACAGATCGATCTATCAGCCGTAATCAGCTTTCTGATGGCCTGTCAGCCCTGGCAGAGTTCAGCAGAGAGGCTGCTGTTCATCTCCCACCTACTCTGTTCACTGGACGTTCCGACCAAGTGATTGATGCTGACTGCCCCTGCGCTCTGCTGGCCTCCTTCCTCTCTTCCCCTGCGTGGACTCTCAACCACTTGGATAGAGGCGAGAACAAGTTTGTGGCTTTGTGGAGCCGACCAGCTGACCAGTGACAGGGAGGAGGGAGGAGCCAAGAGAGAGAGGGAGAGAGAGAGAGAGAGAGAGAGGGAGAGAGAGAGAGAGGGAGGGAGGGAAGGAGGGATTTCACAGTAACAGGGTGGGAAATACCAAGGAGAGACAGGCACATGCCTTTGTTATTTTTGTCTCCTTACAAACACCCCTCCTGTCTGTGTCTTCTTCCATTTTTCTCTCTTCAGCTTCACCTTCAGGATCAAGTGATGTCCCTGAAAAATAAAAATGCACATTATTGATGAGCTATGTTAAAACTGTATTGTATTAGAGGGAACTTTTCTTTGGACATATATTACATACTGCTGTACAGTACTTTAAAAAGTACAAAGTAAGAACTAAAGTGTAAAAACAAAATAAATACTCTGACTTCTTAAATACTCAAAATAAAAAAAATGTAAATCTCTAAACAATCTTATCTCCTCAGCACCAGATATTATGATTTATTACTTAACAGCACATTTTACTGCAACTGGAACTACACACCAATTTAAAGGCATTTTTTATGTTTTGTTTCTAATATTAATATGTGATTTTATATATATAAAAAAAGAAAGAAAGGAAGAAATAGAGAGAGAGAGAGAAAGAAAGAAAGAAAGAGAAATAAATAGATATAACATACATACATTTTTTGTTATAGCATAATATCTTTATATCTGTGTGTTCTTGACACCCTCTAGTGGACAAAAAATGTCAGTTCCAGTTCCTCTCAACTGGAAGTGCTGATTACACAATATTTTATGCAGAGGCTTCAGAACATGACATTATATCATTGCCTTTACAAAAAAAAACGTTGGAATTGGAATTGGAATTTGGAAAAGGTTTTTACAAAACACCTTGCTTCAGAAGAATCTGCAAGAATCTGTTTTTGATTAAATTTAATTAACATAGAACAATGTGCATATATATATACATACATATATATATCATACATTACAACAAATACACATTAAATGGTAAATTTCGATAATAACACAATGCAATTAAAAGATCCATTATTTCCATTGTGGGCCTGTCAGCACAAAAATTGTATTAGATCTAAGCTATTGATCATTCACAATATCACATAATGAGAAAACTATTATGCATGTGCCCCTAAATGCACACAGTAAGCATGGAAACTTTCACCACTAAAACTCACAGTTAGCATCTGTGCCAAGCTGCAAAGTCAAACTACAAATGTATGTTGCACCGCAGCAGTTGGGAAATGGTGGGAGTGAATGGCGATTTCAATTAAAAAGAAAAAAACTCTTTGTAAATGTCAGTGGTTAAAGTGCGAGATTGTGGCAAGGCCTGTGATGGTCCCGTCTGACGCTGATACAACATTTCTCCAGCATATGTCAAAGAACACGAGATAAAACAAATAGAAAGAGAGAGAGAGAGAGTGGGCAGAGGAAGTATGAGTGAGTCAAAGTGAGACATTGTCTTCACCTCAGACTAAATTATGTGTAGGCTTTCTCATGGCTGGGGGTTTACCTACTGAGACTGTGCAAAATCAATAGGAAAACAAAGGCTGCTCCCTTGTCCATAAAGCAATAACCAAGTTCTCTCAGCAAGAAAGCAGAAGCCAGTGAAGGAGAATATATAGACAGCAGGCAGGGGTGAGGGTGAGGGGACTAGTTCACGTTGTCTGCACATCATGCAAGACCTTCTCTTTCCTGCCTTAGTGCTCAACGTCGATCTTTGAACACTTCGGTTAAACGCAATTACTGAATTTTTCAAAGCATCCATTCTGTTCCTCATCCTCGCTCGGTCAGGATGAAATGCTATTAGTCTGCATGTTGCCCCCTGAGGTGAGGGACCAAGTTAGAGAAAGCAGGAAGTGAGAAACCACAGGAGGAATTGACAATAACAAGTGATGAGTGTGGAGGGCTATCTGAGGTGCTATCGGCTATTTGCAGCCAGATTTGCAGATGCATTTGCAAGATGTCTGTTTTGCAAGCTTGTTTTCTGCATATGTGCATGTGTGTTTGAGTGTGTGTGTGAGTGTGTGTGTGTGTGTGTATGATCAAGGCTTGTCTAAAGCAATGGTTTTCCGCCCCTCACTACACCGGGCAAAACGCCAAAGCCATCAGGCAGTCATACGCCTACCATCAGCTGAGGAGTTGCACAGCAGTCTCATTTCTAATTATACACCCAACAACAGAGAGCTACGGAGCGATAGAGAGAGAGAGAGAGAGAGAGAGAGATAGAGAGAGAGAGAGAGAGAGAGAGGGAAAGAGGGAAAGAGTGGAATATGGAGAGAGGAAGAGAAGGGAGACTACAAATGAAAGAGAGGCTGAAAGTGCTGCTTGGCACATGGTGAACAACTTCAGATCTGAGAGGGGGGGTTGGGGACATCAAATCTGTCTGAGAAAGGTTAAAAGGACTCAGAGGAGTGGGAGTGTAAAATGTAATAGTGAGTAGGAGGAGAAGAGAGAGACAGAGAGAGAGAAAGAGAGAGAGAGAGAGAGCGAGGAGAAGAGAAAGGGAAGAGAAAAGGTGGAGAGTGTCTGAAAGACAGTCTGTTGAGCTTGTCTGGATGTTATCCTGTTCATTCAGCTCTCCTTTTTCCCTTTTCACCTCCAGCCTGCGAGGACGTCACCAGCCAGACAGGTGTGTGTGTGTGTGTGCGTGTGCATGTGTGTGTGTGTATGTTTCTGAGCATGTCTGTGTCTGTGTGTGTGTGTGTGTGTGTGTGTGTGTGGTGTCTGTCTTCATTTCGTGACCGTGGCTGGAAGTGCAGCATGAAGATGCGTGGATGCACAGAGAGGCAGACGGACGGATGGAGGAACATCTAAGTAAGTCTCCAGCATGAAACCTGCTTGTTTTGCGTGTAGCAGAGAAATTATTTTCCCTCCACCAAAAGAACCTGTTATGATATGTGTATTAGTTGAACTTGCAATGTGTGTTTGACAAACTCTTTGCAATCTATTCAGAGTTTAAATTTATAGAGCCGGGAACATCAAGCTGACTCACAGCAATATTGTTACAACTGATATGCAAACAACCTTGGTACTTGGTACAGATTATCATTATTGGGACAGCACCAAACATAGTTGTGTAGCATATACATTTCATTTCCATAGATTAGTGATGGTGGACTGATCGCCTCATAAGGCGTTTGTGCCTGAAGAAGCTTCCTGTGCAGGCCTGTTTGGGTCATGATCTGATCATACCTGTGTGCTGGTCACTGTGAGTAAGTCGCCCACATCTCACAGTCATTTGAATGAATTTACATTTACAATGGAGGCATTTCGCTGACAAATACTTATCTATTCCTGCTGCACAATATAATGTTGATTACTCACATAAGGATACGTACAATTTGTAAGGTTTCCACTGTCCAATATTTTGTCATCACCTTTGTGCAAATAAATAAACCATACTGGAGTAACAGTTCAGATCACAGCTGTGGCTCAGGAGGTGTGGAGAGGCTCCTCCAGACGGCATGTTCAAGTGTCCTTGGGTGAGATGCTAAACCCGAAGGTGTGTGTGTGTGTGTGTGTGTGTGTGTGTGACTGCATTAGAAACATCTGTAAAGCACTCTGATGAGCAGGTTGGTACCTTGCACAACAGCCACTGCAATCAGTGTATAAACGTGCGTGTGTGTGTGTGGGTGTGCATGTGTGTGTGTGTGTGTGCATGTGTGTGTGTGTGTGTGTGTGTGAATTGGTGAATGCCGGCTGCTGTATGTTTTAAAGCGTTTTGAGTGGACGGTAGACTAGAAAAGCACGATATAAATGCAGCACATTTACCATTGCAGACATGCCTGTTAAAATGAGTGAAAGAGGCCAATTCAGTGGCGGTACTCAGCTATGATGAAGACATAATACCAGGCATTGATATGAGCTTTGCATTGACTGGCTGTAAAAGTCCCACAATGCGCTTCACCTCCCTGTATTGCTTCATCTAAATAATGTGTTGGCGTGTGTGCATGTGTGTGTACATGCGTGTGTGTGTGTGTGGCCACAAAGTGCTTATATTTAGCCCCCCTCTGTGAACTGACTCAGTACCGTGCATGCAGACAAGGAAGATGAAGTAGTTTCAATAGCTGGAGGTGCTGGAGATCACTTCAGTCCCATGATAAAGATGCAGCCGGGGGCTCTGTGTTTGACACCCTGCACCTGTTTGGTCAAATAACACTGACACACACACACATGCCACGCACACATACACACACACACACACACACACTCACGCAACCACACACTTTGCTTTGTTTCTAGAGGGAAATGTCACTATGGAAACTTGATTGAAACATTACATTAACCTTAAAGGTGGTGAGTTTAGCACTCTAACGCATTCTAACCTCTAACCGCCCACCCTGTCCTTTTACTTTGCCTTTTCCTCATTATGTTCACTCTGTCACCAACCACACTGCATAGTACATTGTTACCATAGTAACCTTCTTCTTTTTTTTCAACCATGGAGTTGGTAAATGTCCATCAAAGTAATCCCCACTGATACCCCAGCAATTGCTGATTTTCTATCTATGATTTGGAGCTAAGTTATTGTTGTTGAGACATTGAGGGGAAATTTATGAAATGATGATCCCTTCAGGTGTTGGTGATGCAGATGGACAGGACAGTTCTGTCAGGACAAAATGAGACGCTGATAGAAGTCTGGTATCCTCACTACTATCTAGACATTTTTTTCTTTATTTTCAAGTCTTCAGCCCAAAACCAGCATGTTTTAATATATCACACTTCTCTGGAGGCAAAATGCAAAAAGTACTTGTCACATAGGCCTCCTACCCGACTTTCATGTGTGGATCAGATTTTAAAGAGATAGACAGAGACCTACATAATCTGAAGATGAAACATTGTTTTCTAGAGTTTTCCGCCTTGTTTGTATATGAGAATATGAATGCACCAATATGTGTTTTCTTCTACCTTTTCAGATTGTGACAACCTTGGACAGTCTATCTGTGATGCTTGCTGAGATATTAAAGAAATCTGTGTCACATGATCACTACACCTCCTCAACTTCTGCAGGAGGACATGCTTCACCGGTGTGAGTGACACTCGAGCCGTGGGCCAATGAGCTTCACACCAAACCCGACTCTCGTCCCGTACAGGGACAGCCTCCCACTCAAAAAGAGGGACCAAAGGCCGAGCGCCCCGCCGCAGCAGCAGCAGCAGCAGCAGCAGCAACAACAGCAGCAGCAGCAGCAGCCGCAGCAGCAGCAGCAGCAGCAGCAGCCGCAGCAGCAGCAGCAGCAGCAGGAGCAGCAGTGTGATACCATTACATTCAAGGCGCCCTTCCCTTACAAAAGTCACAGCGACTCTAAGATGAAACACACGAGCCTGTTCCATCCCATACCGAGACGGGTTCCTGCACTCTATCAGCCCTGGATGCAAACCCCGGCACCAACCAGATCCAAACCTTACGTCCTCTCTGCGTTCAGGGAGCATCAAGGCAGGGACGACTGGAGGGCGTTCACCCCCCTGCACCCTGGATGGGACTTTTCTCACCACTATCAGCACCATGGTCACTTGCCCGGCCACCACAGAGAAAGCAGCCTCCACCCGGGCCATCCACACCACCCCTCCAGATTCAACGCCGCCCCCCCGGTCACTGAGGGTTTCTATGGAGTGGGTGGAGAATACGACTGGGAGCAGCTCAGGCCATTAAGGGACAAACATTTGACCACAGAGAGGCAGAGCAACGGGAGCAATAAAGGACCTTATGTGAGAAAAAAAGAAAGAAGAGAGGAGTATCTTCCCAGAGTTAAAAAAGCAAGCCCTCCCTCGTCGGGCACACGCCTACCTCACTCTGCACATGGGAACCTCCTGCTGCAGGAAGGGTTGTTGCACAAATCAACGGTTCTTAAGAATCCTGTTTCTGGCCCATCATTACATTCCTTCATAGGAGTTTATCCCGAAAACTTTAACAACGCGCTCACCTCCACAACCGAGGAGGCGTCAAGACCTCCGGCCCTCCCCTCCTCCGAGGGACCCGACACCTCCTCGTCCCCCTTGTCCTCCCCAAACCGTTTTCCCTGGCTGCTCCCTCACTTTTTGGTGGGCTCTCTGATCGAGCTCAGGGACGGGCGGCTGAGGAGGGTGGAACACCTGCAGACGGAAGACTTCCTGCTCTGCTCGCTGGCCTGTCCAGATCTGCGGCTGAGCTGCTGCACGGTGCAGCGCATCTCCACCTCGGCCTCCTCCTCCTCCATCTCACGCCTCCTCATCCTGCTGCATGACCAGCAGTCGCAGGTGAAACAGAGAGGGAAATCCCAAAACCCATTAAAATAAACAACAACAAAACCCAACAAAAATAAATTTTCTTGATAAGAATCGAAATACCTTGTTTGACAAATTTATCAACCAAATGCTCTTCGGTTCCAGCATTTTACAATTTACAATTTGCTTTTTAGTCATAAACAGAATGACAGTACAGTGCAGTTAGACCAAAATATATATATATATATATATATATATATATATATATATATATATATATATATATATATATATATATCAATCAATTAAATAAAATATTAATTAGAATTTCAATTAAATGTGTTGAATGTCCAATACGCTTATTAGTGCCAGTCGGCATTTAAACCAAATATGTATAAATCTATATCATAAATGTGTGGGTGTCTTCAGACTTTTTTCACCCACCCCAGTGGGAAAACAGACAAGCCGCATTCCTCCTCAATCACACTATTGTTATGTCCTCTTATTCCTACCAGGAGTTGGTGGACGTCTACGGGGAGTACCCCTTCTTTGTGCACGGCCGGGGCTGGTCTTCCTGCAGCCCTCAGAGGACGGCCGGTCTCTGCGGCCTGCAGTGCCGTCAGCTCAGCGTGGGAGACGTCTGCCTGGCTCTCACCCCCGTCTCAGCCCCCCGGCCTTCACCGGCAGCCACCCCGGAGTCTCAAACCTCACCCGGGAAGTCAGAGGGAGGGTGTGAGCTCCTGAAGGCATCGGCGGCTGAGCAGTCAACCAGAGGGCAGAAGAAGGAGGCAGAAGCAGTCCGGAGGAGACACTATTCAGCCCCTGAGCTGCGACGCCCAGGCACTAATTGCATGTAGTGAACAGGGGAGAAAGTCTCTTTTAAGCTCTATATTCAGTCAATATTTGCTGTCTCTACCTCCTAAATCCTTTTTCTCTGTGCTTGTTTGTTTGTAAAAATGTGTATCTAAGGAAAATCAGCTAAAAAGGTCTCAGGATCCCCTAGAGGTAAACTTTAGCACATAATTCCTAAAAGAAAGTCAGGGATCGCATACTTATTATGTGAGTTAAAATGTGCCATTTCACACAAGCTTGACACAATTAACTTAAGAAAAGAATATTCAAATTAAAATATTCAATATTCCTCAAAATAAAATATTGATTGATTTTAAAGTGAGTGTTCATGTAATTAGAAGCAGCTCTGAGCAGATCATCCCACATCCCTTGATGAGCACAGAAAGCTTCTCCCTCAGGTCTTTCATCGTTAAAGAGTAGCTCTCATCTGCCTAATATTATGTAAGACTTCTTTGTGAACAGTGAACCTTCACATTGACAATCAACTCTCTTTCGGATTGTATCGGCCCGATTTAATGTTCTAAATCTCCTTCCTCTATTTTCTATTTAAATTATCTGTTTGATCAGTGATATAATATGTTGCTGCTTTCACCTTCTCTGTTCACTTTTGGGCTTATCAGGAACTCATGTGTCACCTCCTGATGTCGCAGCTCTACTGTAACCTGATTGGCGACAAGATCCGCGCCCATTCATTCTCTATGGAAAACGGCTAATTCTGTACAGCAAAGAATGCTGGGATGCCTGGCGACGCAGACTTAAGTTGGCGGCGTAAGGAGGCGGGTAAGGATCATTTCAAATGATCAGCACCGGCAGGTACAATTTTCTACAAAATGAAACTCTCTGCTCAAGTCATTGAGTTTTAAAGCTACAGAATGCTTAGCATTCAGGGTGACGCTTCACACGTTATACAGAGACACAAAGAACCAAGCATCAAGGCAACATTTTCCCCTTAATCTCCCCCCAGACGGCCTGACTCCACCATATACCACGCTGCCCTGCAAGGACACATATTAGCTTTAAGGCTATAGTGTGATGAAGTATAGAAGAAAACAGTTATGAATGTCATGAGACTCTAAAGCCCCTTTCTACATTGTTCCCTGGGAAAGCTTTCCATGCACCGCTAGTGATTTTTGTTATTCACACACGAATCTCTGAACATTCCTGTCTTTTGTGCCTGTTCACACATGCAACAGGCGGTAATAGTTGGGGTCTTCAAGTGTTCCCACTTGAATCCAAATGTTACCGTTGCCTGCAAATTCCCTAGTTACTAGATGTGGAGCTGGGGAATTGCCTGAACAGAAGTCCCAGAAAATTAATTGTGGCTTTCATTTAAACATTTACCTTTCCAGGAGAAGAGCCGGAACATTTCTAGGAAGGACAGCATGTGTGAATGGGGAGTCTCCGTAAACTGCCTTCATAGTCAATAAATTTGCACTACAATCGGTTACAGTGGGACTGCAGCGTGCACACATGACTTTAAGCTTTCGATTAGATCACTTTTATACTCTGGTTTATGGTTTCCTATTTGCTCTCTGTATTCACATAACCACCCCCCACACATCAACGTACAAAACACCTTTTTAAACATTTAACACTAGAAAGACCACAATTTTTCTGCCTACCTAGAAGGACCAGAGAGGGGTCATTTGACCCACACAGCTTTTGCCGAGTACACTAATCACTCATTTTGTTATGGTAATGAGGCTGTTAGGGGCAGTGTGTGGGGTGAGGGGGTCACACCTTACAGGTAACAGCCAAGAAAAACAGGGGCAGATAGCTTCTTACGAAGGGCTGTCAGCCTCTGAAATCACCACAGGTAAATAGTAACTGATACAGTATACTGTATATAATACATATAATATTATGAATTAAAGCAGTTCACGTTGTGCTTTGATCAAAACAATTCCTAACCTTATCCTGTCAGTTTTTTTTTTTTTTAACGTGGTGGATTGGCAACAAAATCCTATCACAAGAATCCTAGCAGGACACATTGTGATCAGATCTAAACAAACCCTAACCCTAACCTTTCAGTAAGAAATGTTTTTGAGGGTAAATAATCTTTGAAATCAGAAAAAAAACAAAGACAAAAATAAGACTTTGGACACATGAAATAATTCCGTGTCCCCCAACAGGGAATTTTGGAAAAATCCGTGCCAGTACCACAGATTTCGTGTCACAATGATCCTTGCCAGCTTTCACAGATTTCTAGGAGATCATGTTGCAGACATACCCACGTTTGTCATTGTATGGGGCAATGTTTCCACAATTTCTGCCATGGTCCACACATCCAGGCATGGTTCAACATGGCATCCAAGAATGCATAATGCCTTGCTACCATCATATTCTCCTGAAACCATAGAAGGTGTTTTTCTCTGCTTGGAGGTGGAGAGTATGAACATCATGGCAAAAAACAGAGGTCTCTCCTCAATATTGAGGAGGGCTAAGGCATTGACGCTTCTTCCCACACTGCATCTCAAGAGAAAACATCAGAGGGGATGTTGACCAGAATCTGCGGACAAACAGAGCATGGGAATAGCCAGAAAGATGAGGCTGGTGACCAGGACAGAGACAAAATATCTCTGATTTGTTTTTATGTGTGATGTCTGAACGATTATGCCACACGAGGCTATACGTTTTAACAAAATAGCAAGTACAATAAACTGAAATTAAATTATATACATTGAAATTATTTATATAAGGAATATCAGTGATGTGATCTGGCTTGGGTGGGTGGGGCAGGCGGGCTAACGCATCTTGTTGGGTGGGCACATTCCCCCCAAGGCCCGCCCATGGCGGCGGGTATGTGAATGTCCCATGTGACCATAACGAGTCATGTGAGTGCCAATGGTTCAATGAACGTGTGAATGTCATAGCAATAGCAGTTACTTCTGCAAAAACCTTCCACACGAAAACTGGGAAAACAGTTGCTTTTTTATTCATTGTAAATATGTTTTGTTTTGATTTTTTTTAACAATAAATGTCAAGAGTTTTGATCCCAAATTCTCGTTCATCCTGATGATTTACTGCATAAAAATCCACCATATGTTTATAAATCCACCATATGGGCACATACACACACACACACACATACACACACACACACACACACACACATACACACACATGCAAAAACACACTAACCTACCTGAGTACTAAAAGCTTGCCTTGGGTTCCCCTCCCCCACACAGGCTCAAGCGACTCTGTGACTCAAGTGACTTCTCTGAGCCGCTAACAGCCACATTTCCACAACAAAAGGAGTGTCCACAGGGGGTCCAAAGGGTCAAATGACCCTCTTGTGGGCTTTTTAGGTAAAAAGGTCAATTGACCCCTCCGTGGTCGTTCTAGTGTTAAGAGCACCTAAATGTTGTTGCTGGCACTGTCGGTTCCTACAATGTTATGTGCTTTTATGGCAAATGTTTTTTGTATCTCTGTTAATATGAACTTCGGGTCTAGAAAAGTGCATTTAATAATTAGATGACACAGGTGTCTGTACAGATTGTGCAATGCATGTGAAACTATTTGCTTTCTGTTGAATAAAAATGTTGTGTAAAGTTTCCTAAAAGTTTTTTTTTTAAAAGAACACCTTGAAATTGAGAATATTCAAATTCCCAAGCTCCAGAACCGCGTGACAAGACAGTCGGGGAGTAAATTTTCAGTCAAACGCATTAAAATGAGTAGCACAACAGCGCCAAGGTCAAAAGAGGTAAAAACATCACACCTACATCTTCTTTGATAGCCTCAATTTATTCACCACTTTAATCTGACAAAATAAAATTACAGCTTCTTTACCCTCTTCAAGCTCTGGCCTGACGCCAGAAAGCAGCTGCAGTGGGGGTGACGATGCAAAACCTTATGATCATCTCATGAAGATGAATCACCCACATCTCGCAGGATGTATGCCTTTTCACAAACCCTGTGATATATGTCTGCACCAGGAGCAAACGGGTCTTTGGATCCCACACACTGTTATTAACAGTCTCAGCTGTCATTCTGCACCAGGGTCCTTTTATATCAGCAGCACACAGACTCGCTGCCAGATGCCTCAACATCTGATGCAGTCCAACAGGTCTGAGGAGCATCAGTAAGGAAGAATACTGATTGTTTTTTCCTTAGTTAGGACAAAAGTTCATCCAGCTGTTCCAAAGGACAAGATGCAATGGAAACAGGAGTTTCGTCAGCTGTGAGATCTATTATCCGACGCCCATTTCCACACAGACATATTCGTGCCTGACGCTCACAACAGAATAAAAATAAAGCATTATATGATCTCTGCCAACGGGGATAAATATTATTAAATTGTTTCTGAAGTAACTTCACACTGCTCTGGGTTATTTTCATGAATCTTTTCCAAGTCGCGCTGAAAGGAAAAGCATAAGAAGATCCTTTGTTCGTCTTCTCTCTTTGTGGTATTGGCGAACGCGGCGCAGGCTGATCAGCTGTTGGTCCTAAATAGAAGCCCCAGATTGAAGCTCATCCTGTGCCAGTCGACCGATCATCATTTCTTGTCTCTGGTCCCTGCGCTCCCTCCGCTGTCATCCCTGCGGAGTGGCGTTCAGTGACAGCCACAGGCCCTGACCACCATGTTGCGGTACTTCTTGAGGATGACGTTGGAGCTGTCGTCGAAGTAGAGCACTGAGATGCCATGGAGCTGCGTGGGGGCACAGCAGGGCTTGGGCACCGTCTCTGGGTTGATAAAGTGCACCTGTGGATCGAAGAAATCTGTCACAGAACGGAGAGTCTGCAGCGAGCGAGCGAGCGAGCATCACCCGGTGGGGGGGGGGACTTACCAGGGTTTGCACGATAGCGTGGTTGGTGGCGTTCATGTAGGAGTTGAGAGGGAAAGCACACTCCCCCTCACAGTAGTATGCTGCATAGCCCTCTGGCGCTATGATCCAGTCCTGTCACAACATAAAAAAACAGGTGAAGGTTCAGTTAAATGTCGATTTTTTATACCAGAAATAAAAATGAAGGTTCTGTAATATACCTGCCATCCCAAATCTCTGAAACTGACGTACAGCTCGTGCTTTTTACATCCCTCTATAGAGATGCCCAGATTATCTGAAACAGAAAACAAAACAAATACCATAATAGTGAGTCAACGTCATTTTTGGCCATGACAGGCGTCTATGGTGGTGAAATGTTGAAAGGGGGGCAGACACCTGTCGCGGCCTCCACTGCTTTCAGTGCGTCGTGTACAGTCTTCTGGGGTTTGGAGCGGTTAGACTGGCGCCCCTTGTGGCCATGGGCGGAGCGGACGCCGCGGAAGCGCACCTCGTTGGCTTTGAAGAAGGCGACCATGAAGGGCTGCTTGCTCTGGGGCCCGCTGCCCGTCAACAGCCCGGCCAGCTGGGGGTTCCTCCTGTGGCCTACAGAGGGAGACAGGGATCAGGAGGGGGAGGGGGGGAGACCAAGACTTATGAGAGCCTCAACCAAAAGCAACCGCTGGATATGACAACAACGGGTTCCAATAAAACGTTCATCCTCATATGACCAACGACCGCACAACCACAAACCATGACATGAACCCTGCGAGCGCAGATTTACTCAATATGTGATGATGCTCTCTGCGATATTAAATCATTGCTTCTCTACACGAAGGCTGCGGCCGTAGTTTAGCCTTTTAAAGCGTGTCAGTTACTGACCGGGGCTGTCCTCCAGGACCAGGTGCAGGCCCAGGTTCTGCTCGGGGTTGACCACCCACAGGTTACTAGTGGCAGTGAGGTCAAAGACCAGCCAGCCCTCCTCTGCAGCCCACACGTCCCGCTGGTCCAGCAGCAGCAGCTCCACTTCACTGGGCAGGGGAATGATATGTTATTATACAATTAAAGATGGATTATAATTAAGATGGATTAAGATGCCTTTTTTGTTTTTTTTGCGCTGACTGAAATCACAGATGCTTGGAAGGCAACATCAAATGAGATGAAGAAAGAAGGCTTTCAAGGGGTCCCTGCTTGCAATTGTGTTGGCACATAACAGGAAGAGAAACACAACAGTGATGAAATGTCCACTGCGGCGTGGTGGGATACATATTTCTTGCAGAAACTTCTAATCTAATTTCTAATGGAAACGAATGGAAACCAATGAGAGCCTTGAAGGTGGGAACAAAACAAAACATAAAAGTGAATGGTGTGTTTATGAGAGTGGTTGGCTGTCATGACATTCATACTAAACATGTTTTCAGCCTCAAAAAATACATGTGTGGTGTTGTAATACCTCTAGCTTTTTGTCTGTACATTTGTGCTGGGTAAACAGTGTCGGGTTTTCACACATATTCATCCAATTTAGGACAATGCAGCCGAAATCTAATACAAAAATAACATTTTATGACCAAACACTGGAATGTTTGAATGAGAATGTGTTTCATCAGGCCATGGAAATAGGCAAGAACTTTTATGGCAAACTTGAACCATCGAAAAGTTATTTCTGACTGAACAGTAAAAACAGTGTATCGACCCAGACTGAGGAGAAATCAATCAATAAACTACAAATTGATAAATGAGGTATTTGCTAATTGACATCTAATTGTTCACAACAATTAGGTGACACAGACAGGATTTAGTAAAAAAGACAAATGTTCTGCAACAATTAGTTAATAAAATTCAATTACTCCAAAAATATTCAGCAACCTTCAGTGACAATACCCATTAAAAGGTGAGCCTGCAAAATCTACCAAAGGAACACTTTCTTGACATCGCAGAAAACCCTAAACTGACACGTGCTCTCCCAAGAGAAAACAGACAATAGGTATATTTACAGGCTGAGTTTCAGGCCCTCGGGCAGACGTCTGTCTTTTGTCCTGCTGCCTGCTCGTCTCTGTGGAATGAGCTTTAATTTGTGTCTGCGAATGACAATGGTGTTGCCCTTAACACCGTCGTCAGCCCTGCTGTCACCGATGGGGGACTTTAAAACCACCGACTGCATGTGACCCCCCTCACCCTGCAGGCTGGGGCAGGCAGGTAAACACAGACTTCAAGTCGAAGTGGGGGAACTTTGATTTGTCAGACGAGGTTGTTTTTTTTTAATGTGATTATCCTTCAAGGCAGAAATCTGTCACGATGTGAGAAAACATTACTGTGAGAGGGACTGGCAGGCTGACAGTCAAAACAGCGCTACAGACGATCAGACAGACAGAAACTAGAAGGCACAACCACCTGTGTGCGCTAGGGAAAAAAGAAGGAACTGACGTCTTGATGGGTTGAGGCTGTTATTGTGGTTGGAGCCGCGCGTTATAAATGCTGGTCTCCCGGGGACTGGCCTGCTCGGACTGCATGAGAGCAAACCTGCTCTGGAGAGAACGTCTCCGTTTCTGTAATTGACGCTAATGTCTGGGTAAACAGCTCCGGCACTGACACCGACATCAGCAGAAAGAACCAATGGGGGAAATGTGGAGAAACGCGGCCAGAGCAGACAGATCCGTGTGCACGTACAACAGCCTAACGACCGGCTGTGACAGAAAAACACACAGTAGCGTGAGGTGTTTGCTTAAACCTGACCACACTGCTTTTACTGTGTCAATAACATAAGAGGATAATCATATGTAGCAATGAAACATGCCGTCAGAACCAAGTCTTAGTGCAGTCGACTGTTTAAGAACAACTTTTAAGTCCATCAGAGGTAACAAAGCAGATTGTTCCTGCAATGTGTGATCAGGTTCTGCACCACCCCGTTGAAGGTGGAAATTGATGAAAATACACTGGTGGTGCTCTCAAAAACGTACGAGTCTACAGCCATTATTATAATAACAAAAAAAAATTATTAAGCAAAAAACCCAATTAGAAATGAATGAAACATTTTTGTGTGTTTACAAAACTAAATGTCCTATGAGAATAGAGAATACAGATACTTTATTACACAATCCTTTTTCTGACTATTTTCATACCTAACAAATATCCCATACTACAAAAAAATTAAAATAACATTAATCTAATAAAAAACTATTAAAAAACTATTAAACTAACAAAACAAGCTATTAAACTAACAAAGTAATTTAAGAAATGATTTCAAATTACATTCAATTTGAAAAAAAAATCAAAATGAAATAAAATTGAAAATAACATGCAGCCGTGTCAACTATGAGTAGAACTTTAGTCTGTGTCTAGTCCACTGTATGTAATGCCAATTGAGTTTCATCTTTTGTCGTTAAAGTTTCTGGATATTCATTTGCCAGCATGAATACCATGTAGATTATTATTAATCTATCAATATCACAGATGCATGCAGATTTATAGAGTGCTTCTGTATCACAACCTTGAGCCTCATGCTCATTTCCTCATTATTGAGTTATTATTGACTATTTTATGCTTTACCCAAATTATCTGTGTGACTTTATTGCAACTGACAAACTCAAGCAGATATCCGTATCTGGCTAAGAAACGTGAGGCTGATTTCATTTCCTAGAACTATGATATGAGTAAAATGCATGACAGCAACAAAGTGTCAGAGACTTGTGAAGAACACGGTGATGCAGACCAAGGCTGCAGCCTGAAGAACACTGATATAGACGGACTATATGAGGAATATGACAAGCTATTCTCAGCGCTTCAGAACTGGACGGCTGCCGCAGAGAGGAGCCGTATCTCAAACTGTTTCTGGAGCAGATGCCCCACACCGTCTGGAGGAGGTCAGCGTCTCCTTCTCCTGCATCGCATGAAGCGAAGCACACACAGAAATGTGTCTTTTCAGCGATGACCTGAGCATGGAGAAATCCTACGGATGTGGACGGTGTCAAAGAGAGTTGTACATTTCTCTCAATTTCACATCTGAGTATGCAAACATACTACATACTATACTGGAAATTCCTTTCAAAAATGAGAACAAAAAAATTGGAAGCAGCCAGTAAAGTGTAAAAATATCACAAATAGTCATTTGGCTATGTAGTGAGTACATTAGAGTCCTATTATGTGTTATAAGTTTGGCTTTTTCTGTATTTATCCTGCAAAGAGTTTTCTTTAAGGTGTGCACTTTTGGCTTTTAAACGTTTACCATGTTTCACTCTCTAAATTGAATGTGTTGGCACGGTAACATTTGCTAATCAGCACAAAGTAAAGCTTGGGGTCGACGGGAATGTCATTATTTTTTATGCACATTTTTTCCTAAACCCCTGAAGTAGCCTATTGGACAAATTTCAAATTTGGCCTGATGAAGGTGTTAGCTGGAAATAAAAGCGACCTTCCTGAAGGTGCACGTGCATATCCGTAACCAGAGTAACCCAAATTGTCAAAACCTTTGCAAAAAAATGAACAAACTGTCAGTCAGGGGATCAACAAAGGCGGTGGGATTCATCCTCTTTGGATATGAATGTGCTTCACAAAAGCAGTGGACAGTATAGTCGGTGTAGTCAGTGTGTAGTAATTCATACACTGTTTCTGGAAAGTCACATGACTGATGAGGTGTACCACATAGCTCTGAGCACTGGCCGATTAAATTCTTCTCTGTTCCTCTACTGGGGTCGGTAGCAGATGTGAATATAACAAAATTTAAATGACTATAAATAAACATATTTCCATGTAGATAACCACGAGAAGTAAGTCGGAAAAATATGTTTTTAAAAATTAGATAACACACTTCACACTTCAAGCTGACACGTCTGGTATGAGATCAAGCAAATGATTACAGCCAAAAACCAAACTGTTAAAAATCCTGTAAATTCCTGTAAACCAAACTGTAAAAATTCCTGTAAATTTGACAAGAGCTGAAAAGAAAGAGAGAGAAAGAAAAATCCCTGACCTGTTTGGAGGTCCCTGCAGGACCTGGTAGACACTGACTCTGTACGTCTTGTTCTCGTACTGTTCCTGGATGAGGTCCTTGTAAATCCTGAACTCGGCTGCTGTGACGGCCTCTCCCTCCGGAATACGGGAAAGGTCGAATTTGAATTCCCTTCTGTGCTGCTGGTACAGAAGATCCTGGTCCTGGTCAACTGTCAGCAGAAGAAACACGGCGAAAGTGGGATAAATGAGTGCAGGTCACACCGGAAGAACGGCCTCAGAGTGACAGAGGTTACAAGCTGTCAATAAACATTGATACGCTACATATATATAATCCACCCAGTGACAATACAGTCACGATTAATGGTTTATTGTTCTCTGCAAAGATGACACACACACACACACACACATGCTAAAAGAATACTTTTGACCCTCAGAGGGAAAGTTTCAACACTGTGAGGAAAAGCCAAAGAGCTGGTAGATGGTAAAACAGTCAGCGGTTGCGATATCTGTCAAAACTGTTGCTGAATCAAACAAACCTCGGATGTGTGTCACTCTGCCCACATCTCGGAAGCACTGTGTCAGAAATAGGAAAACTCCTGCTTCCATCAGTTGAGTGATTGATCTAAACATCACTTAAGGCGAGTCCGCCATACACGCCAATATAAGGAGGGGGGGGGGGGGGCGCTCGGGTCTCAGTTTGGCTCCTTGTTTAAATTGCACACATGTGTTGACCACAAGAAAAGGCCTGGTGAGGCACTGCCCGGAAAACCGCAGCAGCCAGCGTGCTTTTACAAACACACTCACATAAAGTGCAGCGCGCCGCACAAGTTCATGTGCGCTTTAAGTGCCCAGAGTCTGTACCACCCACACCTCCCTGATCATTTTGCCATGAACCACTTGTACGCTGATTTCATTCTGATTGTAGAGTGTAAAAGCAAAGCAGCGGGAGCTGGTGGCACCGTGGGGTTCCCACCCAGTCCGGAGCCAGCGGGATTGTTCCAGCGTTCAGTTTTTCCAGGGGAACGGCGGTCGGAGAGACCCCAAAGGCTTCCTGAGGCTTTCCAGTGTTGTGTTTTTACAGCATTAGTCAATGTGTTTGTCCTTGGAAAGAGCGGTGGAGGTCTCCAGTGGAGGTGCGCGGAGCGATTAGCCACCTTCAACACATCCTGCCAACTGACGTACGCCATGACATCATCGCCATGACATCAGCCCGCGTTTCTGCCGATGGGCCGCTATTGTTTCAGCGTGCAGGCGTCCCCACACACACACACACACACACGCACGACCCCCAGACTGGAAACACAACATTTTATTTCATGGCACTAAAGCGACCCCATCTTCTAAAAACAGTTCCAACGACACAAAAACACACGCGGCCCGCTCATGGCTAAGAGCAGCACATTCTGAACCTCGCGAGTCATTTGTTTGACCGCAATTAAACGCTGGAAGGGGGCGAGGGGTGTTTTTATGAAAGCAATAATTGCTTGTAAGGACTCGGTGTGTTTACGTTAGGGACCATTAGCTGCAGAGATCAGACCTCAGATATGCAAACTTCCCTCTGGGAGGCATTTCAACACTTCACATTGCTCCTGACACTGCGGGGCCACACAGCCACCACGCTATCGTTAACCTTTTACAATTTTATAGCAAGTGTTTTTTTTTTCCCAGCGTGGGTGGTTTTAAAGATGAATCACAATGTCTGCACCAAAACAAAAAGTCACGAAAAAGTGATTAAATATTACTTTTGTGAACAATAATCAGTTTCGGGTATTATTGACGTCAGTCTGTCAGTTTGTTAGTTTGCCCCTACTCAAGTGAGCTTTCTCTGCCCATTCAGACCTCTGAATGCCTGCATGTGACGACAGGTTCGACAACAACCTAAGCCGGTTTTCTTGCAGGTTATTAGATTGACAAAAAATGCCACTGAACCAATATGACACCTCTGCATAAATCTGCTGCAGAATGTGTGTCTGCCTGTTGACTACAGGCTGAGCTACAGGCTTCACGGGTTGAGTTTGTCAAAGAGGTTTTTAAGACAGAAATGAGGTTAAAAGTGACATATCGGGGGACGTCTCCCTCTAAGCACAGCTGGAGCCTCCGAGGAAGAGAAAGCAATTATTTTTGCACACGGGTGTCTAAATAGTAAGGAGGATAATGAGATTTTCTGGTGGGGGCAAAAGAAATTCTTTGTGTGATCTCCTTATGCTACCTACAGATCAGCTTAGCAGGACAAGTTCTCCAAGACACAATGCTCCCTCTGTTCCTCAGCGACACAGTCTTCCTCTAACTGTTGGGAGAGCACTATTTTTTTTCTTTCTTAATGAAAGCCAGTGACACTTTTGGTCATTAAAGCTTTTCCCCGTGTTCCATAGGTGCGTGTTTGGTCAGCGGTGGGACGCCCACGCCGATTACATGTGTACTCGTTCAGTAAACAAGTGGGTCCAACATGAGGGGTGAGCAGGGAGCTGCAGGACCGCTAAGTGGCTGATAAAAACTGCAGTCTCCGGAATTATATGTAATCTATTTGTTTATTAACAAATGCATAAAGGGTAAAAAATGTGCAGCCCAGAAGCATATGCCGTGTGTAATGTTGCATGACAATGAGACGAAGGTTTCCTGCTGCCGTTTCTGGAGCTCGATGTGCGGTTTGGCTCCCAGCAGAAGTAAACATAATGCTGTCACGTTACATATATGAGGATGTGATGTAGTATGTGTGTAGGGGCTTTACAAGTATGACACGCTTTCAAATAATGTAAAACTAATGAAAAATTCTTTTCAGAAAGACAAACCCTGTCACAGAACTGTTTTCACTTAAAGTATATTGCGTGTAGGAGGCCAGATTTATCTAGAATAATAGCACGTTTTGCTGAGTGTGGTCCACCTGCGGGACATACCTGGCTGCACTGGAAGCTCTACAGCAGCACTCCCTCACACTGGGAGCTGTGGTCTTTGGAGGGGAAATATCCTAATCCGGTCGGGTCTTGAAGCGATCATCTGAGGACCACCAAGTCACTCCACGTGGGAGCCCGAGCTCAAAACTCTGCCAATCATCTGCACAGGAGGCCATTCTGGGCTCCAGAGAGCAAAATAATACACACTCACTGTGTCTTTTTTTTCCTCCTTCCTCTTTATAATCAAAATCTTAAGATGCAGAACCACATAAATCTGCTACGGGTTTTTTTTTTTTCAGAAACCACGTTTCCAGATCTCATTAGCTAAAGACACTCAGTTAGAAGTTCATGACTGAGGACATAAAATGTTATGTTATGACCTTTCTTTTTTTTAACCAAATGTTTTGTATTAACTCCACGTTCTGCTGAAAACCTCCAAGTGTTTCTTCATTTGCAGGCTTAAGTTCAATCTCGGTGGTGCAAAAATAGACGGGGGGTGCTTAAAGATTTCTTAGGAGACTCGGGCGGACAAACCTCATCTCCTCACAAGCGGAGCCTCCTTCGAGCCCTGGGGCAGGAGAGGGGCATGAAGGAGACACGGGTTGCTTTTGGATGGAACCCCACATCCGGATAAGAGCCTTCTACTGTTTCACCATAGTGATATCAGAGCTGCCGCAGGATCTCCAAGGGAAACAAAGGCAGGATTTGCCTGTTATAAATTCAATAATGTCTGAGTAAGCCCTGACTCCCACCTGTGACCCCCCGTGATTTACGCCCCTCGAACAAACATCCAAACAGACACACAGATGCGGGAATGCTCTGCGCATACACACCCACACGCACACCTGCACTAATAGAGATTACATGTGTTTAGATGCAAGTTCGTATCTTGATCTCAAGTCAACTTCTCCTCTCGCTCTCCCGGGGAGCGGGGGGGGGGTTTAGAAGTGCCCGTTCAATTCCTAGTCATGCGAGACAAAGCCGTGCTAAACCCTCTCCCCCCAGAGCTTTGAAGGGATTCTGGGGAAATCGGATACAGGTATGTTGTCATAACATTTACAGCTTGGAATGCATAATGCTGCATTTCAAGCGAGGAAAGTGACCCAAAAGCCACAAAGTTCTGACACTGTGGTTTTGACAAAGAAACACACACAAACACACACACACACACAGAACTAATGCTCTCTGTTGCAACGTGTAACAAACAAAAAAGGTAAAAAATGCACAGCAGTGAAATCATGTTGTTGATTAAATTAGATGATATCTGATCGTGATACTATCATGCAGCATATTAATAAATGCACTAAAACTATTGTGATATTTAAGTGTGGAAATGGTTGCCATGGCAGCAGATAAATAAATACACATACCTTATAAATAGAGTTTATTTTATGACTGGACCTTATATGTCTTTTTTAATTATTATTTTTGTTGTTGTTTTTATTATTATTATCAAAGAATGACTTTTTAGGAGTCAGAGACGAAACTTACCGAGATTGACGAAACTCATCACCATGTCGGCCTCATCCAGGAAGCGGCTGTCCTGCGGGGTCACCGGGGGCGAGGCCTGCGTGGGTACGGGCGGCTCGTAGTACGGGTACCCGGGCGGCGGCGCGTCCGCGGAGATGGCGTTGTACAGGTCCAGCATGAACATCGGGGCGGCGTTGAGCTTGGCGTGGAGCTGCGGCCGCGGCCGGTGCGGCAGCCCCAGGATGGAGAGGATCTCCCGCTGCATCTCCCTGCGCTCCTGGCTCCTCAGCCGCCGCTGGATGAAGCTGGAGCGCGCGTCGCCGGCGGAGAAGTTGGAGAAGGCGACCTGAGACGCCAGCACGCAGTAACTCCACGACAGGACGGCCGCTAACGTCGCAGAGGCGCTTGGCACCATTTTTTTTAATTACTATTATTAATATTATTATTGCGGTTCCTTTTCCCGAAGAGTCACGCGCGCGATGCTCCTGTCATCACCTGCCGCCGCGCCGCGTCCTCCGTGATGCGGGCTCGCGCTCCTTCTTCATGGCAAACTTTTTTTTTATTGTGGCGCCGTGTCAGGGCAGGGGAGGGGCAGGAGGGTTCAGAATGGGATGAACCAAGACTGGGGAGAAAGGAAAAAAAACGGGAGAGTCAGTGGGGGTGAGTGAATGAAGCAGGGCTCCAGGATCAGGCTCCTCTTATTCCTCCGTATGCAGATGGATTGGTGTGTGTGTGTGTGGGGGGGGGGGGGGCACGAGCCCAGTGTCCAATCACTGCTGCTGTGTCTGGTGCTGAGTGATCGGCCACTGAACGCGGTCGTTATTGTTAATATGTGATTAGCACCTTTACTCCTGCAGTGGAGTCTGTTGTTTCTTATTTTCTCTCTGCAGGTAATATATAAAACCTGGCAGCTTACATTATCGTCGTTGAGCTGTTGAACGATGCCAAAAAAACTGTAATAGAGCAAAGTGTATAATGAACACAAATGCACTTCTAGTGAGTTGCCATTGTTAAATGTAGTTGATGTCTGTGTTATGTCACAGAAATATTTTTTTATGTTGTTTGTTCATCCTGTGACAGTGTTTCTTATCCTGTGATTTTGTTTTCAACTTGTTTTTTGTGCAGCAATGAACTCTAAGCCCAAGACAAATTTCCCTTAGGGGACAATAAAGTTTACTCTCTCTCTGTCTCTCTGTCTCTCGTATCTTATATTAATTTCAAAACTTCTCTTCTATCAGGACAGTGTAGAATCATTTTCACTGTTCGGGTTTCAGTTGCTTCAACACAGTCAAGTCAAACATTATTGTTGTGTCTCCACAGCGAAATGAAACTGCATTCCTCCCAAGACCAATAAAACCTCAACATGAAACAAACAGCCACAGACAGCATTATATAACAAGACAAAACTTATCGATATGACGGACATATATACAGAGACACAGCAACCAGATATCAGTGGCTTTGAAACATTAAGTTCTGTATGAGGATAGAATACAAATACATATATAAAAAACCGAGGGAGGAAAGTACAGTCAAAAAATGTATTTTTTCAAGAGATTCCACAAGATTGTCTTTAAAGAAGTTAAAGCAATCATTTTACATTTGTTTGAGTTAATTAACTTGTATTGGAGTAAGACCATATATGACTTATGCTGATAATTATATAATTTATTCCTGTTATTTTGGGTTCACAGAATATTTACAGAATGGAAATAAAAATAAGGTAAGGTGTACAAACCTTCAATTCAGTGTTATGATTAGATCTAAAAAAAAAAAAAAGACAAAATATCTGTATATTTGATTGACTGTAAGATGGCACACATTGCACATGGGAAGATTCCAGCCAGTGCTAAATGATCAGTCAAAAGGTAAAAGACGAAAATCCCATAATCCTGTCTCCAACACAGACATCTTTGAACTCAAACAATAAACTCAGGCCCACCCTAATTGCAGAGGGGTTTGCGGGTGATCAGCAGCAGTCTCAGGCACATGAAGGGACATGCCAATAGCCCCCAATGAATTACTCCAACAATGTGCAAAGCACACTGTGACTACTTTAATAGAGGGTTAATGGGTGTGGGGGGTGGGTGATGAATGACAAAGCAAGAACACGACTTTCAAGTAGGCTCCAGATTACGCATGTTGCTACTTAGGTCTGAGGACGGCAGTGACGGGATCAGAGCATAAAACTCAAAGGAAGAGGTTAATGTGTCATTGCCACCACCAAACTAAAATGACCTTTCATTGATGTGCTTAACTGGTCTTCAGCATCTCTTTCAAATCCTTTGTGTACCTAAAATGGTCTATTGCAACAGGCCTTGTAATAGTCAATTCTAAACTAAAACTCCAACAGCCACGCATCTAATTCAAAGTCACCTCGGCAGCAGACGCTAGTCACTTCAGAAGGTTTTTTCCCAGCAGAGGTCACTTCACATGACTCATTCCCAAAACCCCATATAAACCAGAGAGTCTTCTCTATCCACTACAAACATCTGTAAACAGTCCTACTTCTATAATAATAACCATTCCGGGTTGTAAAATCCTGTTTGACTCAAGAACACTTGAGCTGGGTGGATGCATGGACATATGTACTATGGCTGATTCCTGTTTTAGGCTCTTATTCATCTCCCCGTGTTTAACTGGCTCTCATGCTTTTATAAAATTAGACATCTCTTAATGAAACAACCTACTTTATTATGCATGTTTTCTTTGCTCTAACTAAGATAAATCACTATTTTTTTTCACATCACTTTAAAGCACTGTTTCAGTGTGCTTATTTTACCATGTCTTAAATGCAATGTATTCAACTTCTTCAGTAAATATAAAGTATAAATTTATATAAAAAAAAGAAAAACAGAGTAGGATTTATTAGGATAGACTGACTAGGATATACTACCTTTAGACTAAGAAAGAAATCTAATGAAACTCGTTTTGTTTCCTGTAATCATGTGTTTTACACCATGTTGCCTCGGGGATGCATTGCATCTATTTAGCCTATTTATTTCATGCTCCGTACAACTTTGCACACTGACTCAGCGCAATAAAGATCTCATTACCGCTCCCACAAGAGCTGCAACCGCACTGCGTGTCACAGAGCCTGTGTGTCACAGAGCCTACTGTTTATTTAATGCACACGGTGGCTGAATAACAGCCTCTGTGATGAAAACCGATTCCCACAACAGGTAACTTAAGCACTAAATATTTTGTTTTTATACATAGCACTAGTTAAAGGTTTGGACACTTTTTGGCTTTCAAATGTGTTTTACCAGGACTTCAATTTATTTCAGTTTCCCTTCATTTATTTAAAATAGGGACAGTCCATGTTAAAAACCATTAACATGTAAATATGCCATAGGCTTATTTCCATCTGTTTCTGTTACTTCTACACTCCATTAAATGTCTATGAAGCCTGAACTTAACTTATAGGGACAGATGATACACTCTATAATATTCAAAAAGTTTCTAATAGTTGTCATATTGTCCCTTGTGATGCAAATCCTATTTTCAGTGTTGTAACTGTAACATGATTGTGTTCTTATATGCAGGATTGTATTACTCTAGGATTTCACAGGGTTTGCAAATCAAAGCACTCCTGAGCCCTTCAAACACTGGATATTTAATACAATTTATGCACAGTATGTGGACAATATAATATACATGTTGGAGAATCATGTTGTATACAATTTATCTGATAAGCAAGTAAGCTGAGCTATGGCATTTTACCTCTGAAATTGGCATATTTTTGATAAAGTCTAAATGATAGCCTCTGTATTAAACATAATGGTGTTTTATAGTCCCAAGTTGGATGGGCCACATGTTTTGCTTGATACTGGAATAGAACTAAAACTATTTGTGGATATCCATTTCTTGTACAGAGTTCCTGCCAAAGGACTGAAATGGATGAAATATAACTATTCATCTCATACTAGGACAGTTAAGGACTTTCCATTGACTCTGGTGAATACATAAATTAATTTATAATTTATTGAAAAAAAATGTTACTGTGAAATTAGAAATTTAAGTAATTTAACAAACTAGAAACTGACCCTGCAGCAAAACAACTCAATAAAGTTGCCCAGAATGTTGCTCTATTTGCTCTATTGTGTGTTCAGTCTCCTTCTTGAGGAGCCGAGCACTGTTTGTGTTATTCACCTGGTTCTTCCCCTGATATAAAGGAGAAACTACCTCCAACTCTGCTTCATCCATAGACTTTATCCAACAACAAAGTATTATTAATTTGTTACTATGATTATAATTATTAATAATAATATTATTACTTGTTGGAAGTATCTGTACTTTACTTGAGTTTTACATTTCCATTAACTCTCACTTTTACTCTAGATTTCCCCTAATCCTTGCTGTTACTTACTACAAAATAAAATCAAAATGTGGCATGTCATCAAAACTAGCCTAGAAGCCAATTCTTGTTTTTTTGGGTTACATTGTTTACAGCAAGGTGGCATCAATATAACCATATATGGTTCTATATTCAGTTTACACAAGTGGTAACTGTGATGTGGAAACCCGAAGCCTCCAGAGATGCACAAATACTGAGAATAAACATAAATACTGAGAAAAAGCCTCATCATTCACAAAATTCAGCTTTTGATACTTAAGTGGCCTACATTTTAAATCAGAAAATTATTTTTTGTACTTAAGAACAGTAAATATCATATACTTTCAGACTTTTTCCTAGTAATATTCTAAAAGGTTCTTTTGGAACTTTTACCAAGCCTTTTTCTCACGAGGTATCTGTAGTTCATTACTGCTCTATCCACTGACTTCATCTCTTTGTGTTACACACCGCCCCCCGGCGGCAGCTCTGTATATTGCACCTTTTCAGTTTGTGCTCACGTCATCAAACTGCGACATACCGCGAAGCGGACGAGCGCCACATTTCACTGCGCTAAATTATATTATTTTTTAGCGTCACTGGTTTCTATTCGCAGTCAAGACAATTCAAGGTTTGTTCATTCGCGACATTTCGAGACATAATATATAAATGATTGAATGTGCATTTTTAACATCCTACTGCGCAGGGATTTTTTATAATCTTAACAGAAAACCGACCACAGCGCATGCTAATATAGCTAGCGTTTAATTATTCATCTACACAGCGGCTACATACAATAATAACAATAATAATAACGGCGTTGTATCCGCTCTAACGTTGTACAAACACGGCTAAATTACATATAAAGACATTAAAAGTCAGTACCGATGGTGTCGTTATATGTGAAGCTGATTTCCGCGGTTGCTCTACACGTCTTTATGTTTCTAACACGTTATCTCAATATTATCGTTAGTGTCTGTACCTTAATAACAACTGTGATGAATGTCTGGTCAGTACTGAGCATTTGAATCGGTCGTCTATTGACACACTTCACACTAGTAAAGCTGCCCCTTCTTCTTCAGGCCCTGTCAGCTACATTAACCTCTGCTGCCGTGCTACTGATGTTGTTCTCTTCCTTCTCCCCAGGCACAGGTCAGGAATAAGGGGAATGAGCCATGAGTTTATTTGGCACAAACACCGGGTTTGGAAGTGGAGGGACTGGTGTCTTTGGAAGCACAACGACAGACAGCCATAATCCCATGAAGGTAAACTATCTGGACAACAATCTCTTAGTCGTTAACTTGGCTCCAATGACGCTTCATTTTTTCACCTCACCGCTTAATGATATATGTTCATGCTTCTGATTTGCTTCGTCCCACAGGATGTTGAAGTGACTTCACCACCAGACGACAGCATCAGCTGTCTGGCTTTCAGTCCCCCCACCATGCCGGGTAACTTCCTCATCGGAGGATCCTGGGCGAATGATGTGAGGGTTTTATTGTTTTCAGTGGATCCACCATTACAGGATTATAGTTGAGGGTCAGGAAAATTGCTGAATAGGTACTCTATTAATCCTAAAAGTTAAATTAAAATGTGAGAGCTGCCTACAGTGAATTAAAATGGGTTAACAAAACAAATGCATTTAAAAGTATAGAAAGGTCAGGTGGTTTTTTGCTATAGTTGTCAGAATAAAGTGATAAAGTCAATATTGGTAAAAGCAGCATAAATTTAACATATAAAACAATATTGTTGACACTCTTGTTCTCTATGAAATAGTTTGCCTGTACTAGATAATGTTCATGTTATGGAGCAAGTTAAATCTCTTTAATTGTGTTGTATTGTGTGAGCTCAGGTCCGATGCTGGGAGGTTCAAGACAATGGACAGACTGTCCCCAAAGCCCAACAGATGCACACTGGTCCGGTGCTGGATGCCTGCTGGAGTGATGTAAGACTTGTCCTGCAGAGTAAATTAAGTCTTGCTGTAAGATCCTGTCTGCTAAACCATGGAAAAAAAACTTCTGATCTGCCTCTCCCGTTAACCAGGATGGGAGTAAAGTGTTCACTGCTTCCTGTGATAAGACGGCCAAGATGTGGGATCTCAACAGCAATCAAGCAATGCAGATTGCACAGGTTGGATAAGAACCTTATAGATCAACTAGATAGCCAGTAGAGAGAAGCCCAATCATCTTAGAGCACATTTCTCTCCACAGCATGATGGCCCAATCAAAGCGATCCACTGGATTAAAGCCCCTAACTACAGCTGTATCATGACTGGCAGCTGGGACAAAACACTGAAGGTACGACAACCACCTCCACACACCTGTTAGTGTGTGAAAAGCAAATATTTACAAAAGAATAAAGATGTTAGATCAGACCTTTAGGTTTGATATTTAAGATCCCAAGAGCATGTGGGAAATGTTTGGTTATGTAAGTGTTGGGAGAATTTGAATCCAGGCAGACTACAACATTGAATTCTTGTAATAAATAAAGTCAATATAGGAACATACTTAGTTCTGTGTGGTGTTTAATGCAGCACTGATAAACATATTTTTTTCTGTTTTTCACTCTTCAGTTTTGGGATACCCGCTCTCCCAACCCCATGATGTCTCTGCAGATGCCAGAGAGATGTTACTGTGCGGATGTTGTGAGTTGCTTTTGAATATCATAATTAGTAGTTTAATTCTTGCTAATTCCATGATGGATGGAGCACTTTTGTATTTTTTGTCACATTTACATTTGCAACTCTTTTCCATAGGTTTACCCCATGGCGGTGGTTGCCACAGCTGAGAGAGGCCTCATAGTGTACCAGCTGGAGAACCAGCCCTCTGAGTTTCGCAGAATAGACTCTCCTCTCAAACATCAGGTGATTGCCTCAACTTTTTCTCTGCCATTAACTGTTATTTGTTTCTTCTATTCCCCCTTCAAATTTATCTGCATTTATTGTGCTACTTAGTCTGTGATCTTTATCTACTTCCATAGTGATTTTGTCCGAAACAAGTTGTTGGTAGTATTTTTGTAGAATTCATGTTCATCTGATTTTTATCCAATGCATTTTTCTTCCTTCACCCTGTAGCACCGCTGTGTTGCCATATTCAAGGACAAGCAGAACAAGCCAACAGGCTTTGCACTGGGAAGCATTGAGGGACGAGTGGCCATCCACTATATCAACCCTCCAAACCCGTGAGTGCCAAAAGCAAAACAATGTGTACAAGGCAACGCATCTAGGAAGTTGTGATTATCAGTTACCGCTATCATTATTATGATTACATAATTGAAGGCAAAGCCTATAAGCCTAGTTTATAGTTCTGCATAGGAAGGACAGCTTCTCTGTCACCAGTGCTTCGACATTTGTAATAGAAACAGTTGGTCTGTAACATATATTTTTTTCTGATCTCTTTCAGGGCCAAAGACAACTTCACCTTCAAGTGCCACAGATCCAATGGAACCAACACAACCACTCCACAGGACATCTATGCTGTAAGTTGTAGACGGTTTGAAAGTGACATAACTTGAGGCAACTGATCAGACTGTAGAAAGCAACAACTTTATTTCAGTCCCACCATATTATGCCACAAAACCTGCAAATGAACCAACAGGAAGTAGAGTCTCAGCAACCACAACCCTCCTACAGGTGGCTTGGGTAGCTTCTCCTGATTCTTTTCTTTTTGTCCCACACAGGCCAATACTGGCAAAAATCTATTGGAATATCTGACATCAACATTAATGTGAATAGGTTTTATTACTAATTACACACAATAAAGTAACTGGAAAAACAAACCAGCTTCATTAAAATGTTCCAACATGTGTCACCTATTAATTTCTTTTTTTCCTACCATCAGGTGAATGCCATCTCCTTCCATCCTGTCCATGGCACTTTGGCTACTGTGGGCTCAGACGGACGTTTTAGCTTCTGGGACAAAGACGCCCGCACCAAGTTGAAGACCTCGGAGCAGCTCGACCAGCCCATTACAGCCTGCTGCTTCAACCAAAACGGGAACATATTTGCATATGCTTCCAGTTACGACTGGTCAAAGGTAGGAAACGGGAAGAAAGATTGAATTTTGCAACCAAAATGTACAAAGCTTTCCCTTTTCTCTTTGGCTTTTATTGATGGTTGTGCCCCAATTCCACAGGGCCATGAGTACTATAACCCCCAGAAAAAAAACTACATCTTCCTGAGGAACGCTGCAGAGGAACTGAAGCCTCGGAACAAGAAATGGTGAGAGAAGGGCACTTCCTTAATTACCTTGTGATTCTGGGGTCTTCCAGAGTGTCACCATGGTCCCTGGCATGGATGGATGTGGGAAATGACAACTTCATGTTTCAGATCTGAGCATAGTCCTGTACTGCCATTGTCTGTTGAAATGCTGTTTAACAGAACTGAGTGAGGTCACTTTCAGTGCTTGTGTGGTTTCTGAAGTAGTAGTGTATACAAGTTTCGTTAAAGCCTGTAAGATCAGGATTATATGGATATAAGCTTGCTGCTGAAATCACTGTCTAAGGACTGTAATTTATTAAATTATTGAGATGGAAAAGAAATTATTTAAAAATGTATCCAATATAGTGTAGAATATTTAAATTATTTTTTTCCTGCTGGAGTGATATTGTGATGTTCAGTAAGTGTGACAAGGGATGTTTTATTAAATAAATAAAAAAGAGAACTGAGCAAAATGCTATTTGTAACTGACTGCTCCCTCCTGTCTTCAGATTCGTTGTGCCAAGTTGCATCTCTTGTGTGGAAATGCGGAAGACCTGCTGCTTTAGTTTGTATATGCTCAAGACAGACTCCTTCCTTTCGGCAAACACCTGGACCAATGCCACGGTGCTGCCTTCTGTGCATGGACCAATCAGAGGACCCCACCCAACCTGGCGTTGATGACAGCCGTGCGACAATTGGTCTTCATCATAGGAGAGAGCTTTACTCATCATTCATATTGGTGTCTGGATTTTTTTTTTATGTGACCAGCTCCTCCTCGTTTTACAGCTTTCCAAAGACTCTTAATTCTCTTTTGATTTGCTGTTATTCCATGGCCCATTCATGAAACTCGGATGTAAAATAAATATCTATGTGCATACTCTTATATTTGAACATGTTTTTTCCCACTTGAGGGAGTAAGTAGGTTAAAAACAACCTGTTGCATTGGCTGTGATAATGTTAGTTGGGTGATTCTCAGAACTGTATTGTCCATGCGATTCCATTATTGTGACCACTGTCTCATATTTCAGATGTAAAACTCCCCATGTGGGTCCCTGACACGAAAATGATCGTAAAATTGAAAAGATAAACTTTAAACAACATGTGTTTGACAGTGACCCCTCATGTCTGCTTGTTTATATCCAAGTTAACCAGCAGGTGGAGCATGTTGTCTTTCAGCTGTTTACCTCCCAGCAATTACTGTGCCAGTACAGAGGACCAGGAGCTAAACGGGACAAAAAAATGAGATCAAAGCAGGACAGTGGTTTCTTCATCCAGGTTAAGTCCCTTTGACAGGGATACACAGCTGGAAATGGGGGGGATTTATCAAGAGGATATGAATGAGGGAGCAGGGGCAGCTACAAAGGCCACGTGTGAAAAGTGAACCAGTTCATAGAGCAGAAGGTGTGAATTAAAAGCCATTTTATTGAGGTCATTAGAGTATCACCTCACTGTTAGCCTGACCCTTGGTACTTAGCAGGGCTGCTCCAAGGCACCAAGGGCGGGAAGATACTCTGCTGCCACAGTTCACCGGCTCCTCTCAACTTGCATGTGGTGCCACCGGTCTCCGCTGTGATGTCCCTTCACCCCCACTGCTCCTATAGTCTTTTCTATAAATTCTTTAATCTAAACAGTTTAGCTTTAACCACTTAAAAAAAAAGCTTCAGGTTGACACCACACATTCATAAATAAGGTCAACTGGCTCCATTGTTTTGAGTCACTATAAACACCAGCAGAGTAATGTTACTATGGAGGGTCAAAGAGTGACCTGTTGCTTTCAGCCTGAGCGGGCCTGTCTTTCCCCGCATGGAGGGTAAGTATTGGTGTACGATAACAAGCCATCACATGTTTCACGCTTGCCCGTACTCTTGCTAAAATGTGCCAATCATTTGCTTTTATGATCAGGTAATAGCAGCTGTCCCGGTGTGGTAAATATGACTTTGAATTTTAGCTAATCCAAAAGATTTAGGTCTGTGACGGATAATGTTTGGCAGAATGTGAAAGTCAAAAACTTTTTAAAATACATTCATCCGGTATCTCAAAATGTATTTGTGTTCATGTTAATTTCTTTTTAAAGAGAGTTATATTATCTGGTAACACGTTTTTAGGGTTACAACACAATGCACTTTTGTCATTTGTCCCATTTAACACAAGCAAATCAGCCATTGAAACTTCCAATATGATGACTTTTAAAGTTGTACTGAAACCAACTGCTACAGACTGTATTTTAGTCTTTTTTTTAATTTTCAGATTTAGAAACTACTATGGAGTATTAGAAGAAACCATACTGTTGAATCCATAGAACGAGCAATGTCACCATTTTGGTCGGTGCTGTCACCCTTATTTTTTGTTCAGGTTTAAAATAGAAGCACATCGTGTGTTTCAGTTTGTGCCATGTCATGCTCACACGGTTCTGTCAGCGTTCGTTAACAGCCGCTGTTTATAAAGTTTATAAACGTGATATAAGTGCGTCTACTTCCTCATCGCAGCAACACAATGAACCATGTGGCGGAGCCGCCGCGTCCTCCGCGCTCCGCTCCGTTTCTCTTTGTGTCGTAAAGGACAAAAGCAGGTGCAGCGCGGCGCCGGGTGGGCGGACCAATAGGAGCCCCCCTCCTCCTCCCATACCCGAAGTTGGCACGCGGAGACCGCGCCGATTGGACAGAGAGTTGTGCGTGGGCGGGGCCGCGTCTCCGGCATATATAACGTCCCGGCACATTTTCTCACAGGGTAAAAAGCAGCAGAAACAGTAGCCGGAGGAGCCGCCGCCCGCTGAGAATCACCAGGCGTCATCTGTTGCTGCAACTTTGAGGCGAAGAGGAAGCGACTCCGTTGACGCTCGGTTTCACCGATGCAGGAGCGGCATTAATTAACCCGAGAACCGTTCCAGCGTGCCTCCGGTCCTCTCCCCCCCCCCATCACCCCCCTCCTCCGGCCAACCAATGCTTCTGCATCAGTTCGTGAACGGAGCCCTGGACGTCATGCATCCCACCTCGCTGCAGAAAGACACCACTTTCACCAAGATCTTCGTCGGCGGGCTGCCCTACCACACCAACGATGCCTCCCTGAGGAAATACTTCGAGGCCTTCGGGGACATCGACGAGGCCGTCGTGATCACGGACAGACAGACCGGTAAATCCAGAGGATACGGCTTTGTAAGTAGAACAGATAAAGTCATGCGCCGCTCTTTATGCCAACCCCCCCCCCCTCATAAAACCTCCCGTTGCAAGTTTCTTCACTTCGCCTCACTCACCCTGTCCAGTCCGCGGCGTTTCTCGTTAAAACCCCTGTAAAACCTGTTCTTTTTTATGTGCTGCTGGCCCCTTTCCCCCTCCGTATACCCCTTCTTTATACGTGTGTGTGTGACTTAAGTTTAAATGCTGGTTCCATCTGCTGTAACGTAATAATCAGATCCACTGAAGCTTAAATGTATTATTGCACAGCATCTCTGCCTTTTTTTCCTCGCCTGACTGGCTGTTATTTTAGCTTAATGAGGATGAGGGATCACACAAGTTCATGGGTAACTAAGAAGATTATATTTCAACATATGTCCGAGAGAGACTTTATAAGGTTCTTTGGGAGCTGTAGGGAAGTTGACCTTGTCCAATCTGCCCTCTATTGTCAACGACCTGAGCAGTCAGCCATAGCTCATGATTTACACTAAATCTTGGCTGCCAGGAGTGATGCTTAATTTCCTTCTGATCTTATCTTTTTTGCCTGTGGGCAGTCCGAGCAATGGAAATAGGCTACTTTTGAACTCCAAAAAAATATATATAAACATGCCATTTAACTCTTTAGTCTGCCTTTTTGAGTTTCTGTGTGTGTGTGGCAGGAAAAGCTCTTATTTATTATAACTTAATCCTAGACCACATGTTCCCTGCAGTCAGACTAGTGGAACATATCCCAGGCCCCTCCTGATGTGCTATTAAGTATTCACTAATAGGTGACTAATGCTGTCCCAGGCCGATAAAAGACAGCCATTCTCCCTTCTGACACAAAGAACAGGAGCAGCGCAAGAAATGCAAATATTTACGAGAACCTTGGAAAGGCACATCGGCACTAAAGTGCTGTCAGGCCCAAAGAAGGAATGGAAAAACCGTTGTGTGCATGTTTACGTCTAAAGGCAGAAAAAGGCAGAACAATTGCCCAGTGTTTACACATCAGCCCTCGTCCACCGAAGGGGGAAACCGTGGAGTTGCTATCAGCCGGCCGGTGTTTCAGGTTCAACGTGCTCAGGGTGATGTGGGTGCTGCCTGCCGCGCATACCGTGTGTGTTCCTTCTGTGTGTGTGTGCATGTGTGTCCCAGTCAAAGTGCTAATTCGGTTTCTGAGTGAGTTCCAGTCGGAGATGTGGCTGGCAAAGAGTCACGGGAGGAGCCCCAAAAGCTGAGCTCACCTTTTTTTTTTTTTTCTTTTCTTTTTTTTCTAAACACACTTCAGAGGTGGATTAGTTGACCCCCCCCCTCCTCCCACAGCAAGGCTCTTCACAGTGTAAACACAGCCTCATTCCCTTCCTGTGTGTTCACAACACGAGCCCTGGAGTAGGCTTTGTTCCAGATCCTTCCACTATAAAGAGGCATGCTTTAAAATATATATATACTGTATTTTAAACAATGCAAGCCCCTCCGTGGTCGACATTCATTCGCGGTTGGTCCACCCAGCGAGGTGACTGAAGCCCCTGAGTTGGCACGCCGTGGCAATGAAAACAGAAGGGCCGGTCTAATGCCAGGAGGGAGAGGGGGTGGGGGGGGGGTGGACTAATACCAATCTCCTTAATATGTTGTCCCTAATTGGATAAGCTCCTTGTTACTCTTCCCAGATCCATATTTCAGCAGGGCTGCCCATGGCTGAGTGGCAGTCAAGTGGCCGGCTAATGCTGCTATGGGCAGTTTCCAAAGCTTAATCATTGTGCTTTGTTTTTCAAAATTGCCCCCCCCCCTTCTCCTTCAGGGGAACAGAAGTCTGAACTGTTGACAGTCTGTGGAGGCGGTTTTATGACTGACAGACTGAGGCCTGTTTTTGTGTGTTTTTTAAACTTGGATAGTTGATACTAGCCAGAGACTCAGCGATACTGTCAGTTTATTACATGAGAGATAACTATTTTTTTCCCCTCCCGCCAGGTAACAATGACGGACAGAGTAGCAGCCGAAAGAGCCTGCAAGGATCCCAACCCAATCATCGACGGCAGGAAGGCTAATGTCAACCTGGCCTACCTGGGCGCCAAGCCACGTAGCATACAGACAGGTGGAGTGTAGATCTTGATTTAGACATTGCATATAATCATGGACATTACCTGTACTAATCAACCAGTGCTGATTAGAACCCACATTCAGGCGATCTTTGTCTGACTCTACATTCCTGAAATGACAATCCACACTGACCATATGCAGCAGCTTTCCTTCTTAACATACCAAATAACATTAATTTTCCTATAATGCATTCATGTTCCTACTGCTGCTTACTGCACATCAGAAAATGTTGACCCGCTCGCCCGGGGTAGGTTTGAAACAGGCTCTTTCTGTGTTTCTGCGTGCCCTCTGTGCATTGTTCTCCAATCCTCCTCTGTAAATGCAAATGTGTGTGTCTGACAGCCGGCCTCCTATCTTCCAGGCATATCCATCGGCGTGCAGCCCATTCACCCAGCACTCATCCAGAGGCAGTATGGGTAAGTGAGCAGGAGTAGGCGCTTGTTGTGTTCTCTTGTATTATGCTCTGTGCAACGCCACTGGACTACTATCTTTGACAAACAGGGAGAGAGGGGGGGTGCCCTCTGGAAAGTACATGTCAGTTTCTGTGCCTGTGTGCAACTCCAGAAAGTTGTCTATTAGCATATTTGAGTTTTTCTTTTTTTGCCGGCCAGGGAGATTGTTCACATATCTGTGGTAATAGAGGAGCATTCCAGAGGTGAATGTGTGACTCACTTGTTAACTTCTTGTCAGGAGCCTCTCGAGTCGTGTACCTGTGGCAAGAGGGCTCCGTTTCCTGGAAGTGTCTTGTGTTGTAGAAACAGTCCGGACAGCGTCTCTGAGCCACGGTCTGCTGAGCACTTAAAGAGCATTTCACTGTCGTAGCCATCTGCAGCTCTCAGATATCAACCCTTCATTCACGTTTTACACTCAAAGTCTCAGGCATGCCTGGGAGTGGTGTCGTGAACAGATTAAGCTACAACTAATGCATAAAGGCATCAAAACCCCTTTGGGTAATGTCATCATAGATTATTCTAACTGTTTGGATTTGACATTTTTGTCTCTTTCCTACAACAAATCAAAACCAGTAATTTGTCTTTACCTCCTTAGAAAATTGTGACAATCGTGGTTTATGATGATTTATAGACTGATAATAAAAATAACCAACATTGTTCATCTGTACTAAAGCACATGTTGGATTTAGATCTAGCAGCTAGAGTCTTGTGGAAATCCCAGGACAGTCCACAGGGACTGGGACAAAAAAAGAAAGTCACTGAACCCAGTTCTCTTGAACTGCCAAAGACTGTCTGTCACCCATGTCCCTTTTTTAACGATGAGATCTCACAGGGTCTGAATGATCCACCTAGCATCCTGTCACGTGCCAAGACCTTCCGGAGCACATTGGGAAATCCCTCCTGGCAATCACGGATGGCACCGAAACCCTGGGGGGGGTTGAAACGTGGAGCACAGTAGTGCTTTGAGGCATACATCTGACAGGTGTGGCTCGTATTACAGCCTTTTACACTCCCTTAATCTCCCGTGAACACCACCCCAGAGAGGCACACTGAGCACCTGTTTGCTTGCCTCGCAGTTTCTTCTGCACGGCGAGTGACAGACGCAGGCCTCCCTAAGATGCACGGCACACAAGTGGCTTTTCTTTCAGCCCTCACCCCCCCCAAAAAAAACCCTTGACAACATATGGTGTGAGGACACCGTCTGAAGTAGGATTTTAAGCAGGACTGGAGTACTGCACCAGTGTGTGCGTGTTGCTTTGGACTGTGAGGGCCAGCGGGGGTCGCCGGGGCCGTTGTTTTGATGGGGAGGGCAGGAGGTCCGTGTGCTTGAAGATTGGTCCCTCCTCATGCATCACCTCCTCCTCCTCGTCCACACTCACTTTCCCATGTCCTGTCCGTCCCAGTCCTGGTCTCCCACTTAAATCTGTTGCCACTACCAGCATATCAGATGAAGTCACTGAAAACCGACACCACTGTGAAACAGGAATGTGTGTGCGTGTGTGAGTGTGTGTGTGTGTGTGTGTGTGTGGGGGGGGTTTAAGTGAAGATTGAGGGGGGAGGGGGGATCTCAGGGCTGTATTCTGGGACTAATGTTTAATGAGGCAGTGTGTGTGTGTGTGTGTTCCCTAGGAAACACACCTCTACAGGTGTCAAACAAAACACCTCCTGCTTTTTTTTTTTTTTTTTTTAAGAATATTCACAATCCTCCTGAACAAAGAGGGAAGGAACATCGAGCCCTCATACAAGCCCCCCCTTCCTCCCACCCATTTTTTTTTCTCCCCCCTCTCCACACTTTCTGTGGCCACGAGTCATGCATTGAAGGTCACTTGTGTTATAGATTAGAAATATTTACCAGCTCGGTGTAAGGATGTCACATCGGCTCATTAGTCATGTCGCTCCAACTTAGGTTTTGCAGTGATTATTCTAGCATCTTTCCCTTTTCTTTTTTTTCCCCTGGTGAACGTGTCTCTGCCTGCCGTCCGGCGGAGTGGCACACACACTGGCCGTCAGCACAAAACCAGCTGACCTATGGATCTTCTGGCCATCATCCACATTCCCCTGCCACCATCCCACAATCCAGTTGGCATCTGGCGTGTGTGTTTGTGTGTGTGGCCCCGTGCGCTCTGTGCTGCCCCAAACCCGCCTTGGTCACTCTCTTTTCTCTTGATGTGTGAAAATCCCAGCTAACGTCGCTCTATACTTTCTAGAGATAAAGAGCGCTTTGTCTCTCTGTGATGCCCTTTAGGCTCGCGTTATCTACATTATTTTCCAGCCCACTTTACCTACACACAGTCGCATCGCCAGTGGCGACACGCTGTGCAGAGTCTGCGGAGAAGCCAGGCTCGTCCAGGGTGATAAGAGTGAAAGCACATATGCCCCACAGCATTAGTGTATGGTCATCTTTGAAAGCTGTGTGTGACAGTGAATGCCTCTTTGTTAGTTGCTCAATGGTGCTGTGAGGGCGAAGTGTAGATGGCGCTCCTAAGCGGGGGTGGGGGGGTTGCCTTCATTTGCCTACACTCCCATGTCGCGTTCTCCACCGCTGTTTTGTGAGTGTCCTACACCTTGTTTCTAGTCTGCTACGCATGTACGCAGGTTCCTGTTTTGCGTATGTTGTGCTCATGCATCGGTTTCATTTCATTATGGAGAGATTGTACTTCTGTTCTCCCCTGAACTCCTTGTTTACACAATAGGTATTTTTAAATATATATTTTTTATTACATATTATTGCTGACATTAATCACTGCCATCCTCCTATCCAACCCCTTCGCCACGGTTGCTGTGTGCTGCCAGCTGACCAGTGCTCCAACAGAGGATCAGAAGATGCCCACAGTGCAGGACTAGTCCCGAGGAGGGGGGTTTGACAGAAAATGTCTGCCTGCCCGCCCACCCCCCCTCCCTCAGCCAGCCTCTCTCCAAGGTGCCAGTGATGGCTTGAGAGTGCAGTGCTGTGTGCTGTGCTGTGATGGATTGGAGTGCCTTTTTTATCTTTTTTCCCTTTTGTGTGTGTGTGATATGAACTGAAGAGGTTATGCTGATTGCGGTGTGGCTCTTTCCCTATTATGGCATGGTTTGGGGTTTGCAATGGTAACGGGCGGGTGGGGGTTATTAGACAGGGGGGTTTGTGTGTGTGGGTGTTTGAGTGTTTGAGAGCGTGATGACATCCCTATCCATGCATGCTTCCCTCTTTTGCTGTGTCGACTTCGTGGCTGCCTCTCATTACTGATCCCCATTCTTCTCCTGGACCGAATCTGTAAATCAAATCCAGCCCTATGCTGCATGAAAGGAAGATTTCCATCAGTACTGAGATGCAGCCCAGGAGCGAAAGTCGTTTGTTGTGACTTGTCTTTGTGTTGGGGTGTGTGTGTGTGTGGATGTTTTCTCCCCGAACTATATTATCAAGGGTAAAGGCTGTTAGAATCAGTGTTACATCACCCTGTATATGGATGGTGGTGGGGGGGGGGGGGTTCTTATCCTCTTATCCTCTCTGCCACCACCATCCCTCCCCCCAGAGAACAATCTCATGAGAGATACTTCAAGTCCAGAATAAAAATAGACTTCTCTAAAAGCACCCTCCTGCCCCGTTCCTCCCCTCTCCTCCGCGGTTGGAGCGGCAAGGCAAAAGAAGGCGAGGCCCTTCAGTCCCCAGACCTCGCGGCTCCAATCAACTCCACCTGAGAGCCGCCCCGCGGGGCTCCAGGGGGCCCCCGGCAGAACCAGGCGCCTAGGCCTGATGAGCTCCCCCGCCACTGTTGCCTCCCCCAGCTCGCATCATCACCTGTGATAGCCTGCGTGAGATTCACACACCAACGGAGCACGTGAAGACTTATGCACTGACTGTGCTCACTTCCCTTTTTTTTTGTTTTTTTTACGTGTGTGTGTGTGTTTGACAGTGTTCAGCAAGTGAAGAGCAGCAGCTGTTAAAACACTCTGCTGATGCCTGAGCTTGAAAACCTGCCAGTAACGGCTGACAAACCCCCCTCTCCCTCAGGAGGCCCTACCTAACAGGTTTTGTAGGTTTTTCTAACCGACACAGATGGTTGAGTCACCTTCGCCTCCTAACCTCCTCTGCCTCTCGTCTAGTGAGTCTTTAATAACGTAACAGTGGATATCCGTGTGAGAACTCTCTGAACTCCACAAACACTTCCAGGGAGTTTATAATCCTGATGTAATGTAAACAATAGAAACCAGGTCCTGGGATTACCCTGCTGCAGCCCCTCGGTCTGACGCCCCTTGTTTGGTCTTTGTGTGTGTGTGTGTGTGTGTGTGCGCAGGTTGGCTCAGCAGTACATCTACCCACAAGCCTACATGCAGCCCAGCCTGGTGCTGCCCACTCAGGTCTCCAGCTCCTCCAGCCCCTACCTGGACTACAGCGCCGCCTACTCCCAGTACGCCCAGGCCGCCTTCGAGCAGCAGTACCCGTACGCCGCGTCCCCGGCCGGCTTCCTGGGCTACAGCTACGCCACCAGCCCCACGGCCAGCACCGGCCCGGCCGCCGCCGCCACGGCCCCGGCCACCGTCCACCCCAGCCTCCCCTCCGCCGCCGGCCCGGCCCAGCCCTTTCTGCACTACGCCCCGCAGCAGCACATCCAGCCGGACCGCATGCAATGAGCCGGCGGCAATTTCGGCAAGCGAGGGGGGGTGGGGGGGCGGTACGGGTAGCGTAGGAGAGAGTAGCGGTCACAGACCTTTTGGACAGAGGAGGCGGGGGGAGAAAAACCCCACGGCGGGTGACCCCGCTGACAGCGGGGGATTTCAGGAAAAAAATGGGTGGGACTTTTGCACTATACGATCAGGATATGAGCTGTATGCTCATTGGTTAAAGGGTAAAGGTGTGGGAGGGGATTGGAGGACTGTCGAGGTTCAGGTTGGGAAGCTAAAACAGCAAAAAGGATGTGGTCGCTTCCAAGGGCTTCCAGAAGCTGACACTTCATTTTTTTTAATTATTATTATTATTATTTGTATCGTCCTTTATTATTGTATTAATGTCATTGTTTGTATGCCATTATTATCAATGTTTTTTGGCTCAATCAGTGGAAGTTATGCGTGTCTGTGGTACAAATGGACATTCTAAGAGCTGTCTGGGACATGTCACACCGCTTTCCTCCTCAGTGCGGCGTGGACGCGACTGGCAGTGCTGCTTTAAGACACTGGGGGACAGTCAGAAACTTGGGGGGGGGGGGGCGGCATGGTGAGGTCGGTGTCCTCGCAGCAGCCGTGTAGTCCCGTCCTCGCGTCGCCCGCGATCGGGTGAAGGGCCGCACCATGAACAAACCTCCAGCGACGCCATTTCACCTCGCAAAATGGGGAAAGTTTCCAAATCCAAGAACAAATGGGAGCTCCATTGTTTTGAGACTGGACATTTATTATGTCAGGACTACACCTTTTTTTTTTTATTCTTTTACTTAAAGAGGCCTTAATAAAAAAAAAATAAAATAAAAAGAAGAAGAATAATAAATTTAAAAAGAGAGAACTCTGAATCTTCTGATTTTTGAAGTGCTGCCCCTCCTCCACCACAGAACCAAGTGCAGCCCTCTTGTAACTGGCCTGCCTGTTTCTGGCTGTGGGGCACAGTAATCTGGCTTACTTGGATCTTGATAACGTCAGATGGATGTAGATAATCACATGCAGTATGTGAGTGGTGGGAACCGAGCCTGTTGTGTATCTGTTAGAAGGTAGCGGACACTGACTTTTTTTTTTTTTTTTTGTATTTTATTTTTTCTTCACAGAGATTGTCACAAACTGTTGCTCTCAAAAAGGACATTCATGTACAGCATTTTAAGATGTTTTCAGTCATCAAGTACATTTGCAATATTTATATGTAGGTATTTATAAGAGGTACTAAGTTAAAATAGCTTTTTTTTTTTTTTGTACTATGACTGTAGTTGTGGCACTGTCATTTAACCTGCAGATCCACGGGGGGCGTACACATGTTTTTTGTCCTGTCACCATTTCAGTGGATTTGCCAGGGTACACGGCAACTATGGTAGATGCCTGTTTGTAGATCAATGACTGACTGCATCCAAAAAAAAACTTTTTTTCAATTAAAAATGTCTTTTACAGTACCTTCAAAGAAGCCATACCAAAAAAAAAAAAAAATAAAGAATTTGTACATAAACCGCCTCCAGACTTTTTATTTGCCTGTAAATACATTTCAAATAAGGAAACAACCTCACTGCAGCCTATTTGTGTGATTGTGGTGCCACAGTACTTGGAACACGACTCAAATGTGAAAACCCTAAGGAGGTCATAGGGTTCAGTTGTGTGTGTGTGTGTGCTTATCAAGACTGTGTGTGTGTGTGTGTGTGTGTGTGTACTGTTAGATCCTGTAGGAGAGGGGGGGGGCAGGAGGCCCAGACTTTTATCAAGCCACAACACCACCACCTGCCAGGGGTGCTGGGTGTTCCCTCAGCCAACACACTTGTTTTCTAAGAGTCTGTCAGAGAGCAGTCTGAAGCCTCTGCTGCAGGCAAGTCGAGTTTTTTTTTTTTACCTTTTGCTGAAGAACCCCATCCTGCTTGTATCCCACCAGTGTCTTCACATGTTCCGGATTACAAGAGATGTATCACGCAGTGGGGTAGTCCTGAAATAACTTTTACTTTACAGAATTTTTAAGATGGTATTTATTGAATTTAGGTCAAATCTGGTAGCCCAGAAATTATCATGGTAACCAAAAAGTGTTGAATCATTACCTGATGCTCTATCATTTTCTTAAAAAAATAAAAACACAATACAATTTATTTATATAGAGATATGAGCTCATTGTCAATTTTTGTCTGGTAATGTTATGAGAATTATTACATGACCATTGTAACCAGCTAGCTTTAGTTTAGTTTCCCAGTATTAATAAATGTGTATACTCTATATTATATATTTATCTATAGAAGTCTATAGCAACAAGTTATTGCCCTGACTACACCATTGGTACATAACAAAACGCATTACCTTTTTGTTCTTTTTCTGGTATACTTCATCCATCCAGTAATGATTTACAGTACAGCTCTGAGTTCAAAAGCTGTTTTCTTTTGGTTGAAAAACCCATTCAGGCGCCGCCTGCTCTTGAAATTAATCACTCTGAGCCTTTGTATGTTTTATCATGTCATTGCACATGGATGTGATTTGTCAAAGGTTGATCCTGCTGACATGCAGAGACAGGTAAAAAAAAATATCTTTTGTAAATGCCCACATGTTTTCAATTCAACATATAGCATTGGCTTTCTTTCTCAACTGCATTCACACATCCACAATCCTGACATGACATCACCAGGGTCATTTTTCCAAAGATCATTTTCATTAAAGAGTATTCTGTAAATTATCTTCTGGATTAATACACCGTTACAGAAAATCCTGAAACCTATTAATTGCTGTTTTCATCTAGAGATATCCATTTTAATATCCTAGATTAGTGTCAATAAATTTGAAATAAAATTAGGAGGAAAAAAACTACAACTGATTTATTGTTACACGAAAAAATAGCATCTGAATAATTTAATAGTTAATTATAGCTATTTATTATTGACTAGTCCTACTTCTCATTGGGAGTAAACTAAGGTTCATGTGTGAAAGGACTATAGTTGTTTGTAAAGTGAAGGTGTGGTGTAATATTGTATAATGCTTTGCTGTTAAAGCACTGTGTAAATGCTGTTCTTAAAAGTTACATAATACATGTCTTATTATAAAACTGACACGCTTTTAGTCAATAAAAAACATCATCAGTTTTCTTGTGTTTGGAACATGCCTTGTCTTTACAGCCATGAAAGCCTGACCTGAACGTGTGATAAAAGCCACAGAGTGTGTTAAGATGCGCTGGAGAAGAGATGACAACAGAAAGGACCGGTTGCCTGTTTTCTGTAGCTGAATCGTGTCACCGATGTTTAAACACACCTTGCATTCAACAGACAGATGTTCCTGCTGTTGCTGTGTTTACTGGTTGTTAGAGCAGCGGGGCGGCTCTGGTCCTCCTCTCTTCCCTTTCTCTTTGTCACTGTTTATCTTTCGCTATCTCACCTCACTGTTCTCTGGTTGTGTTCTCACTCACTCATTTATTTACTCAACTTCTCGGCCTGTCATTTGTGTCTGTGTGTTTTTTTTCCTCTTCACCAACAATCTCATGCTTTCCCACGTCATTGCCCGTGGGGGTCCTGTTTCTCCTCATGCACCTCTCTTCCCTTCTTTCCTCCTCTGCGCTTCTCTTCCTCTCGTGGTGAATCACACCACGGAGGAGCAGAAACAGAGCCGCGTGTCGATCTTGATGAACGAGGTCGGACAGGCCCAGCAGACCTTGTTGCTGAGTCACCACAAGTCCTATCGCTCGCTCTCTCTTGCTTCTCCCTCTCCCCAGGACCTCTTTCACATGCACATACGAAGTGAGTCAGTCAAATCTCACTCTCCACATGCTTCTCGCTCCGTCGTGCAATCTAATGACGTCAAGGGATTCCTCAGAACTGTCATAAAAATAGTCGAACCTTATCAGGCCTTCGCTCGACTTTAATCACTACTAGGCAAACACAAACTGCAGCTCCTCTTGTTTTCTTGGACTGGAACTCGAGCACGATGTCGAATATTCTGATTGCGTCATCACATTTGTGACCAGATTCAAGTGATAACCAGAGCATGAACAACAAAAACAAAGTTATTCTCAATTTTAACATTACTAAGAACTGTTACACTTGAGGAACATATAACCTTATTGTGATACTGATCAGTGTTATTTTATTGTAGAAACATGTACTATTTGAAACACAAAACAATAACACTGAATTACAATATTTTAAGTTTATATTAATTAAAGCCTATTCACAGTAAAAAAAAAAAGTTTCAATTTTCCATCCATCCAAAAGCTATAAAGCTACTCTTTCCTGTTTCATATCAGGAATGTATTGACTGTCTCCATAGTTCTACTTTTCTCCTGCAAACTTTTTTTTAGCTATATGCTCAGTTTGTGGAAGACGAATTAGCAATAGTTTTTATATTTCAATATAAAAAACAGAACCTTTAACGTGTTTTTATATCAGTGCCTCAGTACTGAGCTCAGAATGATATATCCTATAGCCACAGTACTTATTAACCTTTGTACCTATATTTAATACAGTTCTAATAATATTTAATACCTTCTTAAATAATGTGCAACAGCACAAATAACTGCAGCTAAACAGAGTAGAACATAAACTAGGCTCATACATGAGTGATAAGATTGTAGGCTACAGTGTGACAGTGATGCAGCTCATAAAGATCACATTTATGATCTCTTAACAGTGTACGATCTCTAACTGTAACTAATATTATCTCAGTCCAACAGCCCATTCATGTGAATGAGTCCTTGTTAAATAGGAATATAAACCTAAGCCAGGTTTTGCACCTGACTGGCGCTGCCTCTTGATCCTGCTGTCAGTCCCACATGGGCCTGTCCGGGCCTGGGGAGTGTCAATGCTGCGGTGTCAGATAGGGCTCAGATACAGGCTATATTTACCCAGGCTCTCAGGAGAAACGACAAGGCCCCCCAAAACCAATCACACCTTCTCTCCTGTGGTCTTTTTCCTGCGCTAATAACCCTTTTAGATAACACGGACGGGTCTGGAAAGAGTCGAGTTTGATTCTGAGGTAAAGACAGCAAGTAAAACAATAAAGACGATCTGTTTTCATCAGTAAGAGACTTTAGATGAAGAGGTTAAGCTGCTTCTGCGGATGAATTAGTTTGCATTTGGTGTGGACTATAAGGTTGTTGTCTATTACATCCTGAGATAATAGGGGAAGTAGATCAAGTGAGGTTAACTGTAATTGAGGGGAAGTGGAACTCAGAAAAGCAGTAGAGTAACTAATAAAGAATTTCCATCCACAAGTGTGCAGCGTTACGGTGGTGCCGCCGCAGTGAGAAGAGTAGCACTCTGGAAGGTGTCGCTCACTTTGATGACATGTTGTAGGTTTAGCTTCTACTCAGGTTACAAGAAACGGAGGAGAGGGAACGCCAACTCCTGAACTACGCTTCTACAACCCTGGATCCATGGATAAATAGAAATGGGGGAAAAAAAACAATACAAAAGCAGTTGACCCGGTTGCAACGTTGTCAATAGCCTCTAACAAGCTGAGCAACCGATCATTCAGACGACAGGAGAATTCAGCTGGTTTAACCAGTACAACTGGGCACGCTGCAGTCTTAAACTAAGAAAGCACACGTTTTTTGCTAAACATGCCCTTTTCTTTCTGTGATATATATATAGTTTATATAAGTTGTTCCTGATTGATGATACTTGGATAGTGTAAGGTGTTGATAGAAGTCAATAAAAATATTACAACAAAGTGTTCTACCAGGACTGTGGAGTCTGGGTGTGAGACTGAGATATTTGTGGCTCGGTGTGAGTTTTCAGGGCCGTGGCAGAAACAAGCACTCATCCAGCAGCGGTAGGCCCACGTCCTAACAGCTGCTCTGATGACACAACAGGCCATTCTTACACTTCTGGCCCTTCCACTGGGGCTGATAATGAGGCAGAGGAGATAGCTCCACGCAGGACTGATATTTGTGGTTAGGTTTAGCGGAGTGAACGCCGGCGCAGTGAGGAGGGACTGATTAGTTTGGCGAGACAGAAACGGACAGACGCAGCAACAGCTGGAACAGGTTGCACCCTGGCCTGGGTGAAGTGAAGTGGCTGATTTATACCAATGGACTGGGGTTCAGAGCCAGAAAGCTCTCTCTCTGTATATACAGAAGTTGTATAATATTAACTGTTCCCTTATATGTGATGTTGGTTTATGGATGATGTTAATCCACCAATAAATAATAAGCTTCATGAGTCCTGTGACCCCTGCTGCAAAGTGAGAGACTGAACAACTGGTGTTCCTTTATTATTAACATCATCTAAGATGAACAATAGTCTCCACATATTAAGCTCCACTCGGATGTCCCTCACTGTGTCCGCAAAAGGAGGAGGTCACATAAGCTCTGCTTCATGAACTCGCGATCCAACAGTGAAGCAAAAGGCAGAGCAACTGCCCACTCAAGGCAGAAAAACACCCTGTATCTCATAAAAGAAATATCCAAACACTGGTTTATTAGTCTAGAAGTGTGCGTTTCTCTGACTCTGCAGGTGGATGATGTTGAATAAACCGGACATCTGTGGATATGTGGGTTGTAGTTTATACATTAATCTGTATGCATGAGAATGCCGGTTTGTGAAATCATAAATGTGTCCTGTTAGTGCCGCGGTGGTTGTGTTTTACTCAGTGTTCTCCTCTCGGATCATCCAGTCTCCAGCTCTGTAATGTGATCTAAGTTTATCTCACTCGAGCGGAGCCCAGGGAGTTCCATCAGAGCTGGAATCACAAGCTCAGACACCCCCTGCCACCCCCTGCCTCACATCCCGACAACCTTTATCCCAGCCCCAACATCTCCCAGGGGCAGGCAGAGCCGCGGCGCCACGCACGCTTTCAGCCTCGCATCCTTCGCCCCAGCGTCCGTTTCACACTGGCCACAGCAGTCTGGCGGCGTCGGCACACACACACACACACACACAAACACACACACAAATGATTTCAACACCCCCGAACATGCAGTGAGCTCTGTGGAGAGGAAGAGAGAGAGAGAGGGTGTTTGTTCTGTCATTCTGCATGTGAGCAGCTAATGTAGCATGGGTAACACCCTGCACGGGGTGAGACAAAGCAGAGGACAGAGCGCGAGAAGACAGAGAGGGGGCGAGTAGGCGAGAAGTGTTGAATCCAAGGGTGATTTGAGGTCAAATCTCTCTTTATATTATCAAAACAAGGCCATAGAATAAATGACTTGACCTTTGGCCATAATATTTTTGACACTTGCTCTGCGTGTGTGCGTGTGTGTGTGTGTGTGTTTGCTGTATGTTTTCAGTCCAGATGGGGGGTTGTTGGTTCTGTGCCACATTTCCTTATCTCTGGGCAACATGCTTGCACTAACGAGCGGCGCCTTCACCTCGACCTCAAGCCCAGCCAGCTGCTGTCAGGGGGCAGAAAAGAGGAGGAAGGGATAAAAAAAAAGAGGGAGGGGGGAGGTTAACTACAACAGGATCAGCAAAGGAAGAGAGAAAAGAGAGAGAGAGAGAAATAAAGAGGCCCAGTAGGTCTGATGACTACTGACAGCTGAGCTTCCTCTCTCAGTGGGGCTTTCATGACCACAAACTGACACAGCCCCCCCCTCAAAACACACACACACACACACACACATACAAATCGATCTACTTCAGCTGTACATTGAAGCAACTGAGTGGTCATGCACGAATTATGCCCATTTTCTCTCTCATGCAGAGTTTGACATTGACTCTGCCAGACTGTGCTGTGGAGCTGTGTGTGTGTGTGTGAGTGTGTGTGTGTGTAGAGGTGCTCTTATGTAATAAGTGCTGATGTTCACCCTGTAATATTATTTGTGTCTCCTGGACTTGCTTCTAATTTGTGAATTCTCAGCTCAGACAGCCGCAATGAAACCACTTTTTAATCTGTGTTCTGTGATCTGTGATTCCAATGTGTGCGTCTATAAGCTCCATGTTGTGTGGCCACAGAAACACACACACACACACACACACAGAGCTACTGTGGGGTGTAACAGGTGTAAAAAGAGGATGTTAAAACACTAATAAACCTTTCTTCCCCCTTTTTGACTTCTGAACCTTGGCTGTCACAAGTGGCATAGCGGGACAGCTGTGAAAATGACGCTGTTTGCTTCACACAGAGCATAGCAAACATTATATCTATGTTTCTGTGTCAATACGTGTATGTGACCTATTTCTGTGTCTCCTGTTGAGAAACATCTATCTGTGGTCGGCGTTAACCTGCATACATACTCATGCAGTACATGACCTGCATATTATATATTTTGGCAGCTGTTGAAGTGACACGCCACAACAGCAGAGACGCAGACAGGCCGTTAATGGCAAACTGCACTTCAGACGGACAGCAACAGCATGCAGGATATATGGGAGTAAATCACTTGCATTGATGATGCAGCTGCTGGATTTGTTCATCTATCATGTGGGAAAAGGCCCCCCCCTTTATGTCGCCGACTGCTGCTGATCATTTGCATAAATCATTTTCACTTTCAGACAGCGAAGCGCTTCAACTCTATTTCAGGTGCAAAGTATGGTTACCTTCCCAAAAAAAGTTTTAGGATGAATGGGAGAGGTGCTGGTGAAAAATCACACAAGATACAATATATTACACATGACTAAAATGCAAAAATGCACACAGTGGTTTTAAGGGTGGGTATATACCTGGTCTCATGTTTACCCCCCACTGTTCAATCTCTATTCTATTATTATTGGATTTTATTTGGACATAGCTAATATTAGTGTTCACAAGCAGCAATGGTGTTTTACTTTTGGGAGCTATAATTTAGCTTTGAGAAATTCCAAATATCTCACACACCTTACTACAGTACGGAGTGTGAGATATTTGAGTGTTCTTTTTTATTAAGATGCTTGCAAGTAAGTTGCAGCCTGAACAATATGACCTGGCCTAGGTAATAACCCCCCATGAAACCACAAATTGTTGTTTTTACAGTTCAGTTTCTGTATGAACCGAACAAACAAGGCATAATGTGATAATTAGACGGATCGGGCCGCGCTGGAGGACGGATTCTTCTGTCTTCCGTTCGCAGTGGCGACGCTATGCTAAGCTCACCGGCTGCTTAGCATTTACAGGTGAACGACCACGAGAGCGGTTCCGTTTTTAGGTCTCTAGCCGGAAGAGTGTCCTTCATGACAGAGCCTCTTCAGAAAAGACTGTAAGTGAAATGGGATTAAAGCAGTAAGACTGATTGAGAGCCTAAAAAGGGGAATCTTTAGACAGAGGATGAAAGTTGTGTTATTATAACTCCAATGTTTAATCCATCCTCTGAGGTATTTTTGGCTAATATTTTCTTCCTAATCGCTGGTAGCATCTTAATTTGGACAGGAAACCCCCCCCCCCCCCCCCCACCACTACCACTGCTCCCATCATTTTCTTTTTGGAGATTTCCTCTAACCTCTCCTATTTTAGTATGTTCCACTAAACACGATTTGCCCTCTTGTGTAAAGAGCTCGCTGAGCGCCCCATAAAAACAACGCAGCCGTGTATTTGTGTACATCACTGCGTGTTTCTATGGGCCAAAAGCGAATGTTCCCCGATCCTGGAGGGAGTGATCAGCTCTCAGTGCAGCGAGGGGGGATTGTCCACCCGGGTCCATCGGCAGCTCTTTATAAGGAGAGGAGAAAAAAGGCCCTGCTGTCTCTATATTTAGATGGACTTTTCTGGGCCTCTTGTCTTGCCCCCCCCCCCCCCCTCCCCAACTTATGCTGCTGCTGTTACAAATCTCTCACCGAAGCCATGTGGGCGGCCGGCCCTCCTCTCCATCGCGGCGAGGGGAGAGTGAGTCTGATAATGATCTGGGTGATAATAACAGAGCAGGGAAAACGAAAAAGGGAGCTGGGAAGAGGACGGAGGGGAGGATGACAGAGAAGTGGTGGGCGGTGAGAGAAATGTTTTTAATTGTGTCTCCTTGGTTCCTCAATGACTATTATCCACAGTGGCGGTGATGTCCTCGCTCGCCCAGGAAAGTACATACCGCCGCTATCTGGCCTTATCGCCCAAGCAATACATATTTCCCGGGAGCTTTGACCTCTACTGTCCAAACTTACTTCCCAATGACAACCTGCTCTCCAACACGGTGCAATCTATCCACCTATCTGTCTGTCTTTCTTATCTCACTTATTGTTAAGTGATTTTAACCGAGTATAGTGAAGCAGCCATGGCACGGCGCCAGCTCTCAGGAGACCTGCTACCAACGCAAGATTTGGCTCATATTGGCTTCAGGTGGAGGCTGCACTTGACTCGGTGGGACTTCAGACCTCACGAAGACCAGACATGAGCTGAGAATGAATTATCACATTATAGTGTCTCACGTTGTCAGTCGTAAGTTTCTAATCACGAGCTCACTAAAGACAGCATAGCAACATGCAGGTATAACATTCACCATGTTCCACATCCCAATTGGGTTTATCTGCCGTGCTCTCAAACTTAGATACACAGCTGGAGTTTCGTCCACATCTTGGAAACTCCTGTTTCCGGATGTAATTAAAATGCCCATACATTTCTGTACACGTCGTTGCACTAATCCACTTAATTAACATAGAGATATTTCACAGGAGATAAGTGAAAACGAGAGCCCTGCTCGTGGCGCTCAAAGAAAAGTCGTGGGATCATCGAGGTTGTAAGGTAACAAATTTCATGGCTATCCATTCGGTAGTTGATCTAAATCTAAATAACAAAAAGCGGGAATTGTGTTAAAGTCTGAAGATGAAAAGTCAGGGGATAAAAAACACCTCAGGGACTTTGAATATTTTTTCAAATGTTCATGGCAATCCATCTAGTTAGGATATTTCAGTCTAAGTGCCCCCTATAACCTAGGGGGTTACAGGTAATGGACATATCTCTATAACCGAGAGACACGTCTTGTCTGTTTTTTTCACCTCTATTACAAAACACCCTCAAGGCTGGAAACAGGACCCAAGATTCTTTATCATTATCTCACCAATGAGCAAAGCCCAGACAGGTGAAGCTGAATAAAGCAAAAAAAAGGTTCATTTGCATGTGAGCTGGCAGGTTCGTGCAGATGGAAAACACCAACTGCCATGCAAATGAGAGGCAAAAGAGATTCAAACAAGTGTTGATGTTAAGGAGGGCTCAAAACGGTGAGCGTGTTCTTGTGTACACAATACCTCCAGCTGGCTCACCCCGGCCCTTAAACATGACAACCATGCGGGCGTTTGTGCTCCTGACTTCGGGCTATGAAAATTGCGGCCTGTGAAAATGTGACCACAATGGCAGCAGCAGAGCTCTGGGGAAGGACGGACTGTGACATCAGAATAGTGGAAGCAGCAGCGCTCAAGACAATAGTTCTCTATGCAGGGGAAGAGCCGAGGCGTGGCCTGGCTGGACAGAGACGCTTCTCAGTGCAGCAGCCGGTCCCGGCAGCTGTCTCAACCTCTGTCTGTATCTCTGACACACACACACACACACACACACACACACACACACACACACACAATGCACAACTTCAATTCAACATGTTTTATTACCATGAAAGCTGACATAGCATTGGGACAAAGGATCAACAGATTTATGCTTGTATGTGTATGTCTCTCTCTCTCTGTCTTGCACTCTCTCCTTTTCTGTGTGTGTGTGTGTGTGTGTGTGTGTGTGTGTGTGTGTGTGTGTGTGTGTTAATTCCATTGCAGGAACGCAGGGACGGAGGTGGAGGAGGAGGAGAGCCCCAGAGAAAGAAACCACTGACAGGAGATCTGTGGTGATAGTAGCATAAATGTGTGTGTGTGTGTGTGTGTGTATGTGTGTGTGTGTGTGTGTGTGTATGTGTGTGTGTGTGTGTGTATGCACATCTAAATAGAGAACACACAGCCTGTCCACATGACAGACCTGCATTTAGACTTTTATTTGTCTTCTCATTACTACAAACAGAATGTTTTCAGGCAATTTCATTTTCCATATTTTGATTATGTTTAAAATGAATTCACTTGTTTCTTTTTCTCATCATCAATCAAGCAAAAACTGAGTATTTTATAAATTTATTGTTTTACATAAATATATTGAGACCCTTTGATATGACACTTGCAATTGAGCTCTATTTTTAATAATGGTCCTTGATATGTTTCTGCAATTATATAAGAGTCCACCTGTTCTTAAAGTAATCCATTCCTCCTTTTTAGGTAAGGAACACCTTTTGATAAGGTCTTACAGTTGATGGTGTTAACAGTGTGAAAAAAAAGTGATGAAGTTTAAAGAATTGTCCATAGACCCATGAGACAGGACTGTGGCGTAGCACAGATATGGGGAAGGATACAAGAAAATGTCCACAGCAGCTTCCATTATTTTCAAAAAAAAAAAAGTTTGGAACTACCAAGTGCCTTCCTACAGCTGACCACCCAAATAGAGAGGCTTAATCAGACAGGTAATCAAGAATCCAATAGTCACTATGAATGAGATCCGTAGGTTCCTTTGTGGAGATAGCGGAGCGGAACGGCCCAAAGCCATTCTTCTCTAAAAGGCACATGATAGCCTGCTGGGAGTTTGCCAAAATGGCAGCTGAACAACTCTCAGATCATCAGAAGCAAAATCTTTTATAGTGATGAAATGAAGATTGAAGTATTTAGCCACAGTTTCCCAAACGTGTGTGTATGGGAAACCAGGCAGTGAGATTAATACCATCCTTACAGTAGCATCATTTATCCAGACGTTTTTTTTTCTGCGAATGGGACTGGTCATCAGGATCTCAGGTGGAGATGATCCAGTCTTCCTACCTGAATCATTCCAGCAATGAAACACAGAAGTAGCTCTGGGAAAACTGTGTGATGGCCTGGAGTGGCCCAGCCAGAGTCAGGACCTGAACCCAACGGAGCATCCCTGGAGACATGTGAAAAATGCTGTGCACTGACACTCCCCCATCCAACTTGAAACATTCTGCCAAGCAGGATGGGAGAAACATCCAAAAGAAAGGTGTGCCAGGCTTGTACGATCATTTCCAAAAAGACTTTTGAGGCTGTCATTGGTGCCAAAAATGCTTTAACCAAGTACCAACTGAAAGTTCTGAATACTTACATAATTGGGATATTTCAGTCTTTTAATGTTTTTTTATTTTTCAATAAATTGACAAAACACTCTGAAAACTTGTTTTTGCCTCGTCATTGAGCATTGTGTGTAGATTGATATAATAAAATAAAAAAGAAGTTAATCTGTTTGAAGATGGGCCGAAACATCACAATATGTGGAAAATATGAAAGTGCTAGAAGCATCCACAATACTTAAGTTCAAGTTATTTACCCTTATCCTCCAGTGGAAGGGCCTCTTCTTCAAACAGCTGTAAAGCTTCACTGGCCATGACAGAGAGGAGTGAAGAAGCTCACCACGTAGCTGAATTTCACATGGGGAGAGGAGAGCACTTACGTGGCCGAGAGGAGCTGAGGCCTGAAGTAAGAGCCTCCGACACTGTCAGGGACGCAACACCTGGGCTGTCAAAAGGAGTCTGGCTGAGCTTTTAAAAAACAGTCCGGGAATACGGGATGTGCAAACACTGGACAAGCATCATTTAGCATGTATGATATATATATAAAAAAAACAAAACACCTGCTCTTCAGTTCAGGTCCAATGACAACAAACGCAACAAAAGCCCTGTGTGATACGCCCAGCGTGGAGGGGCCACCAAAACTATCCATTCAGCCTCTCATTCACCTGTGAGGAGGACTCAATAGGTCTGCATGCTATTAAAAGCTTTATACAGATGGACTCATGGCATTATAAATTTGCATAGAGACCGCCGGTTGTAACTGAAGGGGGGGTTACATGATGATTGAGCCATTGTTAAAGCCTGGCTGCAGGCACAGAGCACCATGCAAGGACACTTTTATTAAAAGATAGTCTGGTCTAATATTATTGTTAGTTTTCAAAGAGGGGCTTGACAATTTACACACACACACACACACACACACACACACACACACACACAGAGACAGACAGACACTCAATATTTTTAACGAATAATTAGGTGTTACATTCAAATAAACCTTTTCTGAGAGACTGCTGAATGCCTGGAATGAAGATTACATAAATGAAATTCTGCTGTAATAGAAAAGGAAGGCTGTAGCAAACTAGAATTATAGACGCTACTTGTAATAGATATAACCAATCTGACTCACTGAACAAACCCAGGGACCTGAAATCTATAGTGTCAGTAATATTATTAAAGAGAGAGACCTCATTTATTAAGATCTTTTTACCTGTAGCCCTGTTGTGTCCAGGATTTAGTGTAGCATCAGTGCTGCTTCATCGAATAATGTGACATGACAGAAACCAAAAGGTGTTACAGTTTTAACAGGGAGATATTATAGCTGCTGCCGACTTCAACTAAAAGTCTGTTAACACTATAAGTGGAAACTTAGCATATTATCTGCATCTAGTTGCAAAGGAGATGCATCTACTGTACACATCTAATGTACTGCTTACAGCAACAGTGTTGGAAGTAGCCTACTGATCAAATGGCAAATATGTCCGCTTACATGTCAGTATGTGTTGAACTCACTCGTACAGTCAGCAGGTAGGCACAGTGTGGTGGTGCTGAGACGGTGTGGAGGAACAGCAGTGTGTTTGTCTGTTGTCCCTGGTCATATCCCTTTGGATGACTGCATTCTGTTACCCCATAAGATGAACTGTGTGACCCTCACTCAGAGCTTCAGACTGATCCTAGCCATTTATCTAATTTATCCTGGAATCAGTACGGATGAAGATTTCCTCAAACTAAGCCACTCACCACATTGGCACAGGGTCAGTACTCAACATTGCACTGTGGAAAAGCCATTATGGCAAAGCTTTGGTCTGTTCAGTTAAAAGACACCCAGTGCCATCTAGTGGTGCTTTAGCAAAGTTTTCTACAGTAGAGGGAAGGAATCATTAGACAGAGCTGGAATAAATACTTATATACACCATTATTTCAGAATACTGATTTTCAAAAACATTGTAGCATATTCTTGTGTCTGATAATAAGTGATAATTAGTTATTAATCTACAATCCATTAAGCCTTTTTATGGTAATGCAATAAAAAAAATAGGGGAGGGGATGTAAGTGTCCAGTCATCATATCGGGTTTGTTTAAATAAGTTTAATAATGGTTTCCAGGCTTGTTCATGTCCAAGTATTTGAGTTTGAGCCCTTGGCTATAAAGCAAAATGCATTATTTTTATTATTAATATTATTATTACTATTATATGGTTTCCAATGTAGGTAAATAGTTATTTAAATTGTGATTTATGATGGGGAAAGATAAACTGTGGTTTGATGTTAGTCTATGTATTATTAATCCTCCAGACCGTGGTGTATTCTGAAATGTTTGTGTGGTGATGTTACTACTAATAATAATTATCCTCTCACTTGCGCATTCTGTACACATATACAACAGCCTTTAATTGGAACTAATTTATTCAAACATTGATGTGTATTTTTTCATAACATTACAATGGTAAACAAAATATAAAGCGGCTTAAAAATTCAACTGACAAAGAAAAACAATGAGCAAAAGGAGGAAAAGCCTCAGATGCAGACTGAATGTTACAATCACATACGTTTTCTACTATGCACGACATAAAACCTACTACAGAAATGACCCTATTCAAATCATACAGGCCTGCAATCAACTGTATCTTACACTTTAGAGATACAGCTGTGAACTGATCATGTAACGGTTACAATCTGCGTCAATACCTAGAGGAAAAAAATACTTTCTCCCACAATTTTTCGCTTGCTACCTCCTTTAACCATCCAGTAATTTAAGGATGCTTTCCCTCTCCTTCAGTGCTTTCCAGGCCTGGTCCTTTTCCTTCTTAGTCGGAGTGCGTTTCTTCTGCCTAGCTGCCATGATCCGCCGAAATCCTTCCATGACCTCATTGTCAGACACTCTGACTCTCTGCCTCAGCTCCTGCTTGCGCATCTCCTCTTTTGCCAACCTTAAGAGGCAGAAACAAATCAAGGGTTATTTCCTAAAGCTTGTTGTGGATAAAAACCTTAAATGGACAGTGTTTGCATCTCTTGTGAACCTCACCTGAGCAGCTCCTGTTTGCGGGCTCTGTTGTGAGCACTCAGGGCTTTGAGCTCTGCTTGTCTCTTCTGAAGTTCTGCCAGGACCTCGTCCTCAGAGTCTCCTCCTGGTCCAGGCCGCTCCTCAGAGTCCAGCAGCCCCTGAGCAACCAGCTCCTCTTTGATCCGTGCCTCCAGGGATCGAGTGTGAGGAACGCTGGACAGAGGGATAGAAGATAGGAGTTAACATGGAAGACAAACGTGATCGTCTTTCACAGGGTGCCAAACAAGATAAACTCACAATAAATATACAATACTGTGGCCAGACACAGGGATGTGACTATGATTACAAAAAATACTAAGGTCATGACTCAAACAACCCAATACTTTAACAATAGTTTTTGCCATCTAAAACTCTATTGATTTTTTTTTTAATCCACACTTACTATTAATTCAGCTGATCAATTATGTTTTCCATTTGTTTTCCACACAAGGAATTAAATCTGCCTCAAAGCCTTTATGCTGCTAGAGTCATTTATTTGACTTTATTATCCCATAGCATTTGTGTTTTGTTAATTAAAGGTTATCTAATGTGGATGCTGCACAAATACCTAAAAGCTTTTCCTTGGCTTCGAGGAGACGTCCCGGCTCCGTCGTTAGCATCCTTCCCTGAAATGTCAGGAATAGGAGAATCCTCCATGGGGGATATAATGTTCTCCTGGAAGAACCCAGAAAAGAGATCACCATTTATAGTCATTTTCCAGTGCTTTCATAAGATTAAAGAATGGATATTAGAGATGCATGACGTGAGCTGTAAATGAGTGTGTACGCTTGATCACAGAACACACTGACCTCTACAAGAGCCTGGAGCAGACGCTGCGTGAGAGGACCGAAGGGACAGCCGTCTTCTGGAGACTCATGTTGGGCCTCAGACTTTTTCAGGAGTGAGTCCACATCTAGTCATACGAGGAAAAGCATTGATGGGCCTGATCATTTTGTGAACACTCAAAAAAAAGTGCCATGTGGTGACACTGAGGGTAAAGATCATATAGTCCCTTCACATTTCTTGCAGCAAATTTACAGGCTGCAGCTTTCACTCACCTTTTGCATCCAGTTCAGACAGCGGGCCTCCCATGAGGCTCTTCTTCTTGTCGTTGGCTCGTGCTCCTTCCCTCTGCTCCTCCAGCAGATCCTCCTGAGCCCACCGCTGAGAGTAGTGTTTCCCTAATGCTGGAATCTACAGGTAACAGAGACAGCACCAAAGCTGTAGAAAAACACTCTTCAACCAAAATAATTCTGCATTTTACTTAACGCTGAGAACATCTGGAATGTGTCTTTGTCCCTAGTGATGTTGCTCAAAATAAGAGGTACAAAAAGCTTTTTTCATGTCGTACTTTGAAATACTCTGCTTCATCCTCTGGGGGTTTTAGAAGTTCCTCGAGCAATCGTGTTTCTTCATTTGTGATATCGGCACAATATGGCTCGACTGACGCCCAAAATCTAAAAGACAAAAAAATTCAGATATAAACCTTCTCAGAGACAATCATTTATTACGCTGTATCTTAAGGTTGGCATCTACACTCTTGCCTAAAAACAGAATTAAGTAAAAAAAGGTGTGATCAAGCCATGATTTAACTTGAGAAGCAAAGAACCAACAGAGGAATATGAGATATATCAACTGGTGTCACCATTAACAGCAATTTAAAATGTAATGATTGTTGTAACAAAAATAGGGGACATTATAGTCTTCCAGTTACAGTTGCTAAGCAGAAAAAGCCGGTGGAACAGGCCCAGCACAGATGCTTAAAAGGCCCAAATTTTAAAGTAAAAAAATCTAAATTAAAAAAAACTCTTTTATTTATCCATAACCATTAAAACACAAAAAGTGTGATATTTCCTCAGAAATAGTAGAATTCGAAATTTTTGTCGATTTCATTCATTTCGATCATTGCATCCCTGTATGAAATTCACTATATATTGAATAGGTATTGCTGCTGACCTGTTGGGGGCATCATTTTTAGGAGTGCGGGGAATGTCTTGTGGATCATCTGTGAATTCATACTCTTGGACTTTAGGCTGTAAGTTTTTGGACTTTGGTCTGCCAGGGCCCGGTCCTGGGCCATGACCACCTTTTCCATCCAATTTCTGCTTCTTTGGTTTGTGACGTGATGATGCAGCTGGGTCCGGGTCTTTCCCCAGCTTTAGGAAGCGCTTATCCCCCTTCTTGTCCTGCCAGTCTGTGAGGATCTGTGACACAGTGAAGGGTTTTGAGTCAAACCACAACCAGAAAGGATGACCATTCCATGTCTTCCTCCTTTTACCTGTCTCTGCTCTTCCAGGGCTCGGAGGCGCCGGCTGGCTGAGGACAGGAGTGTCTCCAGCTCCAGTTGCAGCGTGTCCAGCTCCTCGATGCCGATCCCATCGTCCTCTGAGCGGCCGAGCACGGCTGTGTAGCGGGGACACACCTTGACATGCTCCACGGGCTTGAAGTCATAGTATTTCAGTGGGGGACAGTCCTTCAACTCACTCATGACGATGAGTTGCAGAGACCTGGCAGCATCAAAATAAACTGATTCAAACAGAACCCTTGTTAATAATGTGGGACCATACAAGGAATTTGACACACAAAAAATCTATAACGATATAAAATAAATATATAAAGGGCATTTACAGAAGTTAAGAATAATATATTTGAAAGTGTGCAAAATCTTTCAGGCCCTTCTGTGGCTGAAAGATTTTGCACACTGCTGTGCTGCTGTGGCTCTCTCTTTTTCTCACTCTGCCTGTCTGTGCACACTCATGCACGTGCACTATGAGTTTAAAGTTTAATAGTGTCATCAACAAATAGTCAATAACAGGTAAAAGCCCTTAATTAAAACTGTTACGTAATTAAAGATACAGAAATATTATCATCAAATTGTATCGACAGTATATGTACTCATGTACATACATGTGTTTTATAGTAATTATTCTACTTGTTAATCAATAATACGTGAGAACTTTTTAATATGTTATCAGCGTGGAGGCAACTTTTAGATATTTTGGGTAGATTAATTGTGAAGGTACAGCATTATGTTATCTGTCACCTTCCACACAAATTTCACACACATTTAAAGAGCACGCACACCCACTCTCAGCAAACACACACACACGCGCGCACACACACACACTCACGTTCGCGCAGCGGTTTCGCTGGGCCCAAACTGCAGCATTTACTGTAATATGTTAATACCGGTTTCTATATTCTGAGGCTCAAGCACTCACACACTTTACATATATAGGTTTAAAAAACCTATATGAGCTCAATTATATGAAATGAAAGCGCAGAAATATATCTTTGAATGTTTAGGAGCAGACGATATTTACCGTCAGTGAATGGCGTCCATGATGGAAAAAAACAAGAGAGAGGGGGGTGCGTGTGCGTGGAATGCTGTCATCTTAAATTATAACCCATTTTCGACTAGATTACACTTTTATGAATGGAATTAAATATAACAATGTGCGGCACACTTTAAAGAGGGTTCTAAAATTCCGTTTTCTATCGAATCACAGCGGTAGAGCTGTAAATAGATGACCCTAAATGCTACAATGGTACCGTCGGACCAAACCAATGTCGTTTTGAGGTTAATTAAAATAAGAGAATTACTGTTAAACCTGCAATTCAATCGCTTAAGTCGCTCGTGGTGCCATGTTTTACAGGTTTTAGTAACAACTATTCGTTAAAGGTCGAAAATTCAAGCAAAGCAGTAATTAGTGGACGACGTTCCCCCTGCGTACAGAGCGGAGTGGACGCGTCGGAAGGTGCGCTTGTTTTGTACAAAATAAATATCCACCTGGCGCGGGGTAAACGACGCTAACGGCGAAAGATCCGGGCGGAGCGAGCGGCTTCCTCAAACGAAAAGTTATATACAAAACGAGCGCTCCATGTCTCTCATAGACGATGCTGGATTTACGGAAGAGGAGTCCCAGGCGTGGCTGAGGAACTTCCGTCTTTCACAGCACAAAAATGGTAAGTCTTCTGCAACAAATGTCTCTTTATCTGCGCTTATTTAGATATTTCGTCTGTCTATGTCTACGGCTAAGGTCTCATCAGTGGGCTAGCTTCGTGTTTCTGACGGGCGGGGTTTGTTGTTGGCTGCGGTGGAAACGAGAGGACGAAGCATCCTCGATACGGTTTGCAGAAACTAAAGTGATGAGTGCTGAGCTGTCTATTCTTAGTGGACCCTCTTCCCCTCGTTATTGAGATTCTAGTTCTAAAGCTGTGTCATTCGACGGAGAAAAAAATGTGACTACTTGAACGAATAAACCGCACACAGCTGGACGTTTATATACAGTCATTGAACGCATCACACCCACTTCGTTAGTTAACGCCGACAACAATCATTCAAGGCATCAGCGTTAGTTTATTTCTGATTGACGTTTTCTCTTTAGCTGTAATGACTGATCGTTTCTTAAATTTAAAAAAGTGGACCAACTAGATATAACTATGATCTGTTCGCCTCCAACATCCTTGCACACAGCTCATTTTTAATGGTTTCCTGATCAAACCTGAGCTCACCAGCAGATCCTGCTGGTTGAGTCACCCTCAGCACTTTGCACTTGCAGCGTTCTCTGATCCAAATAACACCATCTAACAAAATGTCCTCCCCAGTGGGACCCACCCAGACACTGATCTTTTTTTTTATTCCCCCCCCTAGACAGCGACTCTACGCCCCTACTTGAACGCTGTGAGGGCCACCCTGCAAGCCGCCCTCTGTCTGGAGAACTTCTCCTCTCAGGTGGTGGAGCGCCACAACAAGCCAGAGGTGGAGGTCAGGTATGTGGCCACGCTTTCTCTTTGCTTCCCTCCCCTGTTCTTGCTTTTGCTTCGAGCTGTTTGCAGATCATCTGCAGCTGTCACACAAGTCTCAACGTGTGTAAACTTGCGTAAGTAATACTGGGAGGAGGAGGAGAAAATGACAGAAGTGTGGCTGGTAAAATAGGCCAGCGGGAACATGCTGCAGCCTGTGAACTCTTCATTAATGTTTTTTAAAGGTATATTTGCTCATGTTTACTGTTCAGGGTCTATCCTGGGTATCACCCAAAATAATACTCATCAATATCTGGAACAGTGTAATAGTGAACAGGCCTGTTTCTGATGGTTATGGGTGGGTTTTGCTGTGGTTACAGGAGCAGTAAGGAACTGCTACTCCAGCCTGTGGTGATCAGCCGTAATGACAAGGAGAAGGTTCTGATCGAGGGATCAATCAACTCTGTCAGAGTCAGCATTGCTGTCAAACAGGTGATTATGTCCAGCAGGATATTTCATGGTTTTCTTAGTTGTTTACTCAATGTTTGGTCATGGTCTGATTAAAACAAAAATTCTGTCCTACTGTAGGCTGATGAGATCGAGAAGATCCTTTGCCACAAGTTCATGCGCTTCATGATGATGAGAGCGGAGAACTTCTTCATTCTGAGGAGGAAACCGGTAGAGGTAAGAGTGCGTGGGTGGAGAAGAGGTATTGTGGGTTGTTTGTAAATAAAAAGAGGAATCAATATGGTGTACAGTATGACAGCGTTATTATAAATAAAATAGAGGAACATTGTTAACCTTTTGTCGTAAATGTGTTCATAAAACACAATAGATTTGAGACACACAAACAATATACAAATATTACATTTAGTCCGTTCCCATGCACACAATTAGGTCATGTGATTTATTTGTTTTTTTTTTATCAGATTTGTTGACCAGTCTCTCTTACTCCTGTTCCTCGTCTTTCACTGTGACTCAGGGATATGACATTAGCTTCTTGATCACTAACTTCCACACGGAGCAGATGTACAAACACAAGCTGGTGGACTTCGTCATCCACTTCATGGAGGAGATTGACAAGGAGATTAGCGAGATGAAGCTGTCCGTTAACGCCAGGGCCCGTATTGTTGCCGAGGAATTCCTCAAGAACGTAAGATACTGACTTGTAAAAAGACTTGTGGCTGTAATTTATTTGTGCACAATTGTGTTATGTTACGTTAAAACACAGAAATGGATAATAATTAGATCCCCTCTTCTCCACAGTTCTGATGACGGCGTCGTCCCGTGCTCCCACACAAGCTGAGGGACAGCTCCAAGAGCCAGTCAGCCGGACAGTGGAGCACTATCAGAGGAAACGGCCAATCAGCATGGAGATGAGAACCATGACCAATCTGGTGATGACACCCGTCTTGAGTATTTCCCTGTACTCATGAATATCAATGCCTGTATATAATGAAAAATTTACCAGTTTCATTTTTCTGCCGTTTAGAACAAATGCCCAAGGGAAGGCGGGTCCTTAAAGTATTAAATTAGTTGATAGTCATGAATACAGGGGCAGCAAGAGTGTGTCGTTGCAAATTAAATGGCATTTTTTTTGTATTCTGTGTATGCAAGTCTGTTTTTACTGTCAAATTCGTGTCTCGCAATTTCTGTTCAGAAAACCCACACTTGAGTACAATAGTCTGCGTGCTGATTTATCACATGCAACATGAGTTGTGTGAACCGCAGCCAGCAAAACTCATTTATTAAAATAATGAAAGGTAATAAAGCCCATTGTTTATACCTTTTTGTCATTCATATGTGAACTCTGTTCATCTTTCATGGTGAGTGTTTGTGCTGCTGCTGCTGCTGTACCTATAAAAGGATTTGTTATGCCTTTGAGGAAGTAGGCGTCAGCTCTTTGGCCATTTCATTTGATTCCTATCTGCTGTGCTGTTTCAGTTGTGAGGAAGATGATTAATAGCTTGCTGTACATGGAGGCTTCACCGGGTTTATCAGTGCTGGAAAAACGGCTGCAATAAAGTGATGTGAGCGGAGGAGATTTTATTTAATTCAGCTACCAGGACTAATAGCTACTTTGAAAATAAAGAGGAAACCTTTTTAGTCATGTGACTGAATTCCAAATTCTACAAAGATGGGTAGAATTTCAATAAGTGAATCCCCCATCATATATTATACTGTTTATGTTCATATTATCTGCACCTGTCCCACCTGTTACTTCTGATCTTTCCTTCTTTATTTGAAATAATTTGACATTTTGTGGACCAAATAATTAGAGGAGAAATAAATGGTCTACATGTCAAGTTGCAGCCCTAGAAAATGATTTAGGTGAAGTAACATTTAACTGGAAATGCATAATCTAAAGCAGGATATATATATTTAAAAAAAAAAATCAAATCATTGGTGTATAAAAATACCACATTTATTGTATTTCAGTGAAGTTGGGACATACATTTTTGAAGTCATGACCCACATTAACACCAACTTTAATTTCTTCAAACGTCTGCGTGTATAATCAGTACTTTCAGGTATATTCCGGTGGGACAACACAGTATAATTCCTGTATACCTCACAGCTGTAGAAAGCCCTTTTACCTATTAGTTTAAAATTTAAGTGACACCATAGAAAACTTCATTCAGTCTTTTCCTGCATTACATGAAATCGCCACTAACAATTTTACAAGCAAACGTTACAGTAATAAGCTTCATGTTATAGATTTTCCCAGTAGGTGTTCCTTATGGCACATTATCACTAGAGACACCTTCATGTAAAACAATGATTGCACAGTACAGCGACACATGTAGCAGGGAATCACATGATCATTTGATAAAAACCACATGGTTAACACTTAAAAGTAAATATTACAGTAACTGCATTGCTGCACAATATTAACACACTGTAGCCATACTGAATATGACCACATATATTAACAAATAAGCTTTAGTGTAATGTAACAAAGTAATACTTCATTACAGTACTTTTGGGGAGTAGCTGTACTTCACATGAGTTTTTTATTTATATCAACTTTCACTTTTACTCCACTACATTTCCCCTTAGCATTTTATTTACTTACTAAAAAATGAAATCTCAATTTGTTATAAATGGACCTCAAACGACCCAATAAGAGCATGACTCACATTACAAATAGTTCAGAAGCCAATTCTGGTTCAGTATCCAGTTTACAGTGAGATGTGGAATTCTGAAACCTCCAGTGATGCACAAATGCTGAGAATCAACTTCATCATCGTCTCATTTTTGGCTGCTTGCTTTTTTTTTTTTTAACTAACATTTAGTTTTACTTTCAATCCTTAAGTACATTTAACATCAGATTTTTTTAAGACTTTTACTAAATATTCAATAGGTGACTTTAACGTCTACCATAGTAATCTTCTGGTGAGATATCTGTTCTTTTACTCGAATCTGGTGTTCAAGTACTTCATACACTGCTGCAAAAGAAAGACAGAAATCTGCTGTGACCTAAGTGTTTAAAAGCCCCTTTTGATTCAAATCATCTGGACCAGCTATGTGAGTACACCACGGTGCAGAAAGTGTTCAGGTTGAGCTCCCTTAGATCTCCCGTCAAAGATGAATAGAAGAGTTACAGTGTGTGTGATAGGGGTGGAGGAGGAAGAGGCACTTCACTCAGACAGTCACCAGCGTGAGCAGGTTGTGCACAATGGACGGGTGTGAAAACAAGACATGGTCCGTCAGGGGACAACGGGAGAAAATGAGACTCGAGCCTCTCTGGGTGACAGCAGCCTGTCAGAAGTGTGCAGGGACCGTCTGCAGGGCGTCCAGAGTTGTGCGATGGATGTTCACATTCTGCAAAGAGGAATGCAGCAGTGTCAGATCCCTTAAGAAGAAATGTGTGCGCACATGTTTTCGAGATTCAATTGAGATTCAGTAACCAAAAGTCACACATGCACACATCGTCCTCCATATCGCTTTTCACAAGTGTCTTTGCACTTGCAACACTTGTTCCTCTTTGTTATTGCGCTGTTAGTTTGCCACTTGTCTTTCAGTTATTTTTACTTATGAGATAAGATTGCAACTCATGACCAGAAAAATGATTTGCTTTGTGTTATATTGTTTTCTAGTGCAGACTGATTATAGAATAATCCATGTTTTTCATTTGCAAATTCTATCCTATTCATAATTTTCATTTATTTTATTATGTTTTATTTTGATGTTTTAAACAGAACAGTAGAGGGCTTTATATTAGCTTTTGTTTACATCGCAATATAAATTGGATTTGTAACAAAATGACTAAGCATTATAAACAAAATACCACCATTCTTTGCTGTAATTAACAAGCATAGGGTTTAGAATCACTCCCACTCTTGGCAGAAAGAAATGTCTGACACAGTGAGGGTTTTGTTCAGGCGGATGAATGGCAACATTTGCATTTTGCCTTCGCATGTGAATGAATGGATAAATCAGAGTATTCAGTTTGCACAACAGGAGTTGAAGAACATGATCTGTAGATTGTAAGAACAGGAAGGAAAGAGCAAGACTCTTTTGATCTCAGTCAGAAAGATATAGGTCAGCAATCTAGATGCATTATTTTCCATCTTATTAACCCTCAATTTAAAGCATTTACCTAGGATCTTAAGTGTCAGATATTACAGAGGAAACAAAGATTTCATGCCAAGCAAGTCAAGCACAGAGGGAGCGTGGTACAGATACATGAATGCAGCAGTGCAGGTTTGAGTGGAGTTTATTTAGAAACAGTAACAGAAATCTTTCTGAATTCTGATCATTAATATGAACATATGAATCTTCACATTGTTGAGTAAAAATAAGTATTTCTTTACTTCCACAATATTCAATAGACAGTATATTAAAATGAGTTTCAGACATCCTTCTACTAGAGACAAGTTGTGATAGACAACATTAAATAATATACACAAATAATTTTTATGTGCAAAATGGATTAAATACACAACCTTATTAGGTTGTGCAATGTTAAACTAAGTTGGTTGTATTCTCACTACACACAGAAATATGAAGTGATGGGACACCACTCAAAGTAAACATTGTTAAAATTAGTAAAGACAAGATTGATGAGAAAACAAACTACATGTAATAAACAGAAAAAAAGGTGCTGGAGTCTCATTGCTTCACAGTTGGGAGTGCAGCATCAAAACCTCACCGGTTTTTCGTTTGCTCTCCAAAAATGGGAGAACATGCACGCCACAAGAGCTGTGACATAGGATCAATAATCAAAGATATAAACTGGATTCCAGTCAATTACCACCACCCTTAACATCAGGTCTTAATATATGAGATAGAAAAACACAAGACAAGTGGAGTAGATTGAATCAGAAAAAGGTGAAAGAAAGATAAAAGATTGCTGAAATTGTCAGGTGCAAAGTGCATCTGAAGGATGCAGTGTGTGCAGTGAAGGGTAAAGGGGGTGGGGGGTTAAGGGCACTGCCTCATTGGTGAGCTGGCACTGTAAGCAAAGCCTCCTCTGACATCCGTGACACCTCTACGTTCTGTCCGATGGGAAAAACAAAACAAAAAAAACAACACATACAAAGAGGGGATCAAAACATGTGGGAAACCACAGCATGCTTTTCCTAAATCTTATACTTGAAATATATGCCAATTACTGTAACTGCAATAGTACAGTAATATAAATCAGTTCAATCTGTTCTAAATTCAACTACAGGACACTTCTCTAGAAGAAGCTGGCTACTTTATCAGTGTTGCTAAACCTTGTAAGAAGCCTAACATACTTCATTCAAACACACGTTTACCTAAAGGGTGTGAAGGTGAAAGCATTTTTTGTGAATGTTTCTCTAAGGTCCTGATAACCTATCATCGACCACAAATACCTGCTCTGAGCTCATTATTATGTCACTTATTGTGAAATTTAGGGCCACCAGAATGACCTGCCTAAAAAAAAATAAAAAAACATGATATTTTAGCACCTGAAGCCACTGAACCAACCCATTTGTGAAGTCTTACCTTTTATAAAGTGGATTCATTTTATATTTGAGTGTGTTGTTGTACCCACCTCTGGTCTTTCTCTGTGTGTGTTGACGGCTTCCACATTAAGAAAGATAGACTCCACCTTGCAGCCTGAACATGCACACACATGATAGGCTTCATTAGTTCAGGCAGGAGAGTGCTGCATTTGATAGAAAAATATTAATTACATGCATTATATGCTGATAAGGGCCCAGTCTCACCATAGGCCACAGGCGTTAGCTTCAGCACAGTGTGCAGTGGGCACTTCAGGTACGGTAGCTCAGCTGGGAAGACAAAACACCAACACCTCAATCTAGCAGAACAAACACAATGTACATTGTTTTCTGTAATATTTATTTCTAAATGTGAAAACAAACCCCTACATCGAGTGTTGAATTATTGGTCGCTTGTAGTTTTAATTTGACTGTGCTAGCATTCCTCTTCAAGTCTGTTGGAATCAATTGAACCAGCTTAACCTGTAGGAGTTTCTGAAGGCTCCTGTAGTGTTTTTCTGCCTGAAGGAAATTAATTAATGATAACAAATCCCAAGGCTCTTCTAATGTCTGTACTACAGAGAAGGAAAGCAAACTGAATTATACATCAAGCTGCCAAATACCACTGTGACAGATGACGAGGAACTCAAAACAACAATCAGCAATCTTATGAACGCTAACTGCCAGAGAAAATTATTTTTGACTGCTTCCAAGGGGAGTGGTAGGGGTGTGTGAATACGGAAATATAATATGATGTATATTCAAGAGGTATTTTAGCAATAACGGGCATTGGAAAAAAGGGGGTGGTCACATTATAGTCAGGGTAATTTTATATAAGTTACTACAAACTGTAGTATGAAGGAAAATCGTATTTAATTATTCTTTTCCAATAAGAAAATCAGGTCAGTCAGCCAGGAGAGAAACACACTTCCCTATGAATGTCTATCACCCAGCTTCAAACACTCAGTCTCACTTCAACATTTATGTTAAAGAACAAAATTAACTCACTTCTGTGCTGTATTACATATTTAAGTGCAATAAACTAAATTCACTGCCATATTTAGTATAGAGCAATAAATCTCCCCATTGTTCTTATGTGTGCGAGACAGTCACAGACTCAGTTATTTTACTCTTATACTTGTTTGACTTAGTGAATTTGGAGACTCCAGAAGTGTTGGTGACTTAAGAGAATCTGTATATGCATATCCTCATTCAGCACTGAGCCTCCAGGTGGTTCAGGTTCAGGGACTGACCTGCTGTCTTGTCCAGGAAGTAGGCCAGCAGGCAGCGCATGACGGCCTGGTGACAGATGACCAGCACGTTCTCCTGCCTCTCCAGCTCCATGATGACCGGCTCCAACCGCTGCACCAGATCCTCGTAGGACTGAGGCAAAAAAAGGAGGAGGATCAATCAAAAGAAGCAGAGTGCAATACTAGCAACAGAAGTCGTTTTAGGTAGGGAATAATTTATCATAATTAACTTTAATTCTATCCTCGATTCTCTTAAAAAAAGAGCAAAGTAATACCTACTACTGAATAATAAATGACATGGATAGGCTGACATTTCAGTGAGTGGAATAAACCGTGCAGGTTGTCTAGACGAACACTGGTTTTAACAAGATTCTCCTACATCAGCACTGCCCGCCTGGGTGTGAAATTAATGGGAAGGTAATGGGATGAACTAAAGGTGAGAACAGACCAGCGGGCTTTCAGGCCCACGGTGATTCACCTCAACCACCACGCACACACTTATGTGAAGCCTTTGTTTACTGCAATCTGGTGTTTAGCCAAATCCGTCAGAGAGGAAGCTCACACAAGCTGAGGCTCATTAGCAGCGTGTCAGGGGCCTGTAGCCATCTGGATAAGCTTTAATTGCATGTGTGCGTTTGACTGAGAGACCGCCACATTTTTCACAGATGAGGACCAAGTCTGCATTTAGAAATCCTAAATACAAGAGAGTCACTGTCAACGAGCCACCTAAATGTTAGCATATAAAACACACAAACAGCTACAATATATTACATTATTAGACAGAAGAGTTGCAGTGATTAATTATAAGTTAATAACTATTACACTACTCTACACTTATTCTGATAATTGATTAATCGATCTTATTCATTTTTAAGTAGAAAATGTCCACATTTTCTGGTTCAAGTTTCTCAAATCTGATTATTTTCTGTTTTTTTTAGTCTTCTTTATTAATAAACTGATGATCTTTTGTTGTGGACAGTTTGTCTGGACAAAAAAAAATCAATCGACTATCAAAATTCTCATTTGTTTTAGTCCTGGAACATAACATTACATTTCAGCCACTGACCTCTCCTTTCGGGTACCGATAGCGGTATTTGTCCTGATCCCTGAGTGCAAACTCCAGAGGGTAATGATCCTGGATCTCCTCATACATCATTTCCTCACACACACCCTGAAATGAGGAGGGGAGAAAAAAAAACACATACAGATTAAACGCTGCATCTGCACCAACAACAAACAAAAGCAGAGGGCAGCACTTACAGCGTCAATCTCGTTCAGGACCTTCCACTGTTCGTACGGCACGCTGAGAGCCTCGGCTGTCTGGATGGTTCTCTTCATCTGACTGGTCCACACCTTCAGGTCGCTGATGCCCTGCGTCTCAATGAACTGGCTCAGCTTCTTGGCAAACTGCCAGAAAAAGGTGAAGAAAAAATGGACGTGTGGATGGAGGAAAAACTAAACTCCAGGTTTACATCAGAATAACTAGTTTGCAAATGATTCATTTGATTTGTGTGTGTTGTACCTCTTTGCCCCTAAATGTGAGTCCTGAGTCTCCTCCGATGCAACCCTTGACGTTAAGCTCGCTCTCACCGTGGCGGCACAGGTAGATGGAGCGTGGCGTGATGTGGATGTTCATGAGGTAGTAGACGATCCGGCTCTGAATGTGGTCAAGCACTCTGTTGACCAAGTAGCGCTGACCCACATCCATGATTTTAATGTAGGAGAGATCCCTAAAAGAAGAGACCACCAATACATCAAACTTTCTGCTCACACCTGGAGTATGAAATCACTGAAGTTACAGTTTTGCAATTTAAACGAATCACTGCATAATTCTATATAAACGTAGCTATAATTAGTCCTTTCAAGTTAAAACATAAGTTGGTGTGTGCTTATCTTCCTGCTTGTGGAGTGAATAAAACATTTATTCCTGACCATATTAGAATATCAAATCAATACTGACAATAATCTTAACAAATGTATTTTTTTTTTAAGACAAAAGAAACAAACAATGGCCCTAAATGGTCTGGCAAGAAATTGATTTGAAGAAAATCCTAAATGAAATTGAAACAATAATCAAAATTCAGTTTTTTCTTAAAAATCATTAAATTAGCACCACTTCACCTGTCCAGGACCTCATCCAGCGTTTCGTAGGAGTTTTCATAACACTTGATTCTCTTCATGAAGTCCTCCACCGCCTCTTCTGTGTTACAGTTTGTGTAGTCGGGGCTGCCCAGCTTCACTTGCTACACAGAGACAACAGAAAAAGACTGAAGACAGCTTGGAAAAAACTATGGAGAAGAAAATAAAAAGACAAACACCCACCACAATGTTCTCCTGTATGACGTCTGGGTCTTCACACACAGACTCGACAAAGAACACCTAAGAGAAGGAGGGAGATGGGAACAATCACACTTTGTGTGCCCATCAATGAAAGCAGCTGCTGCCCCAACAGATACGAGCACACAAATTACCTTAAAGCCATTCTGCTCTGCAAACCCGATGATGGTTTCCCTCCTTTCTCTGGTGGTGTTTGTTGCATCAAACACCTGTGAAACAAAATACAGTTTAAGAAGCATTCAGATCTTAAAAAAATATACATTTCGTCATAGAATGTAACCCAAAAAGGATGAATTTTATAATATTTATTACACCTAGAATATAAAACTAGTTGCTCTTATGTGATTTCATTTTATTTTTTAAATAATGTTAACTTGACAGTTTTGGCATTGTCCCATTTATTCATTGACCCACCGCAACTTGGCCTCCTTCTTCTGTGAGGTACTGCCGCACATCGTTCAAAGCTGCTGAAGCGCACTGTCTGGAAAGATCACAGACAAACCCGTCATAAACGTCACAGGGCTCCAAAGTCAATTAAACCGTAAAAAATGCAGACAGCTGGTCTCACCGCCTGATCTTTAACCCCTCCTCATTGTCTGGACGGAAGAACTCAAAGGACTTGTAGATCTTCATAAATTCTCTCCTGTATTGTCCAACATTGAACTCTATAAGAAAGAGAGGGAGGACACTTGAGGCCACGTAAATTATCTGAAACCTTGTTTCTGACAGAGCTGTGGTGGTGTTTCAGTGATGTTTATTAGAATCTTCCGCTGCTATCCGGTCGTACCTCTGGTGGGCACCCCGATCCAGTTGAGATAACGGGTCAGCTTTTTGGAGATATAGGTCTTTCCCCTGGCAGGGAGGCCCACGGTCACGATCAGGGTGGGACAGTTGGTCATACATACTGAAAAAAAGAAGGTCAAATTTAGTTGTGTTAACATCTCAGAAGTCATACTTTTTAGAGAATATTACATCCTTAACCAAGGCAAATGGTTGTGAGTGTGTGGGTGTGTGTTAACCTAAAGACAAAGTCACACCACTTGAAGAATGTTGTCATTAGGGAGCTAAGGTCATGGAGGCGTGTCTGAGACTCTTTTGAAACACTTTTACTACTGGAGACAGTGGTTCCACAGAGCTGCAGTGTTTGCACAGATGACTGGGTCAGAGGCCGGTTACATCAGGTCTGTGCGAGCATCACAGAACTTTGCACAACTTCTGATGTGTGGATATCACATTATGCTGGTGTTGCATATTAAGTTATTAGGCGCACAAACAAGGCCATAAAAAAGACACTTATAGCCACAAGCTCGTGATTTCATTGGCATTTTTACAGGACTGATGCAGAAATCGCTCCTCAGTCAGGCCACAAGTAATGAGGAGACTCTGCTCACACACGCACGTGCGCGCGCGCGCTCAATGCAGCAAGGGGGTTGGTGGGGGCACCGCTCACGTGCCCGCCGGGACACAATCCCTGTTTACCAACACCTGGCGCTTCACTTGGCACATAACAACTACGGCATAAACAACCGCGCTGCCAGCCCTTTCTCCTCGGTGCGTTGAACGTCATGTGAACTCCTCACGCAACTGCGTGATCCACTGTCCCGCAGCTGCAGCAACTCGACGTCGGCGGTTTTGCGCTAACGTTTGACGTCAGCTGACGTCCGACGATGAGACAGGCAGGTGGAAGAATAAAAAAATAAATAAAAACGAGCAAATTCACAGATGAAGTAGCTGCGTCTCTAAATGCGAATAAAGCGCTGTTTTAAAGGAACTGGTGGATACTCGTTAAAGCGCCGGTGGAAAAGCTGAAACAACAAAAAAGGCGCCGACGCCACGTCGTGATACACGTTAAACCGCCGCATGCTCGTCGACTCGCCGTCATACGCACCCTTTCTCTGGGAAATGTGTTTTTCAGGAAGGCCATTTTTACACGGCATCCAAATCTTCTTCAGCGGGTTTTGGGTCAGTTCCCGCGGGTTGGACGGCGGTGAGTTGTCCTCCATTCCGTCTCGCGGTGAGTTGGACGCGGCCGCGGCGGGGACACGGAGGCTTTTTTCTCCGTGATGCTGCTCTAGAGGTGACCGGCGTTTCATCCGCACTGCCGTTCGGTGCGGGGATGGAGACTAGCTCTCTGCTGTCACGTGATCCGGCCGCAGCGGTGGCAACCAACGGTCGAACCGTAAAGACTGCAGTACGAGCGCAGCGACTTTTCTGCTGTTCTACCGTAATGTTGTGCTCAGGCAAAAAAAAAAAACACGATGAAGCGCAGGATTATTGTGAGAGGAAGAAGTGAGGCTAAAACTTTGGGTTGGAGACATAGCCTGTATACCACTCAAAATTGGATACCATACAAAAGTTTGCCACAATACCCCATCTGCAGTATGGCTTTATTTTGTTTGACCTACTTTTGTGCTGTAATGGTTGCTTCAGACTTAACCCTGAACCAATCGTACCTGTTCCACAGGGCTGTGTTTGCTAAATGTAATGTGAACCTACAACATTAGTTGTTCTTAAGTCCAGTGTCCACCAAGAGCTGCCTATATGTGTTAAATTGTTAGTATGGAAGTCAGTCCAAACAAGCAAAAACTGTTATCCCACAACAGCTTCCTGTCTTCATCTGCTTCTAAAATATAAATACAAGCAACATTAATCAGTGTCAGGTTGAATTCAGCTTTTTTTTAGATGATTCAAAAAATAGCTTATGGTCATATGTCATTGTGTACACACACACTATATATATATATGCATACATATTTGCTTTGACAAATGATTACTTTTTGTCACACTGTCACAGCTTACTGGGACACTTGAACATAGCAGATTCTAGATTGTATTATTAACATCTTTATATATTATGCGAATCATGCATTTTACACAATATCTTGGTACGAAAGGTTGCAGATGAAAAAAGGACAATCACTGCTTCCCAAAGCTCAAGGTGATATCCTCGGGTGTCTAAGTTTGTCTCAACCAACAGTCTCTGACAACCTATATATATTCAGTTTACCATCACAGAACAAAATAAACCAGAAAATATATTTACATTTGAGAAACTGGAATCAAAGAATTGAGAAATTTCTCCCTTAAATATGACTCATAGAAATTCATTTATTACCAATATAATAATATAAATCAACCAATATTGCAACTGCTTTTTAAAGATATTTTCAACATCGAAACATCTTAGACTGGGCGATGAGGACATCTTCAAATATCACAATATTTTAAACAAATACCTCAATATTCATTTTGTAACATTTTTGTCCAGTTAACTATTGATGCTCTCCCAAAAATAATCATACAAGGAGATTTTTAATAAATAAATATCAGTAATGTGAATTTGGATAAGCTTTGAAAGGAAAGAACATTAAAATAAATAAAATAATATAATCTTAAAATATCATGCCGTATCACTAGTTATCATAGCATATGGTTTATATATATTTTTAAGTGCCTCATACGGTAGAAATAAGGGCTACCAGCCTGAACAATCTGTTAAATTCATCAAGTTATACCAATGAAACCACATTGCAATCTTACAATGTCCAAAATCCATGAAAATATCAATTTCCATATCATAGTATCAATATAATGTCAACATTCTGCCCAGCCCTAAGCTTGTGTGTCAAAGTTGAGTGTTAACATTTCTTTACATATACTTAACAGGAGGGCCACACTCAGAACCTTTTATCGTGTGTGACAATGTCCATGAGATGGCAGCATTACTCTCTGTTTCCACTCTGTACCCAGAACTCAGGAGTTTAGAAAGTGTCAAAAGAAAGCGCCAGAGGGATTGTGAGACTCTCCTCAGGTGAACAAAGCTCCTCAAAGTAATGTTGTCCAGTACAACACCACAACACACAGGCCCCCGAAATTACCATAGAGATGAATCCACACCACAGTGAAACAATATATTAAGACTATAGTCTTTACAATGAAAAGTCTCAGAAATTACCATAGAGATGAATCTACACCACACTAAAACAATTGACAAAGGTTATAATCTTTACAAAGGCAGGATTTACTGGAGAGCTGTTGCGTTGGATTCAGTAACACTGAGCGGATGTGCCTCATAATGATAAAGTTACCGTGCATGTTCAGGTTATCGGGCCTATCTGTTTGTTCCTTACGGACTATCTGATGCACTGGTTATATTAAGCTCCAGAGTCAGTGTTGGTGGTAGAGCGGTGGAGCCTGTGACCTAAATATGATGAGATGGGAGGTTTTCTAATTAAATAGCTCCTACTCGCTCAAATTCCCTGAATGCTAGTACACTATGATATATATGTCAGGTTCATCAAGTCCACAAATAAATGGCACACTAACTCCTGGCCACAGGCCCGCCCGTGCTGTATTATCAGCTGGGAAGTTTGTGAGGCATTATTTAAGGCCTATATTCAAATCAGTGTATGCAATCTGCACAAAGCATGGAGGTGTGCAACAGGGAGGGTAAATCTTTTAGTGTATGCACTGGAACATGAACAGGAAACAGATCTGAGAGCTCCTCCTCCTCATAGACTGCAGCTAGCAGCCTTTAGCCTGCACTGAGCTGCTGCTGCTGCTTTCCCTCAATATACTATGTTAACATGTCAGTCCACAGTAAAGATCCAGCACGCACAGATACCGTTCTGGAAGCATGAGCACCGCCGCCCAGTATGTGTGTGTGTGTGTGTGTGTGTGTAACACAGGTTTATTCATAGCGCACAGTATCACAACAACCAGGAACCCAGCAAACAGCCAGGAAATAATCAACCTCTGCAACAGCATCCCGATCTCAAGCAATTTATGCAAAAAAGAAAAAAAAGAAGGCTGATTTAGGGATCTCCGCACGAAGCCTTTAGTTTGTTTTTTTTGGTTTGCTTGCTTGTTTTGTTTTGCAGCAGTTCACAAACATCCGCCTGGCGACTCATCCTTATGCGTTCAATCTACGGATCTTTGCTGTTAAATCAGAGGCTGTGGAACGCGCGTCTGTTCCGGATCCTCGGGAAAAAACAGAAAAAAACACACAACCTGAAGACTGTCGCCTGTTGTTGTTAATGTGGAGTAAAGGTCTCGCTGACAGCACGTCGACTCTTGTTTACGTCTCAACGCGTCGCTCGAGCTGACCCTCACAAAGACGCGCGGAGCAACAGAAAGCGCTGCGTTTTTTCTTTTTTCTGTTCTTACCTCCGTCCTGGTGCTTGTGCCCCGACCGGCTGGAGCAGCCTCTCATCATCGGGCGTCTGTGTGTGTGTGTGTGTGTGTGTGTGTGTGTGTGTGTGTGTGCGTGTGTCTGTCGGATGGAGTCTGGCGGTGCGTCCGTGCGTCCGACAGCAGCCCCCGCGCTGATGATCGCTGCCACACACACCCACAGCGTGTGAGTGTGGGACTTCAGGGCAGGAGGAAGGCTTTCTCTAAAAAGGGATGGATGAGGTAGCATCGTAATTCCTACCCCCCCCCCCCTTCAAACACACACACACACACACACACACAAACACATACACACACACACCCCGCCCTGCCATGGCATGGAAATGCCATTGAGGGTTAAATTTATCATACTGTACTCTGAAATATTTGAATTTGCCACCATTCAATTGCACATCTACACACACACACACACACACACAGGCCTATAGTTGTATACTATACACAGCAAATGGATTCGTGTGTATTTTGGTTGACCTGCCTTATAAGACACACTGCAAATAATATTTTACTGAATTGCAGAGCCGCTGAATTCCTCATGCCATGTGTTGCATTTATATCTGTACAGTAACATTGCAGGAAGAGATATGATTTTTCAGGAACTATGTTTAACTTGCTGAACTCGTCTTACTGAAGTGCAGGAAAAAAGTAGCCTCAAGTGGGAAGAAGTAATCGAAGCAAAGAAACATTCTGAACGAGTCTGTCGTGCATTTCTCTAAGAAGTTTCTTTTACCTAAAGTATGCCAGCACGATGGGTGCAGGTCATCCATCAACGTAAAGTAAGATTGGTCATGAAAAACAAGGAAGAATAGGACACTGCTATAACCTGCCTGAAGACAGAGAAGCTAGAGACTTTTATTTTTGTACTAAAACTTTATTCATCTTTAGAAGTCCGTTTCATTTTGGAGCTGAAATAATTTGTCTTTGTCATAAAAAAAATTATAAGAATCAATTCATGGGTGAACATCACAACGCAAACATAAAAGACTTGTTTTCTGGTAATTTTCCTGCTGCCTAACCTTACAAACACAAAACCTGATGACACAGGGCAGAGTTGAGAGGGAAAGGGAATCAATGGAAAAATCCAACTTTATGCATATTAATGTTGTGTAACACAAACACTCACAACATACAAACCCGTCACAACTGAGATTCCCTGGAACTAAATATCACTTGACTCGTCTGTGAGGGCCTAAAATAATGATACACTTATCATCAGCCTCTGATAATTCTCGAGCACAAGGACTTTTGACTGCATATCTGTGGATTAAGAGACAATCACACACACACACACACACACACACACACACACACACACACACAGTGTACAATATAAGAGGTGCAGGAAAGAGCGATATCGGGGAGTTGTTGAAACCCTTCGCTAGATAAAGACCATGAAACACACGGACATAAAAGGCATGAGAGAGAAGGGAAGAAACAGTTGAAGATCAGATTGCTCTCAACAGACCTTCCAGCACATTCCGCCCTAAAGGGCAAAGTTATCAACCCCAGGCGGCCCCGCCACACCCCACCCCCATCCTACACTCCCTCTGTCCTCCTCACAGCTGATCCTCCGGTCGTATGACTCCACACACTTACTGAACGTAATCTGCGAGTCAGTCCCTGTCTCGAAAACACTCAAAAAACACATTATAATGTCAAACAAAAACAAATGATATGTTCTGTGCTGCATAAACCTAAAGAACTAATGCAACTAAATGTCTCTCAGACGTCCTCCAGAAATCATATATTAATAAAAAATAATAAATTGAAAATGGTCTATGACCCTGTTATAATTAGTACTTGCCCATCATTCGGACACCAAGTTTTTACAGTTTATACTGCTTCCATTTGCAAATTTCTTTTTAATGAGATATGATTTTGAACTTCTGATTTTGATTGATTTTGCATTGACTGGTGGTCCGTACAAAGGGCTGCACAGGCCAGGTCAAGCACAAAGAATAACACATTTAAATGAAACAAACTTACTTCTGAATATATCCCTCAGTCCAAACAGAATGCACAAAAACTCCAGAGTGGAGACACACAATGGTGATTTTCCCCATACTTGAACACAACCTATGACCTCTGACCCTGCCTCTCCTCCTCTGTAGGTTCCTCGACTCTCAGTAGCTACGTGATGATATTTGTGTAATGACAGCAAGAACAGATGTATTAGAGACAGTGTTTCGTCAACATTTTAGTCACACATGCTTTGTCTTCACTGGACCCGTATCCACAAAATGTCTGACTCACAGAAAAAATACCCACAATCACCACTTATGAGGAAATACTCTATCACTTGCAACATGCTGTAAAATTCCACCCACAAGCACGCTCTCGTCTTATTTTGAAAACTTTTATTCTTTCCTGTCTTTCAGACAGACTCGGGGGCAGCAAACAACAGCTGTATGTGGGCCACATTTAATCAAAGCTGAGGTATTTCATGCGAGGAAACCGTGTGGCTCTTATCGTTAGCTTCCCTGTTCTCCGTCCCCTAAATACGGCAAGCGGACCATGTGATCAAAGTGGGGGAAAGGTACTCACCATATAATCTAAACACAATAATGTTGACCTTTTCCAGGAGAACACCAAGTCAAATGGCCACGTCCCAAATAACAACTCCACTGCTGCTATTTATAGGAGGCTCACAAAGCTTAAAAGGCATGATTCCAAACACAATGGTTCCAAGCTCCAAAGCAAAAACACCCCAGGTTTATTTTAGAAAGATTTATTTACAACCATATATATACCTTACTGACAAGGTTTCTATTTATTAAAGGCTGTGCTGTCTTTCTGGAGATATCATGTGGAAGGAAATGGCTCTTTATTTACTGGAAGCATTTTACTCAACTGCTATAAACACACAGACACGCTTTCTCAAGCAGTGTCACAATTCAGCCGTGTCACGTACTGAAACCTTACCCCTTTGTCTCCCACCCTGACAGGAAGCAGGCAGGTTGTTTTCCGTCTTAAATACACCAGCTGATAGTGAGCACGTGAGGCGATTTTATTGTTGGTTCGATGAAAAAAAGACAAAAATAATAAAACGCTCCCTCGAGTTGCAATGTAGGTCGTCATGGAGGCTAGATTTTACCGTCAGACTCTGCTTTAAAACCCCAAAAGGAAGTGGTGAGGGGATGGTGAGTGTTCTAGTTTCACAGTTTTTCCACAGTTGGTTCCTCTCTCTATGTGTGATCTGCACACGAGTGCATAGATATCAAGGACACCTCAAATAGGAGACCCAGTACTCAAATAAAAACAAATATGTTATCACTACAAATACTTCAGATACTCTTTTACAAACAGGAAATACCTAAAAATTACATACATTCATAAAAACAGATACATGACGTCATGTCTGGAGAGGCCGTGTTAATGTCCAGCTCTGTTGTTCTCGTGTTTATCCAGAACGCTTCCTCCACATTCACTTCATACCGTCCCGATCAGGTCTCTCAGTGATGCACTCCTGCACAGATGAACTTTTCCTGCATAGTCTGTTTTTTTCCTTTCTCTTTCACCTGGCTTTCCACCTGCCGGGCCTGGGTGTCTCACTGGCTCTGGCAGACCGTGGACCCGGTCTTGGCCCCCGCGGCGGCTTTCTTGCGTCTCTTGTTGAGCAGGGGGTTGCTGGAGATATCCAGATCCTTGATCTTCACCTGGTCGTAGTCCACGCGCATGGTGGCTAAAGCGCTGGTCATCTCCTCCTGTGTGTGTGTGTGTGTGTGCAGATAGCAGTGTTAGTTTGAGGCGTTAGACTTCAGTTTTAAATCACAGAGAGCAGCAAGTAAACAGCAAGTAAATAGCAATGTGTTTAAATGAAGTTTCTTATAAATGTTAAAGAATTTTAAACCAGTACTTTAAACTAATACTTTTACACTTTAATATCCAAAAGGTTTTTACTAATCTGTGCATACGAGCTATAAACTGGAAACTGATCTGGACTTTTCATTGACATGTTACAGAACAAGCTGTGGCAAAATATGAAATATATAAAAATAATATAAAAATATTATTATCACCTTTACAAAAATATATTAATTTGGAGTCCTGTTTCTAAGCCTCGTGATAAATGTATATTAAATATTCATTCTCCCCCTGAGGGAAATATCTCTTTAGCAGCTACATTCCTCGCTATGTTTACCAGATGTTTGTGACTCTGTGTCTGGTGTGGAGCATCAGCAGAGAGAAACCTGACTCGGAACATTTTGCTGCTGCCTAGTATGCAGTTTGAATGTAAAACGATTTTTTTTTCTTTTGAGAAGTGGTTATTTTAGAGTGCAATACTCACGAAATTTTTACGCAACACAACAGTGCTCATTGCAGAATGTAACAGTGGTGTATTGTGTGTGGATCATTTTATAGACAGCTCTTTCATAGCTTATCTCTTTGAATTGGCTCATTCTGCTGTTGTGTAGGAATGTGCCATTATATTTATGAATATGCACACATTTACGGACAATGGAACGCAGTCGCCTGATTGAGACATATTGTACAGATCAGCGGAACTCACCCCACAGTGACTCTGTGAGCAAACAGCATTCCTGTTCTCCGAAAACATTTCTTTGTGTAAATCAGGTGAAAAGAGTTGAGAAGAATGGCAGAAAATAAGCTCTATTGTGTGTATGTGTGTGTGTGTGTGTGTTAACCAGGTATAGACCAGCAGGTATGTGAGCATTGCTGCCTCCTAGTGGACTTCAGGTAGTCATCAAGGTGGTAATTAAATTAGATCAATTCAATCAATATTCAATCAATAAAATTGCCTAACAATTTATCCTTTTTTGTTATATAATTGTGTTTATCATCTGCCTAAAGAGGAAACATGGAGATCAGTTTCAAGTCATTAGCAGCACTGCTCCTGTCCATAGTGTTCTGTACAACATTGACACAAACTAATAATTAAGAGTTTGAAAGATGTGGAGTAAAAAATGATCCCAAGTTGCACGGTAAGGGTGGGATGCATCATATTGGAATTTTACACATTGTACTGCTTAAAGCCTCTGCTGCTTCAATCTGGATTCTTCTTTTTAAAGCCTGTCTCTCACTCTCTAACCCCTTCCGTTTTTTTATGGCAGTGTAATACCTTCTGGTGTACGCCAGGAACTCTTGATGCCAATCTAAAGCTTTGATAATCCAGAAATGATAGTTTGTAATATCAAGCAGTGACCACAGTGGGGCAGTGTTGCTGTGCTCCTGACCTTCACGTCCTCCCACATTGCTTTGTCCTCAGTCAGGACCCGGGTAGTATGGAGGGGAGTGGAGGGAACCACCATGGACTGCTGCAGAGACACAAACATGCACGCCGAAGGTGATTTGGATTGATTAGAAAGCAATTACATCGCCGCGGCGTCTGTGTGTGACACCTACATTGATCCAGGGGTTATTCATGAATTGAGTGATGGTCATTCTCTCATTAGGGTCTGTCTTCAGTAGCTGGTGGATCAGATCTTTTCCTGGGAGAGCAAAGGCAACGCAAAAATAATTAATAACATTGGTAACACGACACATGTGCACACAGGCCAAGTCTTGAAGCTTTTCCATTACAGGGACGGGCTGGCCTACTTATAGAGCAAATACGATTATATGAGAGCGAGAGAAGTGTGAGGTTAAGTGGAAAAAATAGAACTATGACAGCGTGCGCTGTGTATTGTGAACAAAGGCTGGAACATATGGTCAATGAGAGATGAACTGGAGTGACCTTCAGCCGCATTAAAAACTGAAACATGCTGTGTGCAAACAGAAACCCAACTAAGGTGAGCACACGTGGAAAAAAGGTGATATTGCACCGGGATGCAAACAGATACAAAAGCAAACAAAACACACAATTTCGGACTAGCTGCAGGTGAGGGTACATGTCTATGTCTCAATTTCTGTATGAGAATATCTGCAACTGCAAACTATGGTTTTATGGCGTCCTGTTTTTTTTTTTCTTCATGTGTTGTAATCTTCAAATTGCAGCCCTGTTCACAATAATGACATTTCCCTTTGCTGTCTACAATGAATTGCCAAAAAAATGCAGACAGTTTAAATTTCTTCTTATTCCTATTTCAGTTGGAGGACAACACAATTGTGCTTTACTACTATCATCTGAAGTTATGCGGATAGACTATTTTAAGAGAATCCCAGATTAATCTGCTTTGTCTCAGCAGGATAAGCACATTTCTTTTACTTTTGACTTTCATTGAGCACATGTTTTGTGTTTAATATATTTGGACAAACTAAGTATGCGTTGTAATATCTGTTTTGGTTGTCAGACGGCTTCTTACAGATCATATAAAATGTGTATAATTTATCAAATTTGACAGCTATAAACTTTTAACGTATGCATTAATGTGTAGCGAGAAGTTTGATGTTTCATAGGTTTAAGTCATGCAGTTGTCAGACAGTTGAACTTTATTCCAATAACAAACATTTGCGCATATTGTTTTTTTTTTAAACAAATGAACTAAACTAAATACTTTCTGGGCCAGAGTGAACAGGAGGAATGGTTGTAGAGCAATTCCTCTCTAAGTGGACACGCTGTATTGTTTTAATGCAGATCTGAAGGAATTTGAACCTTTTTCTGTTTGATGTTCCTCTAATAAGGTAAAACTCAACCCCCCATCTAGCAGAAATGATGCCAGAGATTTTCTTCCAATGTTATATATATATTGAAATTAGAAATTTTGTGTTGTGTAAAAGCCTTATTTACTGTGGATAGAAGCAGAACATGCATGAAAGTACGTCTGTCCAGCCAGATTTTAAAATATAAAAGCCATGACCAATGGAATGATTGGCTCGATGTTGGTTCCATTGGTCATGTGACAACAATGCTTGAAATTTGGAAATTACAGAAAGGTGGTAATCTCTAACTAAGAGCCCAATGAATGGATCTCCAGTGAGTACATCAAAATGTAATTAAAGATTTTCGGATGTTATTTTGTATTTTAACGAATTTCTCCAATGACCTAGAAACATAAAACCAACAACTCTGACTTCAGTCCATTTCATTTACACTTTATTTCTTTATAACCAAAACATTCATGACCAATAAATTATAACTTTATTGGCTGGATGTCAGTCCAAATTGAGACAGAATCAATTGCTCAACCTTAATATCCAAAGGCAACCTGCATGTTTAATCAGAATTTTATACCCAAATTCTAGCAACTTGAATACACATATATTATTTTAATTTCTGAATCAGTATTTGTGAAAATTGAATAGTAAAATTTAAACAAGTTGTTGAAAATTAGAGGACAAAAATAAAATACATACATACATACATACATAATGTATGTATGCATAATGCATGCATAATTCCATTGCAAACAAATGTGTTGGTTTTTTAAATGTCAATATATGAGTACTGGCAGAGGGCTTGATTGAAAGCTCAGACACAATCAAATCATTCTCGCTTCAAATTAATTCAGTACAAGTGTTTTTGATGAGCCTTATTTTCTGAATAAATATGATCCCAATCATCCAGATGGATGTGTAAAATGTGGCAAGAAAGGCAAATTATTCCACTGACTATGAGAATGTCCTCAGATCCAGGGCTTTTGGACAGAAGTGTTATGACAAAAATTCTTTTATTTCAGATGTGGAGCTAAAAGTTGTGTCCCACGACGTGTGTTTTTGGACTTTGGATTTGAAGGAAAATAAAAAAACGACAGTTAATTGTTTGCTACGAGCCAAATAAGCTAACTCCTGGAAATCTATGAACAAACCAGGTTTACAAAGCTGGCTGGCCACAAGGTTAAACTCATTATCCCACTTTTAAGTGTATCTGAATTTATTTTTACTATTAATGGAGAGAGGAGAAGGCCAACACTTCCTTTGTAACCTAATTGATAAAGGTCACATCTCTTTTTGTTATCATCCTGAGCATGAACAGTTACTTTGAACTTTTGGACTATAACACATTATATTACTTTGTCAAAATATGTCTAGTTTACATGCCTGCCTTGTTCTAAAGCTGAATTCTGGCACCTTATTTGTTCTCTTCTGTATTGTCTGTAGTTTTGTAATATGTGAAAAATAAGGAATGTTAAAAAAAGTGGAAATCTGCTGAGACAGTCAGTGTGGACAGGGCGTCTGGTTGGTGTTTGGAGGACTCATACCTTCCTGTGACACCTCAGCCCACTCAGGGTTAGGAAACTCATATTGACCCATCCGGATCCTCCTCTTCATCCCGGGAGAAATGGCCTGGCCTGTGTTGGAGTAAAACGGAGGGAAGCCACACAGCCTACAGAAGCACACAGGGTGAGGGAGGAAGAAAAGGGAGGATCTTGTTGTTGAAGGAATCCACATAAAGTATAATGTGCATCATCCAAAAACATGAGTGCTGACACACACACAGAATACTCACAGGATGTACATGATGACACCCAGAGACCACATGTCACATGATTTGTCATATTTCTCCGGGCCCAAAACCTCAGGAGCTTATCAGAGGCAAAACACACCCACACACACACACACACACACACACACACACACACAAGAAACAATATTCAAATGGAGGTCATTGTTTTCATAATTTTTTCGTTACTTTAAAATAACAACTTACAGCACATGAAACAGTCTTCCTACAGCCGGTCCACCATTCAGGATGACAAAATGGAAAATAAAATAAAGCAGCTTACCCACATAATATGGTGTGTAGCACGGCGTCTGTAGAGAGTTGTGTAGCGTTGTCTCCTTAGCAAAGCCGAAGTCTGTCAGCTTGAGGACCGTGTTTCTCTCTTTCGACTTGTACAACAGATTCTCCGGCTGGTAATGGAGGCAGAACACGGATGGGTTTCATTTCATGTTCATGCTCTTTGACTAAATGTTTCTGGAGGTAATGTTGATCACCTTGATGTCTCGGTGTGCAATGTTAATGTTGTGGAGAAACTCGATGGCCGTGCCGATGTCCCTCATAATCTCAGATGCCTCTGGGAGGAAAAGAGGAAAACACACTCTCTCAAACCAGAAACAATTCCACTATTACAAAACGACAGACACCAGTGCAGCAAGATATACTGTGATTCAAGATTCTGCCTAACAATATTCAGTAATAGTGCATTGTTTCTTTTTTCTCTATAACACAAGAGAATACATCCCTCCATCAGTTCTCACCTTTTTCAGTGAAGGCCTGGTCTCCTCTGGCTTGGATTCTGGTGAATAGCTCTCCTCCCTCCATACTGGGGACACACACAGACACACATACACACAAAAAATACACTTTGATATTTACAAATTACATGACAAATAAATGTGAAAAAGATCATTTTCACAATATTTTATCTAAAAGAAATAAGGATATATATATATATTTCTTGGTCTATTTAATTACTCAAGAAGACTCCTACAGCAGAGCATTTGAACCCTGACCTTTTGGAAAGCAGCCACAGGGAGTCTAGACAATGATTGATTCTTTGAACTTCATGGCTAATAAAGACAGATCCAGTCAATGCTTTGACTGTTGATGAGAGATTCTTCACAACAGGTAAATACAACACAAACTATGAATAACACAGATACTCACAGTTTTTATGCCAAAGTAATATACTTTAGGATAATTTTCTCGATTTTGTGATAAATATATGGTGATTTTTATTCTGAAACTCAACAGTATGCTTTAATGCTTATAGAGTGCAGCCACTAGATGAGTTTCTGAACAAGATGTTTTTGCTGCCCTTTTCTCACTGATGATTGAAACGTTCCTTTCTGCTCCCATGAAGATGGGTTTTCGCTCGCTGTGACGTAGACGTACACTAGCGTTAGTGGACTTTTTAGTCTTTCTTTTTAGTGGTGTATGAGCACACAGATGAAGAGGTCGATAGGAGACGTAGATGAAAGAAATGTCTGTACAATTGTACAGCGAGCTGAATATCTGTAATTTTGTTGTCGTGCTCTGACCTTCACTCATACAGGAAGCAGAGAGATTATTGAGAGAGCACACACACACACACACACACGCGCACACAAGGTTACTACATACAGCACAACACACACTGCTGCAGTGTCAATAAATGTGATGATGAGAATCCTTTAGTCACTGTTTAAAATTCCCACGATGAGTTGAGCGTTATTATTCAGCCCTCTGTGGTTTCCCTCAGTTCTACTGAAGTATGTGTGGTTTTGATAAAAGACCATAAGAGGTACAGAATTCAACTACACACACACACACGCACACACACAAACGCACACACGCACATACACATGTGCACACACCTAAGCAGCACTCTGGCACTCTCACTGGAGTTACCCGTGTTTGTTATAATGACATGTGAAGCCCAGATGGAATGCCGTCCTTCTATCTCCTCATCAGTGCCGATGTCCTCACTTTTTCAGGTCTTATGACTGAATAGTGTGTATGAGATCTTATGTTTTGACACTGCACCCAGTAATCTAATGTTTATTACAAACAAATATCCTACCATCCTACCACTTTAACAATAATAACACCGTTAACCTTGTCCCTCCTAAAAAAAAACTGCTGTGTTAGTCAACAGAAGAAAACCACATGTGAGAAAGCGACAGGAAATAGCCCGACCCAGACACACTGAATCTTTCCTGATTTCCTTAAGAGCTCTTTTCCCATGAAGTTTTTGTTATTTTATTTTGTTCTACATCGGTGAAAATAAGCACATTAATGTTCAGTTTGTGGCCTTCTCAACATGTTGCTCATGTTTTCAGTCGACAACAGGAAACCACAAGTGGAAAATCACCTTTAGTCTTTCTGCATCACTATGATCGGCTGTATGATATGAAAATCATAAAGAGTGCAGTGCGTAAAGAGTGTGTGCAGATGGGCGGATGCTGCATGGTGGTGCTCTATATTTATCACAAGAATGATAATTTCCAGTGGAAAAGAACTGAAGACCAGTAAACTTCCCCTTTTTAAATCTCATCACTTCCCCATTGATTTTTTTTTTTTCGAAAGAACTTGTTAGACAAGTACTGTACTTCCCAGTTAGGGTCACCATTTTTTTTTACTTAAAAAAAAGGCAGGAAGGAAAATAAAACATTTCATTTAAATGTTTTACAAAATGTAGATATCTTGGGAGGTGGTGAAATATGTACGTAACATTCAATAATACATGACTTGCTGTCATGTGCATTTATAAATAAATAAATGCATGATATACAGATGTTACATGATATACAGAGAATAATGAAAAAGAAATACACTAATAGTCAGGGTGGGTAAATCATGATAGAAGGTCCTACCACTCCATGATGATGAGCAGGCACTTCTTCCCATGGTGCATGTTCTCGTACAGGCTGAGGATGCGAACGATGTACGGGCCCCCTGATACTCTCCAGTGAAGCTCCACCTCTCGCCTCGCTTTGGGGCTGTCATAGAGAATCTACCCAATATAGAAGGAAAGCAATCGATATAAAATACTGTGCATTTTCAGTACGACAGGCCTGATGATTTAAACGGGTACCTGTCTGTAATTATTTTTGTTAGTAATTATCTAACACCTATAAGCATCCGAAAAAACGAAATGCGCTGCAATATAATCCACAATTTTTACCTAATTTTGTCTGATTCAATGTTTCAACCATTGTAGCACCTCTAAAATATAGCCCCATGTTCAAATTACTTATGAAGTACAAAATCAGCCTGTGAAATCAGTTGCAATTTTTCCTTTCATAGTTAAAAAAACAGCTCTGTTCTCAGCTCTTGTCATTCAGTAAAAGGTGAGGTCAAGTTGCATTTAAGGAAAGAGATTGTTGTTTTGAATATTTTTGTAGTTTGAGATTCAAAATCCCCATATCAGCATCCGCTAATTCAATGTTTTATTGTTATTTTCTTGGTCTAAAAAATCATGTTTAGGCCATTTTCCATATCCGCTATGTCCATAGCAGCAAACATTTATACAATTTGCACTGAATGAGGCAGCAGAGGTTTTTCCTGCTGCTTTTTTTGCGTTAAGGGCTTTAGGCCACTGCAGGAATAAGGCTTATAGAAACACTTAGATCTGAAAATCCTCAGAGAATTAATAGGGATCCCAATCACCAGGATAACGGTTGACCGTTGAACTAATCATTTTGCTTTTTATCGCTACTAATATTGCATAAGGAACCAACACATCACATGTGATGAGTAAAAATGGGTTGAATTCAACCTCATCACCCAGGTCTATTTTGGTGTCCAAAAATTCTAAAACTTACGGCAACATTCCATTCCATTCCATTCCATTTTCTATCCCGCTTATTCCTTTTCAGGGTCGCAGGGGTCTGCTGGAGCCTATCCCAGCGCATTACGGCGAGAGGCAGGGATACACCCCAGATGGTCGCCAGCCAATCGTGGGGCACACACACACACACACCATTTACGGCAACATCCATCCATCCATCCATTTTCTATCCCGCTTATTCCCTTTCGGGGTCGCAGGGGTCTGCTGGAGCCTATCCCAGCGCATTTTATGGCGAGAGGCAGGGATACACCCCAGATGGTCGCCAGCCAATCGTGGGGCACACACACCATTCACACACACACTCACACCTATGGGCAATTTAGATTTGCCAATTAACCTGAGCATGTTTTGTATTGTGGGAGGAAGCCGGAGTACCCGGTGAAAACCCACGCAGACACGGGGAGAACATGCAAACTCCACACAGAAAGGTCCCAGACCCAGGCCCAAGGCGGTCTTGAACCTGCGACCTTCTTGCTGTGAGGCAACAGTGCTACCCACTGCTCCACCGTGTCGTTACGGCAACATAATAAGTTTAAATTAATTTGAAAGCATTTGGTTGACATTCAAACTATCACTTTTCCTTGTTTTTTTCTGATCTTTCTGCTCTCTTTTATCCTAAAAAACAATGTACATTGCATTCTTATCTCATTGCAACCTATATAACATTTTGAAAAGTTTTATACAAACACACACAAACATGCAGACACACACACACACGCACGCACACACACAGAGCAGGTGGCAGGCATTGAAATAGATCACTTCTTCAGTCAGTGTGTATTTTCGGACGTGACGGTGATAGAGTGATCTGCTGTTCACAAGGCCGTGCCTGCACTACACAACACAGAGAGGGGCTGACTCACGGACATGTGACACACACACACACACACACACACACACACACACACACACACACACACATACACACACACACACACACACACACACACATACACATACACAGACACACACGCACAAACACACACTCACACTGACTAAATCTGCAACTTTAGACAGGATATTTACCACAATGATAATATATCCTTACATTTATGTGGAAACACAATGCTTTCACATGTCGTGGAAACTCCGAAATGAGAACGAGCTTGTGTGTAACTCTGCCACACTAATGTGGAAGAGGAAGTGACAGCTGATTTTAGTGCACAGAAGAATTATGAAAGTAGAAGTTGAGGGTTTCCGGTGACTTTTTTTCTCTGATCTACTGTCTGTGTGCCATGTTTCGTTCACTCTCACCCGCTGAACTCAACTTCAAGCGAAATCGTGGGCAGGTTTGCTCCTCCTGTCATTTACAGCTTTATTACTTGAATTCGAGTGGAGAACATGTTAGCCGGGTTCTCTAATTTCCTGCACTGACAGAGAAATGTTCACAAAAAAAAAAAAAAAAGAGGACTGCGTAGATCAATTATACAAATAGATGACCGAGAGACTGAGATATTCGGTCTCTTTTCATATGTGAGATGACATCATGGAGACTGAGCACACACTTTTCCCCGATCCTGCTCGAAAGCAAACAACTGCTTCCTCACACTCCTCTAAACCAACGTCTTTCTGCAACACACACTAAGGGACGTTCATTTTGACCTGCTCCCCCCCACACATACACACACACGCACATTGCACTGTGTTTAATACTGTATTAGAGTCTGTCATGCTGATTTGTATCTTTTAAAAGGTAATTTACATTTACAACCTTTGCTAATAAAGTGCGGCTCATAAATCCTGCAGGTCTAGTTAATCAGTGAATGTTAACGACTGTTCTATACCTTCTGTGTGCAGTTAATAACAATGGAGTTTCATAGATTTAGCTTACAGCTAAAATTAAAATGCATAAAATGTATGCATAGTTGCTTTTAAAAATTATAAGAAAGCAGGATTAGCCTCTAAACAAATTCCTGTGTAGTTTTTTTGATATAGAAATTCACATAACTAACAATTTAATATCCAGAATGTATTTTTGCCAGTAACTTGTCTATGGCTTCATTCAAATTTACTTAACACATAAAGTGTAAGTGAGTCTCTACAGGGCTAAAGGAACCACAATAAAGTTCCTGTTTTGTAAGATGAACAATGAGTGTAGCGGGATGATCTACACCATGTTCCAGCACAAATCCTTAACCTCAAAGGTTAATGGGGCTCAAATCTTGTGCTGCATTCATTACCCAGGACCTCTCAGTGCTGCAGCATGCCTCCTCCTACAATCAAAGCAGATAATGATCATAAATTGCTCAACAAGCTGCCTAGGCCTGAGAGCCTGTGGAGACTGATTAACTTCTTTAACAGCACCGGCTGCCTGGAGAAAACCTGCTTTAGAATTAGATCTGAGCACAGTTTTCAAAACCAAGATACCACAGTGTTACGGCGTCTGTGGCGAACACATGTACATGTCGGGGGAAGATTTTGACAATAAATGGAAGCCTGAGTTAGGCTTTTACCAAATTTTACCAATTTTACTTTATGGTTAATGCTGGTGCTTCCACCTCCTTCTCCTCCAGAGAGTCAGACAAATCCAAGTTAAAAGAAGCCTGATGACTGTAAGTAAATTACATTGAAAGGATGGCTCCCCTCCAGCTGTGCTGCAAAGTGGATTAAACCTATATACGTCCATCATTTCTAATGCTCAGAGCAACACTTAATTAAAAAGCCAGTGAGCTGTTCAACTCTCTTCACCTTCTCTACATCAAACACTAATGATTGTTTCATTTTCCTTTATATTTGCTGTGAGATTAAAAAAAAAAGAAAAACTTCTTTTAGAAAAAAAGGGTTGGGATGTCATCAGGTTTCTGCAAAGCATTGTGTGTTTAAAAAAATGTCATAGTCATCGGACTGTTAGTTAGGTCGTTTACTGAGACAGCAGTCAGAGTGACAGCAGAAAGAGTCAATTGTGATTTCATGGGTGTTTCCCTCATCCCCTTAAAAATCTTGTAACAGGTTTACGACATGAGTGTGTGTGTGTGTGTGTGTGTGTGTGTGTGTGTGTGTTTGTGGTGTTTTCTCTCAGGTCCTTCTCTCAGGTGGAAGCTGAAATCTGTCGATACCATCATGGGTGCAGTCAGAAACACACCAGTTTCTGAAGCCAACAAAACAAGTTTTTCATTCTTGTCCTATGGCGCTATGTGAACGGCTCTGTGTTTGCCTAAAATGTTGCTTTCACAGAGGAAAAAAAAATCTCAAATTGAATTCAGCATGTAGCCTGGAGATTTTCTAGCTATAGACATCTTCGATCACTCTTCCTGTTGTCATTGCAACAAGCAGTAATAGTTTCCTCCTGTCCCCTGTTTCAACACGATGCTATCAGGCATCCTATCCCTCTTGGCCCTTCATCTTTTTTTTGGGGTTGACTGCCTATTTTTTGCTTGATTTTCTCTCTTTTATTCATCTTCTGTCTCTTTCCATCCCCCGAGCCCTTGCTCTTCAGCTCCACTTGTGCCATCGTTGCCGTCTGTTTTGGCAGCTTGATCCAGATGGATTACTGTAAACCAGTAAATCTGTCTGTGGACTCGACGGCTAAGAGATGTGTGTGTGAGTCTGTGTGTGTGTGTCTAACTCGTGTGTGAAGCGGCGGCCAAGTTTCCAGCCCTCCCAGAATAAGGTGTCACTCAAAGTCTCGCTAAAGAAATGTTACGTGTCGTAGCATATGGCTGGCAGAGCGTGTGCCCCTTCACATCTGATCCGGTGAAAGGCCGAGCTTCCTGGAAACTGTGGCCGCGTCCACAAGTAGAACATGGACAATGCCTGTCAGCCCAATGTGAGCAGTAGTAGAGACTCGTACGTGCAAAACCAACACGACGTCTGAGAAATACACACACACACACACACTCAGGCACACACACACAGTGTACAGTTAGTGAAGCTCTGTTCACCATGATTGGAGAATCATTCAAGCTCAAAAACAAACGTGACTTTTGTCAGTCTGAGTGACAGAATTCTGCCCTCGGATAAAGGTCAAAGTTTGTAAAACTTGGCTGTAGGTTCCAACTCCTACAAAATATAGCAGACCAAACATGTTTCGATATCAACAGCTGCAACTAAGGTTAGTTTCATTATGGATTAATATGTATTTTTTTCTCGTTTAACTTTTTTTGCTTTAATAAATGTAAAGAAATAGTAAAAAAAAAAAAAAACTTTACAAAGCCCACCATGAGACATAAAATCTCTTCTTCAGTATTTTTGTCAAAGAGCAAGAGACTAAATCAACTACAACATATTCAAATCAATGAATCTATAACTAGAAAATATGATGTTTTTTACTTCTTTTTTAATAAGCTATTATCAAAATAGTCGAATAATATTCTGTTGTCAATTAATTCAACTAAGTGTTGCAGCTCTAACCAATAAGTTTCTGAATTTACAATAGTTATAACATAATAAGCGAACCCTCTTTAATAGTTTTCACTTCTTTGTGTTTTGAGAATTTATTAACTAAACCTAAATCCTAACTAACCCAACTTCATTTATAAGCTTTATAACTATAGAATAAGTATCACAGCACATTAATTTCCAATTAATAATTTTCAATGACTCCCCTTCAGCTGAGATGTACAGTGCCTGTCCCATACTGTCTGTAGACAGAGGAGCTACTGTGTGGACTGACTGACCTCCTTCCTAAACACAGGACACAGCTTATAACATGTGTCAGGTGACTCCTGTCTACTGTACCTTCAGTGCGCACTTCTCTCCGGTCTTCTTGTTGTAGCACTCCAGCACTTTCCCGTTGATCCCTAAACCCAGCACCTGGCTGGAGATCTTATAATCGTCCGTCACCGCGTTTCGCTTGATCTCCAGTTTGGGATGAGCGGGCATGAGGAAGTGCGTGGTGTCCGCGTCCGCGTTCTTTCCGTCGCCGTCGGCGTCCGTCTCCGCCACGGCTTTGGGCGCTTGCGGCGGGTTCTCCTTCCCGTTGTCATCTTGCAGCATGGTCACCGCCGGCTCGATGCCCTTAGGCGCGAGGGGACGCGTGAGTGATTCACCAGAGTAAATACGGTGACTCCCGCTGCCCTCCGGTAATTGACGTCAAGCCGAGCGGAATCCTGGCTGCGCTGCCGGGCACCGAGGATCCTGTGAGGATTCCACACGATCAGACACTCACACTTTCTCTACACTGTAGCTGGTCAATTAATCTACAAAGAGTTATTCTAAATATATATATATATATATATATATATGTATGTGTATATATATGTACTCGCCTATGTTATATGTTAGAAAAAAAGCTGACAACTTTACCGGTCGAAGCTGTCTCCTCAGACAAATCCAAATATTTCAGCACATCTGAATAACACATATAAAATAGATCCCAATTAAAAGCTTCTTTAACAAACAACAGAGAAAAGGGAATCCTGTTGGTTCTGGTGGCCTCAGTTTCTCTTTGATCTGCATTCACATGGCCAGTTACTGTCAGTGTTGATCTAAGCACCACCCTCTGTCAGTTAAGTCATATTTCTCAACTGGCCCCGTGTGGCCGCCTTAAAGGAGCAGGACACACATTCTGCTCAGTACTCATGAGCAAGTGAACCACAGTCAGTGCCGATGATCACATTTCTTGGCTGGATTGAAAATACTGGTAAGACTTAGAGAAACATTTTTTATTAATTTTATTAGAGTAAATACACTTTTGTGACAAAATTGAATTCATTTCAATTTGAATTTAGTTGTAAACAACAGTTTATTAAATCTTCAGTAATGAAATGTTCAGTAGTCTAGTGCACAGATGAGGGCAACTCCCCGTTTGATCCAGTGTCCCTGAACGTGATCTGTCGGCAGCTCCACCGCGATCACGTAGTTGGTAGAATGACCAGTTGTGGACAGTGTCCCTGTAAAAAGCAAACAGAGCAGCACAATGGTGTAAAGAAGACATTTAAATTGTTCTGTTCCTTTCCATCACTGAGTCTAAACGTGCTGGCGTGAGGTGTTGGCTACTATTCTGTGGGTGGAAAATACAGAGCTGCACTTTCAGGAGCTTGGTGAAACAGGACACTGACTGGAGTCTATTTTGGTGAGTAATAAAACCACTAAAAGGAGATGCTCACAAACCCAAGACCCTCGTCACACACATACACAGAGTTCATAATCCAAGCTTTACAATGTTGATCCATTTTTTTTACAATAAATAACTTGAGTAAATTCTAGCCAAGAATTAATGCATCTAACAAATGATATTAGGTACAATACAGAAGTTAAACATAGAAGATACTGACCAGCACGTGTGAGGGTTTTATAGATTGGACAGACATAGACCCCAGAGGTTGGAGGTTTGCGGTCAGGTTTGGGGATCAGCCAGATAATCGGCATTTCTGTGTAGAGCTCCTTGGACCGGGACTCTGTGAGTTGATGTGTCTCATTATCCCAGCGAGCCCCCTCCAGGAAAAGACCATGGATGTAGCAGCCAATGTCTGGCTTGTCACTTATCTCTGACGCTGACTTCACTATCACCTGAAGAAGAGGAGATTACAAAAAAGAAAAGAAAAATGTCCAAACAATTCTAATTGGAACATGCATATGCTGATATTCATGAACATAATTTATTAAATGAAGCATTCTGAGAAGTATAGGCACATATGTTTTTATTTGGTGGGGCAGACACACACATGCATCTTACTGTCTGACCTCAAAGTCAAATCCAATTGTGTCGATAGATGTGCCAGAGTGACGGGCATAGTTCTGGAGGGTTCCAGTGAGAAAGGCTTGAGGGAAAAAGAAGCCGCTAATCCAGAAGACAGGTGGAATGCCATTGTTGATCCATCGCTGCAAAAAATTGATCCTTTGAAGCAGGTCGGATACCCAGGAGCCTAAAGGCTTCAGAGATGGGTAGGCCTGCAGAGAGAGAAAGAGAGAGAGAGAGAGAGAGAGAGAGAGAAAAAGAGAGAGAGAGAACGAGAGAGAGAGAGAGAGAGAGAGATAGATACACTAAACACAGAGTTATATATTCCTTGAAAGCAGAGCCTAGAATAATGGGATCAAGGCAGAAATGTTCATCAATATTATAACATCGATCCAATTTATTGCAAACTGCGGTATCTTTTTCTTTGGCATTGCTTTGCATCATTTTACGAAAATCCCGGAAAAGATGTAACAAATGAGTAATTAGTGGTTTCTGTGTTTGTACATCTAGTTGTTGAGTCAATGTTTTGGTCAAGGTTTTCCTTTTTTTTTTTTGATCAATCTTTACTAATCGTCAATTACCAGTACATTACCCATTTGTGTGTAATACAATAATATAACTGTGTTGTGATGCTGGTTTCCACAGGGAGGTCAGAAGAGTGATAACTGGTAAGAATTTGTGTGTCTTGCCTTGGCTTTCCACATATCGGGTACCATGTTGTTGAACAGGCTGTTGGCCATGAGCTCCAGTTCAGATGACATCACCACCAAACCCTTCAGAGCCTTCACAATGTCACTGAGACTCCGGGAGATGACTTCCAGCAACCTGTTATATCTGTAAGACACAACGGTTGCACAAGTACTAAAGATTTTAACTGAAGACACCAAATTGAATAGTACTTCAGCTATAGTTATCCATTTAGCCCATTAATATAATATTATATTTTTTATATTACGATAAGATTTCAATCTGAGACCACAAAATATTGTTCATATATGTTCATAATTAAGAGTTAGATTCTTAAATTTTGGCTTTCCAGACACACTTTAGATAAGTTGCTAACACCCCAGCTACAGCAGTTAAAGCACAACCAAATGAAATTGCTATTGCTATTATAATTATGGACTGACAGGCTGTGGCTACTGAAGGGTACAATTTCCATCCATATATAACTGGTTACCCAGTTAATTATTATTTTTACCTCTGAAGTAGAATAATGTTACAATGGGCAGAATCACTGAACTATTCTGGCCTCTTGACTTGATTTAGTTATAAGCATCATTGACGATAATCAATCTGATCATCGTCTTTAAAGCAACACATGGGAAAAAGAAGATTCCAGGCTCCTTAATTGTCTGCAGCTTTGGTTGCATCTTTCAAGCCCAGATCATCAGTGTGCAAGAAACAGTTACAGTTATAATATCAAGGAGACCTGCAGTGTGGTTTGTGATGTTTTCTTCCAGTAACAGCCTAATATTACCTGATGACCTCCTGGATGAGCACTGTATTCATGGACTCCTCATAGAGAACCGGGTATTTTTCTATCACCTTCTGGACACTGAAAGGCTGGGGAATTCTTTCAACGATGCCTGCCACTATCTCCTCCACTTTCTATGGTAAAAACAGACATCAGCCTTAGTTTAAAAGGTAATGAATCCAACTCTTCACACATCAAAATCAATTGCTACTTATTATTCACCTGCCACCTGTAGCTATATGGGATACATAATACTATATATAATACATAATTTTATAATTAGTACTAATGAAGAACATGTACAGACTAAAGGCAAATCAATCAATAATCAATCTGTACCTCCTCCAGAGTTTTGCCCCCAGCAGTAGATGCTCGAGGCTGGAGACGAACCACAGCTCCCAATAGGGCGAAGGTCTCATTCTGGGCAAAGCTGATGTTAGCGTTGTCATGGAGACCAAAGATCTCAGGTGTATCATTGATGGGCAAACCACGGATGTATGCCAAGTAGCCCTAGGGTCAGAATTGCCATGACAACAGGTCAATCACTAAAATACACTGACAGCTGTGTGCACTCTAACCAAAACAAACACAGTGTCATTCATTTGTTTTTGGTTATAAGTATCTTAATTTAACTGCTTACACTTGAATCACAATTACATAACTTTTTTTTAGATATTCTCAGGATTTGCATGGCATCCGGACTCAACATGTACAGTGTCAACACCTTTGAAATTGCACTCAAACAGTTTTGTAACATGACAAATACTTACAGGCACACATCTTATGTTTCTTTGTTCATAAAAGGCAGCAAAAGCAGAGAAAACAACAATGTCATGCAAACGACAGAAGTTGACATGTTTTTAAAACATAGAAAGGAGGTCACATAGAAACATAGAAGTTGTTTCTGAAACGATATGTATTCTTTAAAAGCTCATTTAGTATTCAATCTTCTTAGGACTACACACAAAAATCAACTGTCCTCTATAGTATTGATGCAAATAAAAGTGCACTATTTTTATTGGGCCCTTTTTACAAACACATGGGGGCTTAAAAGGTACTTGTAAATGCTTGATGCAAATTTCAACAATGTATGATTGTATGATTGTGGCCTGGCTGTCTTAGAAATGTAAACACACACCTTTAACTACATGCAGCATATTAAAAGCACATCCATTTAAAAAATGCTTTAAGGGCAACAATATTTAAAAGCAGATATACAGATACATTTGATAAATGTAATAAATAACCATTAAAACAGTAAATAACTGCTTTTTGTTTTATTCTTATTCAATAACATAAACAATGGTAAGAATAAAAGTGGTGCTCATATGTCATAAATCCGACAGTACTTTTGTGTGTGCACTCTCTCTGTGGGCTGAGTGTGAATATTTATATGCAGATGATCTTTTGAATGCTCTGGTTTATCTAACCTTGAGTTCCAGATTTGTGTCTATCTGACGGTAGACTCCAGAGGAGGAGTAGGTATGATCATTATTGAGCACGGCGGGACAGTAGAAATCCTCCAGCACACTGAGAAGACAGCGTCTGTCCCAGTCATCCGTTACACGGCCACCATAATTAATTTGCCCTGCGGTGTACTTCAGCACCTGGAGGACAAAAAGCCAGACAGATTAATGTACACACGCATCCTTGTTTCTCTAAGCGAACCCAGAGCGCTTAGAAATATTTCACAATAAAACTGAAATGCAGAAAATTAGGTTGAAACCAAGGTGGCTTTAGAAATATTGTCTTTAAACAGCTTGAATACAGACAGAACCTTTGCTCCCTCACCTTATATGGGATGTCCTGGTACTCGTCTAGGAACATTTTGAGTTGGCTTATGCAGATGTTCTGGTCTCCATCAGTGAAATCGTAGGCAATGTTGAAACCCAGTGGACCAAACTTTCTCCGCTCCAGTGCAATTCCATGGAACAGACTCAGAGAAAGGAGCAAAGACTTGAAGTCTGCTGTCTGGAGAGGATAGGAGGCGAAGAAAGATTTATAATCAAATGTAATGAGTAAAGATGTAAAATAATAAGCAGGTGCAGACTCAGTTGGACCATGACGGCAGAGTCAAAAACCTTGGTAGAGGAGGTGATAAAATCATTGTTGAGCCTCAGGTAGGTTTTCTGTAGGTTGGCCTTAATGCCTCTCGGAGGCTCAATAGTCATCTTGGAACCATTTTGAAGAATGGAGACTGGAAACTTGTTGCTGGGAAGACTTGTGAGCCACAGACGGAAGTCCTTGTGCACCTGTGGATGGAAAGGGATGTGGTTGCTGCAAGCAGTAAATTAAGTAATTGTCGAAGTCATACAAAGGCTTTGTTCAACCAGACTTTAGTCTATATTGTATGTGTGTATGTATTATGCCTATGTCCTGACCTTTACTGGGTCGATGTTCTCAATGAGTCTCTCGAGTGAAGGCATCCAGCTGGGTGCCAGGTGACAGTTCTGGAAGAAGACCCACTGACCTCTCTCCATGGCAGTGTGCATCATGGTTTCAGCCCAGGGGCCCTGAAACAGACAAATGACAGCAGAGGAAAAGGAAGATGTGAAGAAAACAAGCCTTAAACATGCAAGCCTATTGGAACAAAAGGCTTTCATTTGAGATACCATACAGGGCCTTGGTAGAATAGGGATAGTTTTGTAGTTTTTTGTGGGATACAGCGAATCTCCATACAGCCATTTTGGCAGTCTGTGCATCTATCAGGAAGGCTCAAGAATCCTCAGAGCTAGGACTGCAAGTAACTTGATACCCATACTAATACCTAATAATAACTGCCGACAGGGTCAGGGTGTTGCTGGGACAAATGTTTGTGGACAATTAGAGTGTATTTATTTGAACGCCCGCATTAGGTTTTTTATATTTGTTGGTCAAGCCAATTTCTGGTGTCCTGGAATGTGACATTAATGTTGGTGTGATACACTGTTCTGGCCTCTGGTCCAGAATAGAAAAAAAACATTTAGCACTAAAGTGGCCATTCTTAACAAGACAAAAGAGAATGACCTGGTTCTGTGAGAAAGTGATTTACAGTGGCTTTTCCCCTGGGTGAGAGAAAGAGATTGTGTGTATGTGCGTATGTGAGAGAGTAAAAGAGTGTGTGAAAGAATTCCCAGGCATCCTCTAGGCCCTGACCTGGCCTTGGCCCAAAGAGATAGCTCTCATCTTCTTAGAGAACTGCATGACATCAGCAAACTTGTAGAGGTCAGCAGCAGGGTCAGTGCCAGGTGACAGGACAAAGATAAGAGGAGTGGAGGGGGTCGACTCCTTGAAGACCACAGATAAGTCTGAAGTCTGAGGGGAGAGGAGTAAGAAGTGGCAAGCTATAAATACTGCTGTGAAAAACTGTAGAGCATTAGTAACATAGCAAATGCTTGGCACTGCTGCAGTGTCACAGATATAAAAATGATTGTTTTTAATATAAGAGGGACTCCACCTGCGGCTCTACAAAGCTCTGTCCCAGCTGAACTGACACAAAGTCCTGTAGACCTAGTATGAGACGGTCAGCCCTCAAACAGCGCAGAACCAGCAGCTTTTGGAATGAGTCCAGCTCTTCGTCCCATTCTCCTGGGAGGGGCTCTCTACAGGCAAACATACACACGTGCACAGCTTGTTAGATATTGACAGCTGCTGCAAAGTACAAATAAAGAAAACAGAGTGCATGTGTTAACATTATCTATATCTGCCTGTGAGGCTGGTTGCTGTCAAAGATTCTCTTGAAGCCCTGCAGATGTTCGGTGAAGGTCGCTGCCAGATTGCTGAAATTTCTCAAAGCGCTGAGGCCCAAGATGTCCTGCCAGGCACGGTCTGACAGCCAGCTTACTGCCGGGTTGGTAACTTCTTGGATGGGCATCCCTCCAGATAAGAGATAGTGCCATTCTGTCTGAAACACAGGAACAAAGCATGTTCATCAGGTGTACTGTTAGAAGCTAACTTCTGTATTGCATGTAGTTCCTAGAGGAAATAAAGAGGTGAGGGAGTGTGGAGGGATGCAAACTCTTATCCTCACCATGTCAATTTTGTTCTCATTCATCATGATGCGAGTGCAAAGGAGAAAGGCGAACATGAGTTTGTGCTTCTCGAACAAGCTGCGGCACACATTGCTGTACAGACTGAAGGTAAAAAATTCATTGATGTTGGCAATTCTCTTCTCTACTGTGTCTGTGGGGAAAAAATGATGGAAAAAATGTTTTAAATGTTAGTAAATTCATAATTCTTTGTTCAAACTTGCAACCAAAGAGCATAACAAATATTCAATTGATTAACCCATTTTCTATAGCCTTTTTATTCCTCACTGGGTTAGAGGCAAGGTGCTGGTGCTAATCCCAGTTTACTTCAGGAATAAACCCCAGACAATTCTCAAGTCAACTGTGGGGCACACACACACCATTAGGTTAAACACTCGCAATTTAGCATCTCCACTTGAACTAAGCATGCTGGGGAACCTAGAGAAAACCCTTGCAGACACAGAGAAGACATGCAAACTCCACACAAAAAGGTGTAGTAGTCCTTGAACCTGTGACCTTGCTGTGAAGGAACCAGCCCTACACACTGCACTGTTGCCCCATAAATAATAATATCATAATTAATAATAATATTATTATTAATAATTGCTTTTAATGGCTCTTGATTGCTTTGTACCTGCTTTTTCAGAGTTAGCAATGGCAGCCATGAAGGTGCCAAGGAACCACTCTAGAGAGTACTGGTACATAGGATCAACGTTGGACAGGTCCGATACACAGAAAAAGAGGATCTGTGTTCGCACAGCCACTGGCACATACTCCAGACGGGTGGCATCTATGTCCTTCTCTGTCTTCTCTGCCACCATCACTTTGGCCTGCCAGCAAAATCAGCTTGTTAGAGAAAAGTCTAACAGTTAATCACTTAGAAGGCCAAAGACATATTTCCTAAATATAATATCATATTATATGAATTTATATCAAAATAAGAACAAGATAATTGTTTGAGAACTTGAGTCTGACCTTGATCTCGCCAGCTTTGATCTTGGAAGCCCCCAATACTTGGATCAGCTCTTCATTGTCCACTGGATTTCCCTCTGAAGAGCTGAGTCGGAATAGGATCTCATCCTCTATTTCTTTCAGCTCCTGTTTCATTTTGGCATTGCTGATGATCAGCTGGTTCTTAGCAATCTCTAGGTCCTGACGTTCTTCAGCCACCACCTGAGCCAGCAGCTGGTCTTCCAAACCACTGGAAACACATAAAATGCACTTTTACTTGAACAGAGGCAGAAAGATTAAGATAATGTTCTATCTGTTACACAATCAGAGAATACAACTTTTTAAAAGATATGGGGATGAGTAAAACGTTATTATAAGCGAGGATTGATGATAAAACTATTAAAAGGAGCTGATTGGCCTTAACACCAACTATTATTCGTAAGAAATTCCTTTTCAAAACCTACAGTTTTCATGAAGATTCTGACATTCAAACAAAGGACACTTAAACAGAAAAGGGGCAAAGCGCCGCCAACACAAATGATACGCTGCACATCTTTATTTTTAGTTTTTTTTTTAACCTGATTAAATACTGAATTTATTTTATCCATATTAGGACATGGGGCAGTTCAAAAGGGCCTGTTAAAGACATGGGCATGTAAAAGAAGAAAAACACTAATTTGTAAAAATACTGTATTTAATATTTATAAATACAGAATTTACTTAGTGAATAATAGCACCCCATTCAATTTGTCCTCTTATTTTATATTACTAATGCTTTTTCTTCGTTTTTTTTCTTTTATAGGCTTGTATTTGTGCATTCTATATTTCTCTCAACTTTTCTTTTCAATTTCCAAGTGTGTGTTGTTTCTGAATGATTCACTTCAGTGTGTGTCAGGGTAGGGGTGTGTCCCCTACAGTCTCATATTATTTAGGATTAGTATGTGTTTATTTACAGTATATTTCCAAAAGTATGCCTTGACTTGCATATGAATTTAGGTGACATTCCATTCCCGGTCTGTGGGGTTCAATACAACGCCAGTCCACTCTTTGCAGCTTTACTAGCTTCAAAATCGAGAAGGCTGTCCACAAGTTTTAGGAGTGTGTTCATAGGAATTATTGAGCATTCTTCCAGAAGTGTTTGACTGAGGTCACAATTCATGAATCTGACTTAGAGAGTTCTAATGATCTTAGGAAGAATTAGGAAAATATTGGTGAAAGAGGCCCAATTTTATTACCTTGGTGACAGGGTGAAATTAATGAGGGTGACATTGGTGGAGACTTCTGGAGAGTAGTGTGGGTTTGGTAGCTTAGTGGTGATGTACATCTTGAAATCTTCATTGTAGGGGATGACAGAATCACCCAGCTTTAGCACCGTGCTGCCTTGCTGCTTAAATGTCTAAAGAGCCAAGCATGAGTTAAGCAGACCATGGTATGGTAACTATTTAAACATTGAGTTTTGTTTGTATGTATGTTTGTGTATATAGTCACCTGTTGCAACAAAACAGGCTCTAGAGCAGGGTCTAATTCCTCTCCTACATTTTCCAGGAGGCAGGGTTTACCAAAGTTAATGGCATTTTCAAGACTACGGAGGAAGTCCCGGTCACTGAGCTTCATAACTTCCAATGCATTGTCCCGCTCCTTGGTGACAACAGGATGCAAGTATAGATTAGCAGTAGATCAAGTACATTTACAGGCACTGAGAAGCTTTCCAGAGAAGTTATAGGTGAGATATTATAAGAGGTAACCACAAGAATATACCCACTCCTTGCCTATCAGTCAAAGCAAATATCTATGTATGTGGTAAGCCTAATAGCACATCAAACATCTGAAGTGCAGAGAGTATGCAGCAATGTAAGTAATGATAATGGTAAAAGTATAATTCCAAACTAAAGGGATAATGTCTCACTGGCACCCTCTGGAGATGCACTGACATCAGCGCATGGAAAAATGTGAGCTCACCATGTTTTTGATCCATGTGTTGGCTTGCCCCTGAGGATCAATGAACAGAGGCCAGCGCAGAGAGTACTGGGCAATCACACCATTCTCCACTGAAAGGTTATCCTTGGGCAGACCTGATATCTTATTTATATAAGGACAAATGATGATTAATTTGATTTCACAAGACGGGAGTTACAATCACGTATTGTCTGACTATTCATGTCTTTAGCTGAGAACAGGGTGGTTCTGACCTGCCAGGAGCGAATCTTTACAGGATCTCCTAGGGTGTTGATGAGGTTGGGTTCATCAGTGTGTGGGACACCCAGCTCTTTGAAGCAATGCAGCCACTCCTCTGCCATAGCAGCCCTGTACTCTCCCTAAACACAAAAAACAATGAACAAATAGGCAAGTGATGCAATATGTCTGACCCACTTAGTTCAAATATACAGGAGCAAAAACATAAACAGTATTGAGAATCTTAACAATTATCTTCAGATTTATGATTGTACAAACTCTGATTTACTCTTACCACTGAAATATAAAGTGCAATATCTAGTTAATTTCTACCAAAAAAGCTTCATAATAGTGAATGTTAAAATGCAGTGAACACCTACTCACTGAGTTACAACCCACTTACAGTGAAGGGTCCCAGATACGCTACATATCCTGCAGATAGTAGCACATCACCTGTCACATTATTGACCATGTAATCCAGATGTTGCACTGTCTCTTTCCAGCGCACCTTCTCATCCGCAAGTCCACCTATAAGCTGGAGAGAATCAATGCATCGTCAGCATGGAACAGACAGAAAACAATGATGACGCTCAGATGGGTTTTTTCTGTGCATCAAGCGGTGGTACTAAACTAAAACTTTTAACACTGCCAATATCCAATGAATAAAAAACAGAATGGATTATACTTATAACACGCTGTGTACTGCATTTCCTTCACTCTACTCAATTTGAAGCACATATTTCTTTCTGCATTCTAGTGGCTACCTTCAGATTTTACCGTATATACCTTTCTTTTATATATTTCTAACTTATTCCTGGTCTATTTTCCTTTCTCTAACCTTATCTGCGCGGACAAGGCGGCTCTCACACAGTTGATACTTGTTATCCAACTCCTCTTTCTTGGCCAGGCATTCCTTGTATTTGGCCTGCAATGTGGCAATTCCACCCTCCACTGCTGCCAGCTTTTGGTTAGCATCATCTAGGATGAGCTGGGTCTTGGCTAAGTCCTCTTGAGCCCCTTTGAGAGCTTGCTGTACAAATAATATGAAATGTGTATGTTTAGTTATAAGATAAATTTAGCTTTGAGTACAACAGTGTCACAAAATATCTCACATGAAATATTTCGATGATGTCCCAAACATATATATATGTATACACTTTTTTTTTTACCCTTTTAGGCTCCACAGCTCTGACCACAAAGTGATATATATGCATGGCTCTGACCCATTGGCAAATGGAAGTACATGCTTTGGACACCTTGGCAATGGAAGCTGGTTGGAATTCCTCATTATCTATGTAGGGCTGAACTAAAGCGATCACGCTATCTGGGATGTTTTCCTGTGGAAGTGTTAGAAAAAGTTTCTTGTGAGACAACTTGCAAAATCAGCAACAAAGCCTAGAAGTATGACGTAGACAATACATATATTGTCCCTGTAGTAAATCCATTAGATATGTACTGTACCTTATCATATTTAAAGAGGCTCTCAAGAAACTTGCTAGGGTCCTGTAGCAGACGTTTGCCAGGTTCCCAGTAGTCATCAACCTTAGTGCCAGGCTTCTCTCCAGCTATCTTTTTGGGTTTGATGCCCTTCATTATGCACACTGCCTCTATAACCAGTTTCACCCCCAGAGGAGGTCGCTGCATCGCTCGTACCTGTGAGAAAAAATAATTCATGATACTATATCCTGCATATGAACTAACTATGCAATATTTGTTGATGACTCATTATAGTGGAGTGAGAATCCCTGACCTCTGTAACATCATTTTTGTTGAGGGACTTGAGGCTGGTGAGAGCAGCATCCAGGGCCGGCAGAGCCTCGTCAAGGTCTCTTTGGGCATCCGATGCGATGGCTGCTGCAAATTGTGCTTTCTCTGAAGCTTTGGCTTCCTCTGCCTGCACTGACTTCCGGGTCTCCTCTGCAACCACAGTGTCTTTCTATCAACATACAACATAAAGTTTAGTAAAAGTACATAGGATATGAATTTATTATTTTACACAGCACAGGAACGACTCAGTTTTTTTATTTACCACATTCTTTCTGCAAGATTGTCAAGAATATTTCATACAGGCAAAGAATCAATATGCAATATCAGCCCTAGGGCAGAAAGAAAGGCATTTTCCAACTATATTAAATTTTCTTACTTTTATGGTTTCCATAGTAATGTCAGTGTCCTTAGCAGCCTCCTCCAAAAGAGGTCTCATCGTCTCCAGCTCTTCTTGCATCTTACTCACATCCTCTGCTGTGCTAAGTAACTACAGGGTCACCATACAGAAAACAGTTAATAAGAATAAGAACCTCTCGGTTAAACATACTTACCTATTCCAATGAGGAGACATGGGTGCATAAAAAGATGTTGCAAAATCCACAAAAACAGAAAAGATACATGTATAAATATTTCTATTCTTCATTCTTTTCACTGCCTTGCCTTGTCCAGACCAGTTTTCATGCGCTGACGAGCACTGCATAGTTCTTGCTTTTTGCATCCAGTGAGTTTTGAAAAGATTTTGAGCAGTTCCAAGTAGCTCTTGGGTGTGACATAGTTGTGTCGAGAAAGTTCAGACAGATACTGTTCAGACTTCCTGGCTACCATCTGGTGAATGCTCATACACATCGATGTCTGTGGAAAAAGGATTCGATTAGAAGGTAGCAGCTCATGATAAGAAGTGTGTTGTGTTTTTTCTTAATTGTCAGTCGGTCACTGGTTTAAATGTTTTAGTTAATAACTATCTTGTAAAACATGAAAACTTTTGGAAGTGATCAGAATGTACATTTAACTTTGGTAAAATATTGTGTTAAAAACTGATTATTTTTCATCCACAGGAAAAATTCTGAATTGTCATAGGTTTACCACACACACACATGCATGCACACATACACACTTAGACACATACACACACATGCACAAACAAAAAACATTCTCACCAGTCCTTTCATGGCCATTGGGCTGGCTTCTAGCTCAGGCAGTTCATTAAGAAACAAAGTAGCCACAGCCTGCAGAGCCTCCTCTGGCCAGGCACTGAACCAGTCTATGGTACAACATGTTACCAGTGAGGGAAACTGCCTCAATCTTGCTCGAAACACCTCGCCCATAGGACTGCCAAGATGAAGAAGATGGGCATGGGCAGGGGGAGAGGGAGATAATAAGGAGGTCGGATGTTAGAAGAATGTAATCATAAATATCATAAACATATTTGGATTCACTACAAGTAAACAAAGCTTGTATGAACACTACCTCATGCAGAGAACAGTGTGGATGTTGCTGCGAACTCTCCTAATGTAGGCAGCCATAAGATTGGCTTTAGTTGGCTGCTGGCCTAGGTCCAGAACCACAGGCTTCATGGCTATCAGGATTCGCTCCTGTTCATCTGTTGCATACAGGTTGGGGACATCACCAGAGTTCAAAATGTTGTTGATGTCTTCCAGGAAAGACTCACTCTTAATCTGGGGGTTTAACACAAACAATGAGTAAAATGTCCCCTGTTCTTCATGCTCTTATTCAGAATTGCAAAACTGTTACATTATGCCACACAGAAGTATATTTGAGGAGGTGGTTAAAGAGTGTTACTGTTCACCTGTGTGTCTACGAAGAGGAAGGTGATCTGCTTGTCCTGAAGGCCAGCCTTCAGCATGATGCTTTTAATGTCTTCCCTCCACTCTGTTTGACCATAATTCTTAGACAGCTCAATCTGGAAACAGTCGTATTCTGACCTGAATATGGGGAAATGCATTGTGAAGATGAGGACATAAATTGAGTGCCATACGGGTGTGTGTGTGTAATTTGTTTCAGCAAGTGATAGTAAATTATGCATACTTTATGTATACCTTTTCATATAATTATGATTTACTTTACATTATCTTCACATTATTGCATGTCTCATGATGATTTTTATAGAGAAATTAAATAAATGGGAAAAAACAATATCAATCCATAAACTTGTTTGTTGTAAATGGCTTACAGTCACACAGTATAACATGCAAGAATCAGCATTGTTTGAACTGCCATAACACACAAATGAACACAAACTGAAATTGGACAAGACACACTTCTCATTAGTCTTACATGTATGAGGCCAGCTTAGTTAGTGACTGACGCCCGCTGCCACCCACTCCAAGAAGCAGGGCGTTGCCCAAAGGCTGGCGCAAGATTCGGCTGATACGGCAGACATGCTCAATGGCATCCATAAAGAGCACCAGCTTCATCTTGGTTGTGCTGATCTGGTTGTAGTCTTCCATGTAATCCTCCATCACTTTTGACAACTGGACAATTTAAATGTGTAGTAAAAAATCATCAAATGGTTAGCTGTTTAGCAAAAGAAACAATGATATGTTCATCTACAAAAACAAAACACACCATTATTATCAAAACTGCAGAGAGGACAAAAGCTTCACATCCAAACCAACTTCCATATATTTTGCTGCTTTTACTTCTAGTAAAGTAATATATATAATATATATATATATATAATATAATATATATATATAACTATTGATGCTTCAATCTTACAATAATGTTATTTAGAAACATTATTAAGCTGTTGTTTTTCACAGCTGGCTGCAGCATTACACAACGGCTGAAAAAATGAGTGTGTCAGAGAAAGACACTTTGTGCATTTACATACGTGGGACAGAGGTACCCACGCAATCATTATGTGGATTCACACCTGAGATTCCAAAAACTGTGAAACACTGAATACTGTGAAATACAAACAACTGAAATACTGAGTCACACTGAATACTAATTAGGTAACATGAGTGAACATAAAGTAAGTAACATATTCAACTAAATGTTATACTTTACAAATATTTAGAATGTTTTATTTTTTGTTTTAGTGCAGTTTCCAAAGAATTTTTGGAAGAAAAAAAAAGAACAACATTTTCGGCACAATGAGTCATTCCTGCAGTGAGTCTGACTGGTCAAAACTGTAGTAGGGCATTAAAGAAAGGACAGCTGTGCTCTTTAACACTCAAGCTTTAACACTCAAGCTTTGAAGCCCAAAATATTGGCATTGTCATCTGTGATTTTCAAAGATGTGATCATTTGAATGTATAATATTGGACAATAATGGACTTAGTTTTTTTGTTGCAATTTTCACCACTTTGTTTTGTTGAACATTGCACTCAGAAAGAAATATATTCAAGACATGGTATTGTTTGAAAAAATAATTGTAGTGTTATTTGCTTTTACCAAAAAATGTTCATATAAAAAGATTTATATTAATATAAATGTATATTATTATATGAATAAAACATGTTATGTTTTAGTAATATAACTTGGAATTATTTTTAAAAATAGCAAAAAATGAAGATGTGTTTTTTGCAAATGAACTACATATTTCACACAATTATTTTAACATTGGTCACCAATAGCACTGGCATCACCTTTTCCTTGTCTTCTATGTATGTGTAGACCTTACTGTCAGCCCCAGGAGTCATGAAATCGCCATACAAAACCGGTTGGAAGGGTACCACCTCTTCAAAACTGCAGCCAAACTCTTGAATGCATTCATTCAGGAGCCTATTAAACCAGTCCCTGTCTTCAGCACACACCAGGCGGTCCTGGAAAACCCGGCAGCTTTCATGGTACCACAGCTGCAGTAGCTGCAGTTTGTCCTAAAAAACACCAAAGTAATGCAACTAATAAAGCTGAGATTTTGAGAAGTACCATACAAGACATTTTCAGCCTATTCTTTTTCATTCCAGACTTCAAACACATTGACGAATAAAGTGACTGAAACTTATTTGAATATACCAAGGACTTGCCCCCAATGTATGATAATAGTAAAATGATTATTTCACATTCATATAATTTTTGTCTGATCTGACTACCTCGATCATGCCAGCATCGGCCATGAGGATGCCCTGGAAGACTTTAGACAGGTCTCTGAGATTGAAGGTGTAATGAGACTTGGCTGGAGTTGGAAGGAGCTGGGAGGTAATAGTGGAGTAGACTCGAATAGTGGCATCTACAAGAGCCTCATTCAGTGGCTGGATTGCTGGAACTGGTTCTGATGAAAGAGAGCAGGATAGAAAAAAAAGAGATCACAATAAAGTATGATATTCAGATTAAAATCTTTTAAATGTGAGATTTAAAGACAATGTTAGACAAGCTATAAAACATAATTTGTTTTAATAATACCAATGTTTTGTGCTTTCCTATATTTAACATGCTTTACTAACTTATGCTGCTGTAATGAATCATATTTTATTGCATTCTGTCTACTTTCTTTCTCTGTATTCCTGACTTACTGCCTGGTTCCTTTTTACTCATATTTCCATCTGAAATAGAACAAATATTATGATTATTTTTTTTTTTTGCAATGTAAGTGTTCTCTACCCTGCAACACCCAACAATTAAAATGCATACTTAAATCCACCACACAGACTCACCCATCCAACTGCCGAGAATGGTGGAGAAAATTGTTTTCTTGCTGTTGTCATCCATTTCAGTGAAGGACAGTAAGTTGAAGTGACGCATGAAGCGTTGAGTGATGGGGTTTCTGCCTCCACCTGGAGGCCCCATAGCACAAGCAAAATTGATGTCCACTATATGCTTGAAAGTACCTGTGGAATGAGGACAGGAGAGAGAACCTCAATCCGAAAGATGTTCCACATTTCTGAGCCAAAATTACTGAACACAAGTCAAAGTAATACAAGGTTACTGTAATTTATATTCTAGGCCTGGTGTAAGATAGATAGGAAGATTAGAAAATGTGATAAAAAAAAACGAAACAAAACATTAAAAAGTCAACAATTAGTTTATCAGAGTCGAAAAAAAACTTGAATGTTCTGACCTATCTGCTTCCTGTCATACCAGCCACCATGGTCAATCCACTGGCGTAGCAGTTCAATAGGAGGCTGTGCACCGTAGGTCTCCAACATGGGCATGTTTAGATCATCAATGAAGAAGATGAAGTACTTCCCAAATGGAGGTCCAAATACACCTTTTCGCCTGACATAAATGGTGGTCACATGTAGTTATGTATTGTAAATTACTGGTACCTGATTTAAGATTGCATGTGTATTAGAGCAGCATACCTTTTGTCTAGTTTACTGTCAATAAAATCTTGAGTCTGGTTGGCTGAGGTGCGGGCAGAGAACATGAGAAATTGTGTGATGTATTCAGCAGACATGTTCTTTAGCAGCTTGTCTGATATGGTAAGGGTCTTCCCTGTGCCAGTAGGCCCAATACACAGCACCTGGATCACAGATTTTTTAATTAATTATTTTAAAAAACATTATGTGATATTCAAGTACAATCAAAGTACTCACAGGTTTCTTGTTGGTCAGAAGCATACCCATCAGGAAAGACATTCTTACTGTGTCAGCAGTGGGAATGATGATGTCAGCATAATTTGTCTCCGGGGTGATTATGACACTCTTTGCATCTTTTATCCAGCCCACCCACTGGACCTAGTACACAGAGTGACTAAGATTAATGGGTCAATGGAAAAAAATAATCTGTAGGTTTTGGCTGTATCCATGCTAAATCTGCATGCTCAAGCCTCATCTTTTTACTTTTCTGTCCTTGTCATCTTCATCGTCATCTTCCAAGTGACTAATCCCAGCATCATCAAGCCTGTAGTCATATACCAGGCCCTCTTTAGGAAAAGATAGCTGAATCTGGAAGACAAATATTATAATCATATTTTATATTGATTGATTATATTGATTATGCATATATTATGTTCATATATAATTTTATATTCAGATTTATTTATTGTATTACACTGTCAAAAAAATCATACATTGCTAAATATTTTATATGTGGATGGTGAAGCAGAGATGCTAATGTAACCTTTTCTTCTGCCATCTTGTTTCTGAGCCAGAGACTGAAGTGCTTGCAGCTAGCTGCATTTCCTGTGGCTCCTACACTCCATATCAGGGAGAAAATGAACCAGGGCTCAATCAACTCCTTCAGACGGTCCAATTTCCTTTGGGGTGGTGGCTTCTCACCCTAAGACAATTAAGAAATCAGGACAATCATCCACACAGTCTAACTCAAAAATCTAATGTTTTAAACTAGCTTCCAGAAGAGGTGAAATTGTTAACAGTGTTCTTGTTGCTGCATACAAACCTCTTTAAGATTGAAGGGACTGAAGAAGCAGTCCATAAGTTTAAGCAGACTGCAGGTAAGATTGCTGTCAAGTGTTGTAACAACCTCCTTTACTGATGTCCGCACAAATGTGATAGAGTCCTGTGTACAAATAAAGAAAAATAAAAACCAAGGAGGCAAACGTGATTTCCTGTGTGACTCTTTCAGTCATGATGTGTCCCCTCTCACCTGCAGGAACCGGGTAAACAGGGAGGTAAGATTCTGTGTGTATGGCTTCATAATATCAGGGATCTGCTTCAGCCAGCACTCTGTGAAGGGAACGAGGCCCAGAATACTTGGTTCCAGGTAGACCATTCCACAGCGAGACACTGTAGCAGGGGATGCCACTGCCAAGTCCTGCACCTCAAACATCATGGTCATCACCTGCAGGAGAAAGACACAATGCGCTTGAAAGCACATGTGAAGACAACACAGACTGGAAATCCAAGCATTTGTGAGAAAATGGAGCTTTACATCAGTGAGTTTGATGATTTCTCCTGAGCTGAGGCACAATTTTTTGTTGTCATCCAGCACAGTGTTCATGTTCTCGATCCACACAGCATCTACTGGTCCATCAAACATGTACCATTTTTTCTCTTGATTTGTCACAGCTGTCCCTCCACGGATAAGAGATGAGAGGATTCCATCGGTCCTACAAGGGTGAATAAAAAAGGGTTTATGTGTGTATACAATATGCATCTGCATTTTTTGTTGTCTTTTCTGTAGTTTGTGTGAAAATAAATATCTTACCACTCGTGTGTGAGCAAGTCATACTCCCCATAGAGCTGTCCCATGGTGATAGACTTAGGGTTGAGCACATAGGTCTGAACTGCCTCATACAAACCACCACTCACTGATGGCTGGCCTTTTAAAGCTGTTATTGCTGCACCTAATATCTCATAACACTAACACAAGCAACAGTAAAACAGTAAAACTAATATTAAACTGTAATTGTGGAAAATTGTAAATAAAATTATAAACCTAGTAACAAGTCTCACCTTGGTTTTGCCTGATCCAGGGGTTCCCACTAACATCAGCCCATGTCTCACCACTGTGGTCTCATACAATTGAATACACTTATTAATATAGCCTGCAATCAGCAAAATATGAATTATTTCATACAACCTAAAATAAAGGAAACAGTGTGCTGAACTCATATTTTCTCTAAACACTGACCATCAACATCTTTGAGGTTCTTCTTGGTGCAGACATTACGCATGGACTCTTCAAGTATTCCATAGTTGATTGGCTCCTGCTTTATCTTTGGGAAAAGATCAGACACAATACCGTTGAAGAGCTTCAGGTCATCCTGTAAAAACTTTGGCACATTGACATCTTGTATGGCCCGCAGACAGATCAGCTCCTAGGAGACAGCAAGATTGCAGAATAATGAAACTCTATTATCCGTCATATTCTTTTTCATACCTTCTTTACATAATGAACAAAAATGCATATCTAACCTCATTCATGTCTGGATTTTCTCTCTTCAGGTTCCCAGCCGCTGAGATCACAGTCTTCACAGCTCTCATTCCAAAATCATAATGATCCTTCATGTAAAAGTTTGCGTTAGTTTGTCTTGCATACACATATTAATTGTACTGTCTATGTTTAAATATAATATTTTTTATTTGTTGTTTGTCAAAATGCTATAAAAATGAAAAAAAAAAAAGAAAGGTTTAATACCTTTCTTTTTTGTCATGTCTGTTGCAAATTACCATTCTTTCTTAATAAAAAATAGCATCATGGCCCTGGTTGAATATTTCTTAGAATTTTTTGGTGCACATTGTGCATTCAGACCTGAGAACTAAGCTGTTCAGAGGAGAGCTTAAATGTGGTGGTGATCTTCTTTGAGAGGACTTTGGCATCACTGAAGCCAAATGAATACAGGGAGATCTCAGCTATCATAGCATAGTCAGGCACCATCATGGCCACAGGACGAAACAGAGCCTGTAGAAAATATAATCTCATTGTTAAACCCCAAATGCTTCTCATCAGTGTTATATGGTAACTGATGATTTTAAATTCAATTATCATTTCAAACCTTGAGATTATCAGGCAGTTCTGTGCGACCAGCATAACCAGGATTCATTGTGATGAATACAGCACAAGAAGGGACAAGAGGGATCTCAGCACCCTCAAACACGAACCTCTCTGCCTAAAAACACAAAATCATACGCACAATTATTTTAGAGAAATATGAGTACCTTGTCATGTGCAAAGTGTAGATATAGTACTATTCCTATGATCAGTAGTTGCGCTGTTTGCATCAGTGAATTTTAATCAAGCAGCTTTCTCACTCTTTGCTGTTGGGCCTTTTGTATAGTGGTGATCTGTTGTGCCACCACAGACAGCACCTCCACATCAATACGGTTAAATTCATCAAAGCATGCCCAGGCACCAGAGCTGCAAAGTGGAAGACAGAAAAGACATCCCACCTGAATTAGAAGAAATGATTTTTGATAGTTCACAGTAAAACTGACATTCTGTCACTTACATTATATATTACCTGGCCAAACCTTTGAGAAACTTGCCCATTGCAATGAAGTCAAGCTGATCAGAGCAGTTGAAAACCACCGTCTGGATAGCCAGAGCCTTTCCCAGATCTTTAGTGGTTTCTGTCTTTCCTGTCCCTGCTGGACCTGCTGGAGCTCCTCCAAACTTCAGGTGCAGAGCTCCTGTCAGGGTGAGATAGCATCTGAAAGAGCCAGACGGTCAGAAAGTGGTGTATTCAAGACAGCACGCAACAGAGTAAAAAACCTTGAACTAACAGCTAGGTGTTTACCTGTCAGTGAGTGGAGTGATGACCAGGCGTCCGGAGTTACCGAGGTACTCATACCCATACAAGAACTCTGCATTCACTGCTCTGATGTATAAGTCATCTTTTGCCCAGTAATATCTGAAACAATCATGCACCAACATTATTTAATAATACATTTGCTATTAAGTGAGAGTGACAAAAAATAGAATAGCAAAATTAACAGACAACCTGAGCTGACTGATCCACTCAAAGTCATTGTTGCTTGAGACCTCCTCTTCAACCAGTTTAGCTGCAACATCTTTGGCATGGACCTCTATAACGATGAGGGCAGACAGCACAGCTCGCTGCATATTAGACAGACGGCCTCTCACCAGCTGCACCAAATCACCCAGCTACACAATCAAAGGCAAACTGTCAAGAATTTGAATATATTCAATGCAATGTGCAGTGAAAACATACAAAAAATTGTATTTTTCAAAAAGGTATATTTAGATTGCATGTTGTTTACACCTGTGTCTGTAGTTGGGGATAAAGGCGGTTGGCCAAGTCTCCCTGTTCCAAAGCCTCAGACACCTCAGCAGTCCAGAAGACCTGGCAGCCAGCTATCACTACTTGACCAGGCCATGATAACACCCACTCAGCACGAGGTTGCTGAGGGGTTGAGAGGGCACATGTAGAGCTTACAAATTCAATTGAATTCAATTTAAAATTCATCAGTGTAAACATGTGCAAACCAGCTTTAAATAAGCATAAACACACCGAAATATGAAAATGCAAGTCAGTATCAAATACCTCTGAGTAGGCTTTGAGTGATTGGTCAATGTTATCCCTCAATGTGGCCTTCATAGACATTTCCACATCCCTGAGCCAGTTCTCCACATTCCCAGTAGGCCACACTGCCAGGGACAGCTTCACCTCTTCCCCTTCTCCAGAGTACATATGTGTGATCTGCAGGTCTGATTGGAATTGAAGCTGAGAAACAACAGATATGTCAGTCATGTGGTAATAATGCTATTTTTTCAGCAGTCTAGAAGTAAAGCAATCAAACAAAACAGCCAGCCAAAACAAACCCGTGCAATGTTCTCAAAGCATTTGCGCAAGTGTGGTTGTACAGCAGTAGGATCTTTGGTCTGGGACAAAATCTCCAAAAGCTCATCATCTGACAGGAAGTAAAACCTACAAACAAATATTTAATATTTAGTACAGTCCATTTTACAAGTTTGTGTAATTAACACACACACACACACACACACATATATACACATATACTGTACACACTCACCGACAATGGATACTAATTCATGGCCACAAATTACCAGCCACAGTTCATTAAATATTTTATGTCATGTACTGATTTTTTTTTGATTAGCTTTACTTTTCCAAAATAGCAAGTTTCTTTGATCACTCTGTTTCGGTGAGGGGTGAATGGATATTTTCAGGTTAGGGTAAAGGTAATGGAACCCAGCACTGCTGGTCATCTGTAGCATTGGATGTAGGTCCAGGCCTGTTTCTCTCAGAGCAGTTAATTTCTTGAAAGAAAGACTGTGCTAGAGAGCAGCTTGATAAGAGTGTCTGTCTCCTAGTTTGACAAAAACACACAGAGAGTGTGTTGTAACTTTGTGTAAAGGTCATGCACTAGTGACTGCTTGTATAATACTCCTTATATTAAAAGTCGGTGGTATGGTTCTCCTTCAAACTGACCTGGGGAAGGAGCCTCGCTTTGTCTCCAAGTACTCACTAAGACCCTTCTGCACCTGTTCTAGCAGTGTGTTGCACCTTTGCAGTTTGTCCAGCAGGCGCACATCTGGACACAGCTCAATCACCTGAAGATAAGTAGCATGGCAACATTATTATCCAGTATCTCTTAGTTAAGCTATTTAACCTCTATCCTTTAATATGAACTATTGTCAAAGCTCTGACCTTTCGGTTATTAAAGGCACTTTTCATGACTCCCTTCCATGTTTGTTCCATTTTCTGGTATCTCTTTCCTTCCACAGGCAGCTGCTGGTTAATATCATCAGAACTGAAGATGGGCTCCAGGTACAACCAGGAGCGCTGGCACGTCAACCACTCATCCAGCACATCCTGCAAGCATCAGAAGAGGGCAGTAGAAGCAGTTAGATGGTGGTTATACTAGGCACACCTTAAATGGGTGTGTGTGCGTGTGTTGATATATCTACTTGAGTAATTCTGAGCTTGTTTTCCCAGGTGCTAATGCGGCCCTCAAAGAATTTCTTGAACGGGGAAAAGGACATGCTCTGCGTCATGACAATATGGTCATTCAGCAACTGAGACACTTCTTCCGGGCTCTTCAGGATGTAGGTGCCTGTTTCTTTGTAGGGCAGCACATCAAAGACTATTGTCGTCCACTCTTGTTCCATCTTTTCCAGAGCCTTGTTGTGGAAAAATCAGTAGAAGTCATTTGTTTTTTGAAGATACTATACAAAGTTTTTTGAAGATATTATAGATTCACACACTGACCATGTGCATTAACAAATAAATTGAGTAGAGTTTATTTAAACTTTATTTAAACTAAAATATATATATATATCACTCCTCTCAAGTGCTCCTGTTGTTGAAATTGCATGTTGACTATATTTTATGCAGTGGATTACAATAAGCTTAAAATAAGCAAATCCTATCCAACATACTCCATCTATCCATCTATACTTTATATAACACTGTATTAAGAGTATGTGTGTGTTAAAAGTTACTTGTTCAATGGTGTACTCCTTCCCAGCTGCCTCAGCTACATGAGCTATGTCATCCACATGGTGCTGTAGGCCAAGCTCCAGGCAGCGGGAAAAGGTCAGATTGGCTTTAGGTACAACTTGCATCTGAATGCGTTCTGAAAGCATCTCCCAGTGTCGGCTCCTCATCCCTGGGTTCCTCAGGCCCTGAATCAAAGGGATGTATGGACGGAAGTCCTCGATCTTGTTCCGGATTACATTTGCCACCATCTGGCAGCCTAATGATGTGTGAGATAAAGAGACATATAAAATAAGACACAAACAATCACCTCTCACTTTGTCAAGGTGGAATGGTGATGGATGTGCCACCTACCAGGAATGTCCTTGAACTGTTTAATGCATTTGTGCATGGTCTTAAGGGAATCTGTGACAATGTGTTCAAGCTGCTCAGGGTCGATAGAAGATAGGGGGTCATTGTGCCAGCTCTCATGGCAACGGAGCCATTCAAAAGTGGTAGACCATAAATCCTTAAAAGGCTGGAAGTCCTTTATCAGTTTCTGTAGGCGATCATACTGTAATACATGTTTACAATTCACTGTTAAAGAATCATGAAAATGTGTATTCTATTCCAGTTGATAAACTGTTTAAACTGGGGAATAATCTGGCATATGGAATTACAAAATGTATTTACTCTTTCGCTTACATTTGTGACAGGAATACCAAACATGCGTTCTCTGGTGTTGTAGTTTTGAGCCAAAGTCTGACACTCCTTCAGTTGCTTGCTTATACGCCTGACCTCATTGGCCATCTCTTGGGCATGATCAATGTCTGCATGACTTGCAAACCCAGCAACCAACATCTACAAACACAGTTGAGGGGATTAGAACCAAGATGCAAGAACTTCATTTTAATTTTCCTAATCTGTAAATTGAGTTTCTAATATGATAACATAATTAACTGAGATTAGTGTAGCTGTAGATACTATAATAAATGGCTACCATAACAAAATATATTTGTGGTACCAGTACCAAAAATCATATCAATATAGATGTTTGTTCCCTCTCTCAAATTTCTCACTGGAGCTCTAGAAAGCACAGGTCCTTTTGGGACCCTCCTATTAATATTAATGAGTCTCTCCTGATTGGCTGAATTATAGTTGTAACATCATAAGTTCATTCAATTAAAAGAGCCATTTTAAGATACTACAAATCCAGGTGTGCATTTCAGAGTGTTTGATGCATGGGTATTTACATAACACAAAGAACATCTCTACAGTCAAAAACGCAATGAAATTGAAACTTATCATGATATGGGAGCTTCAAACAAGAAAAAAAAACATGTTTTAGCTCAGCTAACCTGTAGCGAGTCTAAGTGCTTTTCAAAGTTGTTCTGGTCGCCTATATGGATCTTGTGGAACCGCTCTTCATCCTCTAAATGCTGGATAGCTACTGCCTCCATCTGGCTGCTTATCCTTTGAGGATACCCAATAGCTGTCCACCTGTGCAGATAAGTTATTATAGAATAAAAATAATAAAAAACTACTCAGTTCTCTCTCTTTAGTTTATTCATTATGTCTCAATTAAATCACTCTCAATCACACAGGCAAACAATACAAATTAAATCTCACATTTAAAAACTTTGCATACTGAATATATACTTACTTTTTATTAACGTCCTCATCTGAAACACAGTAGCAAAACTCGTTCATTAGCTCATAGTCTGACAGGATCTTGCCAACGAGTTCCTGATTTGGACAGGTGGAAAACAATATATATTTATAGAAGGAAATAACCTTGCTTTCATATGACAAAGATGAGATAATTGGTTCATCCCTTCATTCTTAACCTTGTAACATTTCAACTGTTCTGGTATTTGTTTCATCCATTCCCTCTTTTCAGTCAATTCCTCGATGCTGTTGGGCTTCTCACGTAGCTTTCTGCACATAATGTTACACTCTTCAGATGCCTAGACAAACGCAGGATAAAAACAGGGGAAGTTACAAAAGCAGGAATAGAGAATTACTTACAAGTAAGTTCAATGTATAGAAAATGATCAAAACACCTTTAATCCAAAACATTTTTACAACATATAAATAACGTTTCCAAACAGGTTACTTACATCATCAATCTGTTTGCGCAGCTTCCGAGCAAAGTGGTCAAGCAATGCATTGGCTAAAGCCTTTCTTTTGTTAGAGAGAGCCTGACGTACAGCCTCAACACGGACAAAAAAAGGACCGATGATAATGGAGGATGGCAACAAGTGTTCAAGACTTTCCTTCTCCTTTAGGTGTTGCTCCACTGCTTTCCTAACTTCCTGGGATGTCTGCTCTGTCTGGGTGCAGGATCTGGCAGAAAACCATAGAGGTGTAAAAAAGAAGTTGTGAATCATTAAGTAAAAAATATTTCAATGTCTGAAAGGACAACAAATCTGACTGATCCATGTCAGTCCTAAAACTTACAGAATTTATTGAAACAAACTTACTTCAGAAGGGTTTCTATATCCAGGTTGTGTAGCTCTAAATGCTTGGTATATTCAGCAGCATAAGCCTTGAGAGGTATGGCAGCTTTCTTGAGTGCCACACAGATCCTTTCTCTCATATCATTTACTTCTGGATCCCACAAATTCACAGACTCGAGCACAGGATTGTCGCCAATAAACAACTTCTGCATCACAAGCTAGCATGCAGAAAAGAGGAACATTGTTACTGACTGACTTATACTTAACTCAGTGTTGTCTAATTTGGGGTGATTTCAGATTTCATTTTACCTTATGGAGTTGTGGTATACTGTATGTGGCCACAATGCCCTTATCAAATAGGTTAAGGATAGTTGTCTCAAAATTCTCCAAAGGAGTGCTGTAATGAACACCAGTCTGATCCAGAACCAAGTCCACCTGGAACACAGGGTTCTTCTTTGGCCTAGATATAAACAACCAGCTCATATTTCAGACACAAATCTGCATAATAAACGCAGTAATAGGTTATATCACAATTACTATCAAACACAACAAAGTAAGTATATTATGCATAGAAGACACAGGTTAGGGGTAGTTTAAGAGTGTGCAAAAAGGACATATGGATATTATCGTACTTGTAGGGGCTATTGATGAGGTTGTTCCCCCATGTCAGGTCCTGAGAACATATTAGGACACTGTGACAGGCATCCAACAACAGCTGAGTCAGGCTGATCAGTGAGTCCTGCACCAGAAAACGCAGGGAGTCCTGCAGTTTGTAGCGCACCACAGCCATTAGTCTGTACATCCTGGACATCTTGTACATCTCCCAGGAAGACTCATCCACATTGTACGAGCCACGGACATTGTTTTTTAAGGTGGAACGCATGCTGTTGCTCAGAGTGACCATCCATGTCTCGCGAAGAAACAGGCTTATCTGGAAAAGGATGAAATAATTCTCTTCATTAATAAGAAAAGTCACAGGTTTTTAATCTGGATGAAAGTTTCTTTACTCTAGCAAGTCACAATAAATATCAACCACAGATTATTTTTAGAACCACTATTAAATTTATCCAGAAAATAAACTGCAGTTTGTCTAATGATTTATCTTTTTAGCAATAGTATGTTAAATGTGGCCATGACGTGTATAGTAATCAAACTATGCAGAAAACCTACTAAAAGAAAAAACTTAATGTATATTACTTGGCCCAATTACTATATTACTATAGCCCAATATTAGCAGTAGAAAAGATCTTTAATACAATACCCATCAATGACAATACCTGAGTTTGCTTTTGAGACTGGATGACTTCAAATTCATCCAGTCGCAGGGGTTTGAGGGAGGTGACATTGAAGAGTCTCATGGCTTCTACTTTGTTGCACTCAGACCTTATTTTAGATAATACACAGATCGCCTCGGGCCTTGATAGCAGGGAACAGAAGGCAAAAGCAGACCGTTTTTTCTCATAGGCAAAGTGAGGAACTTGAACACGCCCTGGACACAAGTTAAAGAAAAGAAGTGTCTGGTATTTAGATTCTGAAGGAGAATGTCAGGGATTGGTTATTGACAGATTTCATAATCCTTTACCCATCAAATGTCAAACCTTTTTCTGGCACATTCTCAGGCTCCTTTTGAGGCAGCGTGATGTGTGAAAACTCCTCCTGATGGCACATCACTGTTTTATCCAAGATGAAGCGGTTCATAGTTCGGTCATATTCCAGTTTTACCTCTCTCTCCAGGTCCCCTATACACTTCTCCAGCCTGCATACATAATATTCCCATAATATTAGAAATATATACTTACCTTTCAATGAAATGGGAACACTGTAAAACAAATAGTAAGAAAAGAGGATAAATGACAACAGGCAATGTTGTAATTGCTCACATTTTCAATTTGAGTCCAGGTGTTGAAAGGGCATATTTTTTCATACGCTCAAGACTGTGAGTATTGAGAGATGGTGTTCCATTCCAGATGGGCATGCAGTCCACAGTTAGGTGGTAGAGAATTAGGGCCTCTGTGGTCTCCCTCAAGCACATTGCAAACTTGATCCGCTGGACAAATATATGTGGGTCCTCAGCAATGAATAATAACCTGATCCTGGGTACCCAGTATTCACTGGCTGTTAACAGGGGCTTTACTCCTGTACAAAAGAGGCAGATAGAATGCATACATACTTGGACAACCCGGCAACCAGAGAGTCAGATGAGTTAGGGCAATACAGTATAATAATGATAATTAGTGTAACAACATGAAAACTCACCAGAAGATTTATTCTTTTTTTTTTCTTCATCAAGAACAGGATTTTCTTCTTCATCTGTCAGTGTATTAATTTTGGGGAACTTCTGTACCAGGTACTGGCATGTCTCCTTACTATAATCAAGAACCCCAACTAAATGCCAGCTGTACTCCACAGAGGGGGTTTTAGGATTCTCTTCAAAAGATACATAAAATGTCAAAGAATAGAAAAATAATGGATATCCCTGTTCAGACTGAATATTTCTGAGACAGACATTTTACCAAAGGGTATCCCATCACCTGTAGGCAGCAGGGCTTTTGCGGGAATAGGTTTTCGATCAGGAGGTGCTTCATCATATCCTAAGGAGAGCCAGTCCTCTGGAGTACGGCAGTCATACTCCTCATTGTCAAATATCTTAGGAAGAAACACATCAAACATTAGTGTGGCTGTAAACCACAATATATAATGTATAATTAAGTGTATGTCTCTTTTATAGCAAAATTAACCCATTCCAGCATTTTTGTTGTGAACATTTTTCTCATTTGTTTTTTTTTTATATGTGATGGCAATCGAGTGTCTTACTTAACAAGCAATAATTGCAGCGCAAGTAAACAAAAATGCCGTAAAAACATTGCAGCAGTAACAGACTCACTTCCAGTGGGAGGTAGGGTGACACATGCTCATCACTACTGTCCCGAAGTTTTGGTGCAAGAAGATTAGAGTCTATGCCATTTTCTGACAGAAGTTGTGTGAAATCAATTTTCAAGTATTCCCTTCGACGTCTATTGTAAAAGACACAAAATAAAACTGTGTAAATATATCAAGGAATAAAGGATTTGCAAGCTCAGCACAACAAGTACATAAAGTACACACCTTTCTATTGCTAGCTTGCGAGGGATTTTGCCAGGAATGGTTTTGTATTGCATCTGGATCTTGGGTGCATCTCCACCATGGCGGAAGTAAGAAGATTGTAATTGCTGTGAGATACCACAGTTATCCTTTAAAACAAGATTCCATTGGTCTGATTGGCATCTGAAGGTAGTATCTAGGGAAAGAATGCAGAAGGACAAAGACTTCACACACAGCAACAGTCAAAAGGTGTCTTTCGACTGGTGCTTTATTAGGTAACATGTTTTGTTTTGTTACACAACATTTGGGGAAGTGTAAACAATTATTTTAACACCCTACGGGCCTCAAAAATGGTATGCTCACCTTCTGATATGATGGAAGCACTGGATTGACCTGGTGACCCTAGCTGGGTATCAGGTTCTGCTATAAGAGCCTAATCAGTACAGTTTTTAGTCAGAGCATAATAACAGCTTAGTACTTTGCATGATTTTCACAAAAAAATGAATTAATTTAAATAGTAAGAATTTACCCCATATTTACTTTACCTTGAACTTTGAAGAACTGATAATTTCTGAGTAGAGTCCGCTCTGTTCCTTCATACAACATGGCCTCATTGGACGGAATTTTTGTCTATGACTTGCAGGTAAAGCCCTGCGCTCAGGAGGAGGTTTATCAGGGGGTTGAGGCACCAGAACCCCAAAACCAGGCACATATTTGCCCTCCATCACCTAGCTGAATAAAATCACTGATGTGTGAACGAAGAAAAATTATTCCTTATACTCCATAGACTGTACATGTATTATATATATATTATATATATATATATATATATATATATATATATATATATATATATATATATATATATATATATATATATATATATATATATATATATATATATAGTACATGTAAAGCTAAAGATATATATATATATATATATATATATATATATATATATATATATATATATATCTTTAGCTTTACATGTACAATTTGGATAAAAAATGTGACTATGTGTATAAAATGAGTTATATGGAAAAAGAAATGGACAGCACCCTCTAAACAGTGTTTTGCTTGACAACATTGTGGTAGACTGTAAAAAAGTACATTTTCTAAAATACTATACTTGAACACAAATTTATACTTAGACTCAGCTCTATTTCAGAGGGAAATATAGTACTTTTTACTCCACTACATTTTATTGACCGCATCAGATACTTTTCTGAACACTATTTTAAATGTAGAACACGATATCCAAATTATGAATTATCCATTCATTTAGTACCCAACAATAGTAGTAGGAGTAATTTCGGGCTACCTAACAACATAGAAGCTGCTTGCATGTACATTTTAAAGAATGAGTATTGAGTAGAGTGATTACTGATAAATGTAACACTTAAAATGCAATTTTACTACTACTATTAAAGATTAGCATGCTAGAGTACTTCTTCTTTTTCACTTTGTGAACATTTTGCTTCCAATATTTTTAATATACTTTTACTTCATTATGATTTTAAATGAAATACTTTTACTAAAGTCAGAGCCCATTTTTTATGTGACTTAAATAAAATGTCACTAGTTTTGTTTTCTCACTACTTTTGACAAAGCTGACCTCCTTAACTTCAGGTTAGCCTCCGTGACACGCTGTTATCAAGTGACTTACGTTAGTGTTAAACAACTATAAGGATATTTTATCGTAATTTAATCCAGCAAACTGCGTCACCTGCCCAAACCCCGTTCACCCTCAGATATCGAACGTCTCTAACCTGTACCGTTAGTCAAAAAAACTAGCATGTAAGCTAAAGTTAAAAGCTACTAGCTGACAGCGTGTTATTTGACCGAATTAACCCAAAGATACACCTGTTAGCGGAGTTACACATGTGAACAACAGACAAGCAATAACTTAGACAAACCTTCTTCACCTTTAATTTAGAACTATGTGTAAGTTGTGACGCACCTTTAAAGTATCCACTGCTTTAAGTTTAGAAATCTCGGTTGGCAAGCGGTGGCCACTGTAACTTGGCAACGGTTGTCATGGAGACAAAGATGCGTTGCTCCGCCAACTATTTCACTGTTTTTCGACAGACTAGACTCATTGGTCTCTATAATATAAGCCTAAATTCACGTGACAGCTTTACCTGCATGTTCTAGTTTTACTGACCAGGATCAGTTGATACATATGGTGAAAAAATTCACATTAACATTCTGCTCGAACGTGTTAACAATTAAATTCTTTAAACTTTAAGAGGGTATTTTCAAAGTGTACCATTGCTACTTTTGGTTAATGTAACATAATTATAATTATAAAAATTATAGAAACTGGACATTTTCTCTATAGCTGTTGTATTTTATTGTTTGTTATTTTAAGATAATTTCTCAGTACTAGTTATAGTTCTGTCTCTAGGTCATTAGACTAACTCCTACTGTTACATTCTGAACATTTACAGAAGTATAAACCTAATCATCAATGCATAGAGTTTGTTGAGACATTTATGTTTATGTTTTCTTAGTAAAATGCAAGTCCTGGATGACATCTCTGATATTTTTAATATTATTATTATTATTATATGCAGAAGACAGCAGGTCAAGTGTTTATCAGAGAGGTGTCCTATCTTTATTGAGGTTTTGGGATTTTTTTTTGTTCCTGTGCCCTCTTGTTTGTTCATCTATACATCTGCTGCATCCTGTTTTAATTCAATCTTTAAACATTTGTTCTGTTCTGTTCTGATCTGTTATACGATCTGTCTATTTAGTCTGGTCTTGTCTGTCTGCATACCCTCTTCCTGAGTTGAATAAATATATTCTTCAGTCAGCTTTTGCCTGCATTTGGGTCCACACCTCGTTAATGCTCATGTAAGATACTGTTTTAACAGCTCATTAACAGGATACAAGCACTTGGAGGGCTTATAATATAAGCATGACAATAAGCCCACTCCTGATATAGATAGTTTGGTCCCACGGAGCCTCTCAAAATCATCTCAAAATTCCTGGAACATGCATGGCCACAGCCATTATTGATTTAATTTAAGTTTCTTCTTTTGGAATTTGTAAGAAGTCATTTAATAAATACAATTTTGAATTTTATAATCACACTAGTGAATATATGCATATAGTTTTGATGGAAATAAACAATTATGAGTAGGGGAACACATTTTTTAGTTCATTCTTTGATTTTTGCAAAAGTGGATAAACATTTCCATAATAATTGAGCAAATGGATTAGGAGAAATCACATTTCCATTTTATATTGGGACCCTTTGATGAAGCCTTCAATCATTGTTTATATAGGCTATTCATTTTGATCCGAGGTATATATCCAGCCAGATTTTAACAGGTATCCTTGTTTAGAGATATGTTTACATTTTTTTTATGAATGGACACTAACTTTGAAAATATAAATAACCTTTTCAGACCAACCCCAAAACCTTCCACCAGACCAGCAAAGTATTATTCATCTCTTGCAAACAACAATTTCTGCAAAACTGTTAAGACTCTTTAAACAATAATAGAATTAAAATGAAAGACTGCCTTCCTTTTCCTTTTCTGTTTTTTTTTTTATTACATGATTTGGTATAATTATACCATAAAAGAATTTTCTGTGGTTATTGTTTTATTTAGTGATTTATTTGTCATTCCCTAGTGTCCCCACAAGGGGGCACAACGTCGCCGTCAGGCCCACGGCCGTTCACTGCAACTAGGGAGCTTTGCATGGCAGAGGAAATCCAAGATACTCCACCACTGATGCATCTTGATCCAGTGCACTTCTTGAGGTTTTCCTTTGCCTGTGTCGAAAGGTTCCCTTCCGAGCATGGCATTAAAAGTAATCTGGTCATTTGAGTTGTTGTGTCCCTCTCTCTTCGGACTGAGGCCAGACATCTGGCTGCCCAGGCAAGCGGTCTGGAGAGGGAGTGTTCCCGTCTCCTCACTTGACCCAAAGAGCTTATGGTGAGAGATTTTAAACATCTGCTGATAAGCAGACTGAGTCATTTTTAAGGAGATTTCTCTGAAATGATTATATTTATTGATTAGTAGATGTACAGTCAATTAATACTTAACAATTATTTTAATAGTGACTGAATCCTTTAAATGACTTAAGCGAGTGTAACTGGCAACAGTCTCTACCAAACGCTTAATTAATATAATAACTTATAATTAATTAATAAATCAGTGAAATATTTAGTAGATTGATCAGGGATAAAAGTAATCATTTGTTGCAACCACCTCAGACTATGGCATAGATATTGTTTCAGGTGGAAAGGTGCAGGCGCAGCTGGACAACATGGACTCAGCCCTGCAGCAGCAGCAGTTTCTGGCTGTGCAGGCTCAAAGTGAACAGGCCACACAGATGACTAAGGTAAGTCACACTCCAACTCATTTACTGTGAAAACAGAAAAAAACATTTTTTTTCCTAACCTGGGATTGCTCTGTCGTTCAGAATAATAGGCTAGTATTACAGCCCAAAGTTATAGTATGTTCAAAGTCATATTCACAAGTCTGAAGAAAGTCTTGCAGATTACAACGCATGTTGAAAATAACCAGAAAATGGTTTGACAACAAAGTTTTCTTGGATTTCCATATTAGCACAGGAGATATTAAGAGAAAGGCCTTGTTACACAGAATTAATGAAGTCAAAGGCTCATTATTGCATGTGGGGAATATTGTTATGCAGATTGGTTAGAGCGTTTAATAAAGTAGAAATGTATTGTTCTTGTGCCCCTCCAATGACACACCTGGTGGATGCATGTTCCTAATGTACAGAGCAAACAAACCTGCAGAAAGTTAAAGGAGAAATTTGACAGACAAATGCCTTTTTGGAAACGGATGAAACTGTGAGTACCTAGAAATAACAACAGATGACTGATTATCGATTTAATGTAAAGATGTTATTTGAAACCTCAATATATTTATATATTCATGACTACTCAGTCGTAGCGTACATTGAAATTGTGTGGAGACAAGATATTTTTTGTTTTGAAATGTTTTATGGTACCCCAAGGACCAGTTGAAGCACAGTCAAGCCTAATGATATATATTATTCACAAGTAAGAAATAAGCTTATGGAAGCTTTTAAGTCTTAAAATGTCAGTCAAACCTGTAATATACGCTCAGAATGTGAAAACAGATGGGTCACATTAATCGACTTAATGTTTGTCTTAGATTACATTTCAGTGGAAGGAGGTGGAGCAGCCTCAGTCAGCCCTGCAGGAACAGCTGCAGGTTCAGGTGGACCAAGCTAACAATTTAGCTAAAGTAAATCTCACTGAGCATTAGTCTGCAAACAAAAGTGTGTGTATGATAGCAGATAACTCACTCATTAAAGGCGTGCCCCTGATCACATACTTGTGCAAATACTTACACCTAATATTTTAAGTGCACAAAGAAAGCAAACGAGTTGTGCACTTTAGACATTGGATTGTTGCATACTTTCCACTCAATTTTAGTGATAAAACAGAAGAGAGTGAATGTAATTTAGTAGCTGAAGTAGCAATAGTAGTAATAATAATTTCAATAATAATAGCTGATACTGGCGTAAATGTCTAAAAAAAACACACATTGTAGCACAAAAAATACACAACAGTAAATCACAATGCTTACTTTGACTAGCTGTCAAGTGAAAGCGAGCAGGGCTCCAACGGTCTGTTGTTGTCTTTAAAATGTAGTAGAAGAAAAAGAAGAAGCTGTTGCGTCATTTCAAATAAGTGCAACAGTGTTTGTTTTGAGACGCGTCTACTGTCTCAAATTCAGTGAACTGACTTCTTGTACATTGCAAAGAAGAATGAGAGAAGTATGGTTTTGGAACATACAAGATTTTGATTCTGTCACTGTTCTGTCCCTGTTTGATTTTACCTTGACTTCAAGCGTTTCCCCACCTGTTGACTACCTCCTATGTCCGATGCCTTCTTCCCCTCATATGTCTTTCATTTAAGTGTTTGGAGTTCAGCCTTCCAATCATCTGTTTTTCTACAGCCTATCCACCTGTTACCTGCCTGTTTGGATTCGTGTCTCTATTTCTGTATTTGGGTACACCACCATTTGACATTGTGACATATTGTTTACAATATTTAGAGTAATTGGATGTAACTAATGTAATAATATTCTGTTTGTTGTGTTTTTACTCCCCGGCATGTGAACTGAGTCGAAGCAATGACGTGCAAAAATGTACAAAATCAGCGCTCAGCAAGAAGCCTTTTGGAAAATGAGTCAAATGTGAGTGTAACAATATGGGTTATTTAACAAATGGATTATTAAATCGTTTTAGGTAATTACATTGAAAATTCCCTTAAGCAGCAGCTGGACAATCCCTATAGAGACATGGCAAGCGTCTGCATTAATGAAAACAATTTTTTAAGATCAAAAGTAATATGTTCTACCACCATACCTTGAAGCTCCAGCATATACTGCATAGAAATACCACTGTACTAATATATAATCATAGGTTTAACTATGCTTGTATATGGTTGCAGCTTGTGGAAGCAAAATGTCAGCATTGTGAAAATAGTAACAGGCAGCTGGAAAGCAGACACAGCATGAGGTAATTTGGTTTTATATTTAAAATATACAGGCTACATAAAAAAACAAAACAAAACATGTGTAACCACAAATTTATGTGTATGCAAAACATATGGTTACATATTACTTCCGTCTCTGGTGTGACTGTTTAGCATCCAAGCTGCTGAGCGCATAGAAAACGGAGTGAGCTGCGTAACGTTGTATAGCCACTGAAGCCATCAGTTCCTGTCACTGCTGATGTTTGCACTCTGGGTCACAGGAGTATCGTGATTATCAAAAAGCTCTGAAGGCTCTGTTGGCCAGGCAAGATGATACTGAAAGAGCAAGGTCTGCGACAAAGAGGCCCTGACAAAGAGTGAAGGTAAGAAAAAAGAAGAAAAAACACAAAACAAAACTATGTGGAGCCATGCAGAAATTCGACGATGAACTGAGAGCGGGAACTGTCCTTGCGTTCTCATTCATTAGCAAAGGTATGTCTTAGCTGGCAAGTCTGGACTGGGGGGAGTGTCATTGCAGTAATATGTTCAGAGTGCTTGTGATTATTGCAACGTCTTCACTAGAATTCAATTCAGCTAAAGTTTTTATTCCATTATAAATGGTATCATGTGTAAGAATAATCAGATTAGACGAGCTGAAGGTTTTTCCTTCGTGCACACAGCACCCTGGAATACTTGCTAGTTGATAAATGACCCACTCCTCGTCTAGTTTCTGAGCTGGTATGCTTGTCTATAGAAAGACTAGCTTCCAATGCCTTTACCTTGTAGTGGATTTAGGCTTCCAGACTCTGTGATGCTTGGTCCACATTACCTCATTCACTTTATTTCTCAGCAACACAGTCCAGTTCCGAATCCCAAGGCGCTTGCTGACAGTTGGCCAACTCGGCCTGTGGCCCGTTCCGTGACTCCGTTGACATCCCTGGTGCTGGTTTGTTTTGTATATCCTCTAGTCTAGGGATGGGCAATCCTGGTCCTAGAGAGCTGTGGCTGCAGGTTTTTGTTCCAACCAGGCAGTAACACACGTGTCCAATTCAACCACTTAGAGCCCTGGCTGAGGACTTTCATTAGTAGAATCGGTTGTGTTACTGCTTGGTTGGAACAAAAACCTGCAGCCACAGCAGCTCTCTAGGACCAGGATTGCCCATCCCTGCACTGGCATTTTTTTTTTTTTGCTGCATACAAATCTGAAACTGTTCAGAGATTTAGACATCTTTTCCATTACTTCATTACTTTTCTTCTTCCACTGTCGAGCAAAGAATCCAAAACCTCCGTCATGAGGGAACGTTGTTTTCCCCCGGTGTCACTTTCAAATCCACCGTTGTCCGGCAACCAACACATATCACAGTTGGCAGCACACAAACGATATATATATACACATATATGATTGTTTTCCTTTCCAGAAAAAGGATCTCATCAGAAGTATAACTGTGGAAAATGGAACTTCTTGTGGAGAGGAGGAGGTTACTGCAGCAGCTAAATGAGGAGGAGACAGTAATCTAACAGCTTCTTTGTCCAAATGCAGGTACTGAACTAAAATCCAAAACACTTCACTGCATGACGTCCACTAAATATGTTTAAAGGAAATAGCAAAACTGAAATATGCTTGTTTTGCACTCAAGGGTGGATTTCCTAGAGATGGAAAATAAGAACCAAAATAGTCCACATGTCCAATCAGCTCGCTGCCCTGGAATGAACCCTGCATAACATGCAATCACTACACTCCGCTGAGGTACTGGGCATATGCTTTATCTTTATATACAGCAAAGGCTGTGATCTGGCTGCAATAGTTTCTGCAATATTTCAGTTTGGACTCTGTAAAGCTACAGTACTCACTGACACTATAGTTAATACAACCCCACGCTGGTGGCCCCATGAGACTGTAATGCCTCATAAAAGCAAGAAAATTGTTGCAAGCTTTGCTTTGCAATGTATGGAACGTTGGCCCCGAGGAATTTGGGTTTGGGAACAGAGAGAAAAAAAGCCACCAAAAGTGTTCTATCATCTTTATAGTCGTCATTAAAAACATTACATTTCCTTTTGTAGAGCCACGGTAGTATACTATGCCATGGACATCATTTTTTTCATTCCAGTGTGGCAATGTTGGGGCCCTATAAATCACATATTTCACACCTTCAATACAGACACTGGGTAAAAAAATGGCAGACAGCACATACTATGTCTAACACTCCTGTAAAAATACCAGGTATTTGTGATGCAACACCAAGATAAATAATTTTATAACTTTCGCACAACCTCTTATAACTAGGGATGTGACTGTGTTCAGATTTAACCAATTACATTCAAACTCATGTTAAATTGGAGTCAGCACACGCCTGTCTCCATTTAAAGTGCCTCCGATTAACGTCAAATAAAGTTCAGCTGTTCTAGGAGGCTTTTGCTGACATTTTTGTAGCCACATCTTCCAGCACAATCAATGGCCCACGGAGAGCTTCCAAAGCATCAGAGGCTCTCATTGTTCAAAGATGTCAGTCAGGCAAAAGATACAATAGTGAAAGTAGCAGTAGCAGATTGATAACCTGAGAAAGGATAAAGAATCAGACAATCAATAAAATGATTCAAATCAATTGCCTCATTAATGCCCATATAACTACATTTTAAACAAGGGATCAACTAAGCAAATGCATAGATCGACTTCTAATTCTTTAAGCCATTTAAATCACTTAAGTTTTAAACAATTTCAATTTGTTTGACCAATTCCATTCAGTTCATTCTTTATAGTTAAAAATGTAAACTAATTACCAATTTTAACTACTACATGGTAATTATTTTAACTATCTTAGTGATTAAAATATAATAAAATTGATGTAGCAACATGGTGGTAAGTTTTTATATCAAATCAGGTCAAATCAATTTAAATTATCTGAAACTCAATCAGATTACCTGTATAAACTTAAACAATGACAAGAATTAAAGATAAATCCTGAAGGAAATTAGACCTCCAATCACTGGTGTCCAGTGATTAACTTCAGATGGTAAATAAATAGGGCTTAAATAAACAGTTCACAAACATTGTAACATTTAAGTCACCCAACTAACAAAGTTACTGTATTGATCAGTATGATTAAATTAAAGTTCTTACCCCTGTTTTTCTGAGGTTAGGGTTAAATTGGGGTTGAGCGATAAAAGTTCGACACACCTTTTCTGAGCTTTCCTTTTCCTCAGCTCTACCCTCCTCCTCTACTTGGACTCAGGTAGAGAGGGGGAGGGCAAATAAAAATACATTTTTATAATGTAAATTGTATTGTCTTTTAACAGGAGCTGAAGAAAATATCAAATCCTCAGCAGATTTATCCCCCCTCCCTGTGCACACATACCACATAATGGTAGGTCTGATTTGGACTGAGACAGCTTTATCGTTTTTTTGTTTTTTTTTGCAACATAAAACACCATTAAATGTCTGTCATCTTTGATTGTGTCTATAGTGTGATTATGCCTGAGCCTTTTGGAATTCTGGGCTTACTGGACCGTTGTCAGAACAGTCTGACCAGGCAGACAGATATGACTTCTTCCCCACAGTTTCATCTCTGCTGCCCTGTCCCAATCAGCAGAGATGGGCTATCTGAACCTGACCTCAGCTCACCAGAAAGTATGTGTTCCTGAGATTTCATGTTTATCTGTAACTTAAATATACTATACAGAAATAATTACACTTTTAAGGACAATAAATGAATGAATAAATACAGAAGAACTTCCCTCATTCGAAAGGGAAAAGTTCATTTTCAAGTTGAAGTCACAACAATCTCTCAAACTGCTCATTCCCAGATTTGTGACAACTCACCTACTTCACTTTGGCTTTTAATAGCTCTTGGACACACTGGTTACACAAAGGACATATCAATGTAAAAAAATATTATTTACAAACATAACAAATATGACTTTATGAAGAGTAACATATGCATGCACAGAGCTTTGTTACCACCTGATACTTCAGACACTTCTAGTTGGCAAATTAATTAATTAACATTGACATAATAAACTAATTTCCTTAAAAGGGCAGACAGACATTAGAGGTACTATAACTCCATTTCAAAAATCAACATTGACAGAAATGTGCAAATCAAGCTTGAGGACCTGAGAGCTAAATATATGTTAGAAGCTTTCACACCATTCATTAAGTGATAGTGATGTTGCAAATTGTATAATGTGTAATTCCATGTTGAAACCACTTTATGAACATGCTACAGTCTATGTAGTGTATCATAATTTTTCAGTGCCCACATTACTCGCATGAGTTGGATCTCACTCCTGTAGCCGATACTGGAGTCCCAGCAATAATCTGGAGAGAGAACAATGCTCGGTTTGTGGAGCCACAGGTACTTGTTAGGACGACTCTCATCATGCCACAGAGCCTCCACATTATTTTCTTTCTCCACCATGATGTTCTGGTAGCAGGCCTCTGTCAAGGCCTTTACGCTCTTCCACAAGGCTCCAAATATGGCAGCGTGGTAGTAGAAGTCTCTTGATTTCAGTGTGTGCCTTGGACTTCTGGTTTTGATCGTAAAAAAAAACAAAAAAAAACACATGTTCCACAGAGGGCTTCCAAACCTTCAGAGGGATACCATTCAAAGATATTAGTCATGTGAAGGATACAAAATAATTTCCAAAGAATTAAATACACCATGGAACAAATGAAGACAGTCATCATTAAGTAGAGAATATATGATACAACAGTGCCATAACCAAGAACAGGTTCATCTAAAATCAATAATACAATGAGAAGAAAACTGGTCAGGGAGGCTGCTAAGAGGCTGTCAGCAACATTGAAGGGGCTGCAGGATTTTTCTGGCAAGTACTGGCTATGTAGTACATGTGAAAATAATTCCTTGTCTTCTTCATGTCTCGGCTAGGGAGTAGAGTGGATATAACATCCAAACCCGGCTTCATTTTGGGAAAAGACATTTGATATCATCTATGGTCTGATGAAACGAAAGGTTAAACTTTTTGAGCATAATTCCAATTATATATGGTGCAAAAACAACACAGCTCATCACCAAAAGAACAGCATACCTAAATCAAAGCATGCTGGTGGCAGCATCAGGCCTTTGGGGCTGTTTTTCTTCAGCTGGAACTGGGAACTTAGTCAGGGTGGAGGGAATTATAAACAGTTCCAAATACAAATCAGTGCTGGCACAAAACGTCAGGCTTCTGTGCGGTTCTGTTTATCTGCAACATAAATATACTGTACAAAATGTACAGTATAAACATATTTGTAAGTGCATTAAATTAATGCATTAAATATAGAAGAATTTCCATACAAAAAGTTATTTTCAAGTTCAATGTACAACGATCCCTCAAACTGGACCTTCCTAGATTTAGGACAACTCATCTACTTCAATTTATCTTTAAACATAAAAAAATAAAATATAACTATTTGAAGAGCTTTGTCACAACCCAACTACTAGTTATCAAATGGCTTTTTCTTGAGCACATAGGATTTCTTTTGACAGTCAAGCCACACCTTTGCATATATTTACAATGACAAAATGAACAAAATTCCCTAAAAAGCCAGATAGACAATAAAGGTACTGTTACTTCATTTGGAAAATATAGGCTGGCAGAAATGTGCAAATCAAGCCCCTGGAGGAACAAAAGAGAGGCATGAAGACCTGAGAGCAAAATGTTTGTCAGATCCTTTTCTAACTTTCATTTAGTGATAGTGACTCTGCACTTTGTATTATGTGTAATTTCTTGTTAAAACCACTTCATGAACACGCTATGGTCCACGTAGTGTATCATAGTTTTTCGGTGCCCACAATACTCGCGTGACTCGTATATCACTCCTGTAGCCGATACTGGAGTCCCAGCAGTACTCTGGAGAGAGAACCCTGCTCGGTTTGTGGAGCCACAGGTACTTGTTGAGATGACTCTCATCGTGCCACAGAGCCTCCACATTATTTTCTTTATCCACCATGATGTTCTGGTAGCAGGCCTCTGTCAAGGCCTTTACGCTCCTCCACGAGCCTCCAAATATGGCAGCGTGGTAGTAGAAATCCCCTTTTTCCATATATGCCTTGGACTTTGGGTTTTGGTCATAAGTGAACCACATCTTTGCAAACCTGTAATAGTGAGCGTGGAGCAGAGCTACAGATTCTCCCAGAGCCTCCGAGCCGAACCTCCCAGTAAACACCTGATCCACATCAAAGCAGAAGACGTGCGTGCAGTGGTGGCGAATGTCTGACTCTATGACATCTGATATTGTTTTCATTCGCATCATAGAGATATCCTGCCATCGGACGTGCTTCGCCACTCTGATAACCTTCAGGCTCCGCTGAGGGCCAAGCGGGATGTGTGGCATCTTTTCTGGCTTGTCCGTAAATACGTAATATGTCACCGGCAAACTCAACATGAAGTGATGTTCTGACGAATTTAAAAAGGTCTGGAGGTAAGCGTCGAGATACCTTTGGTGAAAGTGGAGAGAAGAGCCGTGTCATTTTTTTTACATCTTAACCTCACTACAATGTATCACTAACAGAAACATGTGAAAGTATTCTGCTTTTGATGTATCTTTAATGCCAGTATTTTTTTTTATAGTTATGTGTCTTTTAAAAGTTCTACACAAATAAAACACATTATGTCATTATTATACTTTTAGAAACAAACCTGCCCACAGCAAACACAGTTAAAGCCACGGATGAACCTTTCTTTTTGTGCATCTTGTCATAAAGAAAAGGGTTAAACATCCCCTCCCAGAGAATGGGAGCTTTCCAAGATGTGCACGTCTGCACATCCTGTCTGGACCTGAAATAGGAGACGACCATTTTTATACATACATCAGATTTAGCAACTAAATAGATGTTTGAGCAATGTTTCCAAACAAAGGAAAAATAGTCTATATATTCCAGTATACTATATATAGCTTAAATACTTATTATCATAATTATTATAAACAGACTGACATTGTTATATGTAATTTTTAAGGACCTCTCTGGGCCCTAAGCCCCCCCCAAGATCTTTGCTCTTACCGAAGGTCAAGGGTGGCGTCGACACTGGTGTCCTGATTCAGCATCTTTCCACTGTTCAGAGAACATTTGTCCATTTTTCCAGGTAGTAGATATATTAAACTTCTGTTATGCAAAAAATAAAATGGTGAAAAAAACTATAATAATATTCATGTAATTAGGCTTTTTAATCATATCAATCTATGACAGGTCTCCTGAATTAAATACAAATTAGTTTTGTTTATTACCGCAAAGATGGGGATATACTGTAGAGAACACAGAGTACAACAGGTAGGCAAATCACACATTTCAAAATGCTCTTTGTCTTGGAAGTGTATCTGCAAGAGAAAAGCCAACAAGGTCTTATCACATGGTAGATCTGACCTAGGAAAAAAATGTGTAGTATAAAATACACATGCAAAACTAAATACATTTTTACAGATGAAACTATACCTCATTGCTGAGGCGTGAACCATGGACGTGTAGGTGCGAGGACAGGGCCTAAAACTGGAAAGCAGGGGCAATAAGGGAGTATATCTTAAGTCGACTGTCATTAATACTGAAATAAATCAGAAGAATACTGCCTGACAATTTGAGGATGAATTGAAAACGAATGTGTATATATATATATTTCTGATATATATATATGCATATGGTGTATGTATATATATACACACACACCTGTTGGCAGCTTGAACTGCTCTATTTCCTATTTTGGTAGCGGGGCTTTTATTTTGAAAACTAGTAACCAAACCCTGCAGCGTAGGACAGATGAACGTTAAAAAAAACTAAATACGGAGAAGAACCATAGAGAAAAGCGGCAAAATTTCAATCAAATAAAGAAAACCAACATGATATCTTAGCAAACTCCGAGGAAGCGCGAAGTTAACATTTGTTCGTGTTGTCTTAAAGTAAATCTGAACCAAAGTAGCGGTGACGCTTTGTTAAAATGCGCTTCTGCGTTATGTGAGTTCGCTTTGAATTAGTCTAAAGTAATGTAAGGTACAGTCGTAAACAAGTAGAGAATTAGTATATTAAAAAGAACAAGAGTGACGTGATTCACACAATTAAATAAAACCTAAAACAAATCTAAAATGGTTATAATTTACAGTTCTTGCAGCGATAGTTTGTAATTTTGCTTATTTTCTTGTTCGCATACCGCTGTGTTTCATATAGTGAAATTAGACACGTCTGACTCAAATTTCAACAATTGCTGTTCTCATTCCTGGCAGCGGGCTAAAAGTTCAGTAGAAACTGAATAACAAAATGTTGAGCACACACCTGTGGGTCGCTGGCACGAGAAAAATATCCACGAATCGTCCTGGGGGGGCGAACATAAAGAGAGATATTAAGAGATCATGTCTTAAAGTGGTGAAGTCGCACAGTCTCGATGTGTCTGTCCTCAGATAACAGCTCGAGACAGGAGGGGAGGGGGGAGGGAGGGGCTCGTGCTGGACCCGTTTGACGGCGACTGAAAACACGCAGAAAAAAAACAACAACTAACGAGACGCTGCACAATAAGCGCCGAGGTTTTGGCTTCGGAAGGAGCAGCGAGATGAGCGAAGCCTCGGTTGACGAATGATGGGTTCGTTCAATGTGGGTAATGTGTGACACGTGAGCTCCAGTGTGGTTACTGGTTTACTGAAGGAGAAGTTCGAGGGAGAGTGATGTCACAGAAAGGGGCGGGGCCCATGGAGGATGCTCTGTCCTCAGACGTGTTGCTTCACAGGGTCAGTGACAGGATGGAAACATGTCACCTCATGGTTATCCTATTATTTTGGTGATTTTTGTTGTGTGTGTGTGTAATAATTTTATCAATTATTTTGTTTATATTGTTTCACAACTATCATTGAAAGTGGCATCATCTCAGTTTATAGATAGATAGATAGATAAACTTTATTGATCCCACAACGGGGAAATTTGTGTTACTGCAGCGTTACAGATAAAGAAAAAGAAAAATAAAGTTGAAGAAGATAAAAATAAAATAAAATAAAAAAAACTTAAAAAATAAATTAATAAATAAATAAAAATAAAAAGGGTGAGGTAAAGACAAAGAACACACCATACTAGGAGGATTAGAAAAGTTTGGATGCTGATTTTAAATCCAGTGCCAGTTGATAACACATTTTCAATCTCTTCCTTAAAGGGATATATTTCAAATTATTGGAACAATAGGGAAATACTTTCATTCATGTCAAACCTCAGTTTTGCTTTTAAAATGCTAAAAAAAAATATATGTCAAACATAAGCCAAACAAACTTCAGTCATATTGATCTGTTAAAATGAACATTTACTGAGTAATACAAGTCCTACTCACACAACATAAAAGTCCAACTTGTAAATGAAGTGATGCTCAACGAAGACTCCAGACTCATCTGTGATGTTTTATTTGACTATAAAAGCCCTAGTTCGAAATGAGCCTACAATAGTCAAGGTAAGTGCCATATATTTCGACCCAAATGACCAAAAATTCCCATGAACACACTCCTAAACCTTTGTATATAGCTTTCCCAGATGAGATGATGTCCCTTAAATTCATATGTGAGTCATTGTTAAAATAGGGAGATGTCTTCTTAGGGACTTAATATCACAAAAGGCTTACTTATTAGTTATTTCCAGATATATTCTTCCTCCTGTCCAGCAGGAAAGCATTTCTCTCACCTGTTTAGCGGAGCAATCAGTAACTAAGAATGTAAAACAAAGGTGGCTCTTGTTTTTTGTTTAATAAGTTCCAATATTCAAATAAAAAGCATTACGTGGCTGAAAAAAAGAATTTGGGACATTCACAACCTCCTGTAATTATAGAATGATTTATTATAAAACAGGGTGACAGTTAATATAGTTTATTTACAGTATATACCATGCTATGACATAAAAAGCAAATGTAAAGTGATGAAACAGAGTGGGTTTGTAACAAAGTTAAGGCTTAAAATGCATATAAAATGGCAAAGTGTTCATATAATAAAACAGTGAATATTTAAAGTTTGATGCTTCATCTACACATTGCAACTGAAAATCCCAAAAGATTGTTCTTGTTTCCAGAATGGCATGTTTCTCTTTTTGTTTGTTTGGCAGCAGCAGAATGGTGGTGTTACGTACCTAGAAATGTATTCCCAACCTAGTTATCCTACATATTTTAGTCCATCCATCCATCCATCCATCCATTGTCTATCCCGCTTATTCCCTTTCGGGGTCGCAGGGGTCTGCTGGAGCCTATCCCAGCGCGTTAAGGCGAGAGGCAGGGATACACCCCAGATGGTCGCCAGCCAATCGTGGGGCACACACACCATTCACACACCATTCACTCTCACACTCACACCTATGGGCAATTTAGAGTTTACCAATTAACCTGAGCATGTTTTTTGTATTGTGGGAGGAAACCGGAGTACCCCGGGGAAAACCCACGCAGACACGGGGAGAACATGCAAACTCCACACAGAAAGGCCCCAGACCCAGGCCCAAGGCGGTCTTGAACCTGCGACCTTCTTGCTGTGAGGCAACAGTGCTACCCACCGCACCACCGTGTCGCCCCACATATTTTAGTCAATTTAGAAAAATAAAAGCATGTGAATACTTTTCAGGAAGTTGTGGCCAGCTCATAAAAACACATTTTTGATTCACTTTTTGTGCTTTCTTAGTGTGTACTTAAACTCATCAGTTAACATTTCAATTGAGTTTTTGAATGTTAAAAGTGTTGTAAGATGTTTATTATTATTATAACAGCTTGATAATGGCGTTGAAATTTAGGAATCCCAAAACAACTTTTACAATTGACCTTATTATAACTGTTTACCGGAGAATTGAGCATCATTTTTGTTTTGTAAGAAAAACATCCATCCTTTCAAGCCATGAGTCATCAAGGTCAGGGTGAACGTGGCAAACAGGGTGAAAATTAAAACTACCGAAGAAAAATATTGACACGTTATTTGTGTGCGTGTTATGGCGACATATATGGTGAAACATTACAAACACAGACATCGGATGTGGCACAATATACATGAATACACATTTATATAAGCATTCACCTTTATGTTCACTTGGCCACTGAGCTAATGGAAGACTATTTCTGATGCAAATATATTTATTTGCAAAGACTTAAGAAAGGAAAGGACCATATAAAAAAGACAAAGTAATCTGTTAAACACAAAAAAGTTTAAAAAGATTTTCCATGTAGCTGCCTGGAGCGATACCTTTTTTTTTCCTCCTCTGTGAAGTCATACACACCCATACACACACACACACACACACACACACACACACACACACACACGCACACACACGCATCCACATACACCCACACACAAAAAAAAAAATGTTTTTTAGGCCTGTCATTTCCAGGCCTGAAAGTGCTGAGAAATCATCTTTGGATGTTCCAGATAATACTATCTGGTCAGCAAGAAAGAAAAGGAGGATATACTCATTAGGAGAGCACCTCTTCACAAGATACTAGTACAATCTGGCACATTTTATGGAACCTTTTCATGGGTTCGGAGTCCATCAGAGGAACGTCAATATCATAGGAATGTGAAAAAATGGAAGGGCAGGAGACGGATGAGGATCGGAACACATGGCGGAGCTCAGATGAGAGAGATCCGTATAGGGATGCTGGGGGACTCTGTCCTGTGTTGAGGGGAGTGATGGGACACCATGTGTTCCACCAGTGTGTGTTTAGACATGTGCTTCATAAGGTAGGTCTCCTGTGTGTAGGGGTAGGAGGGATAGACAAAAAAAGAAGACAAGCTTTAGACATGGCGGCCACGGATAATCAGGATTTTTCTTTAAGGTCATTTGGATCTTGAACTCACTGAGGTGTACGCTCTGCCACACATGCTGCAGCAGTAGGCCTTGGCGTTTTTGACGGCGTGTGCAGACAGGTGGATCTGCAGCGAGGCAGAGTCCGAGTAGGCACGGTAACAGTTGGAACACTTGAAGGGCTTGTCTTTGTTGTGCTGCCTCTGGTGAGACTACAGCCGGGAACACAGAAGGAAAAACAAAATGAGTCACCTCCACGCAGCGTTTCGGTGGAACAAATGGTAAGGGGACGAAAGCGGTTAATGTTTACCTGCAGATTAGATAGCTGAGTAAAAGCTTTTTCACATCCTGGGTGGGCGCATTTATAGGGTCGATCGCCTGTGTGGATCCTAAAAGAGGAAGAAGTGGTGTCAATATTAGAAAAAAAAAACAAATCAGGCATGTCAGAAAGTGAATTGAATTTTGTGATGTCACAAACTGCTCCTCAAATGACACAAATCATGCTTGAAGTTTGTTGCAAGTATAACATCGGGGTTTGATTCATCTTTGTTCGCACAGTACCATGAGAACCAAGAAGTAAAATCTATCCAGAAAAAAGTAAAGTAGAGTTGCGCTGTGATATGGAGCTTTACACCGTAATGATAGCGCTGCTGCAGGGTAGTGCAGTGATGCATAAGGGAGTTTAGGTTGTGATGATAATAATAATGGTGTTATGAATATTTTCACAAAAAGAATGTGCACCATCATTACATGTGCAGCTATATCTGAAAGTTGAAGTTGATCGGACAAACAGTCAGAGATATGCGAGCCGCTCCTTGCTTTATAGATAGATAAAGGGTTGGCTTACACAAATAATTGAACAAATTTCAATACTTGATCACCAATACTACCCTTCATGTATGTTGAACCTCCTGTCCCTCACACATGTGAGTTGCTCCACAGCTCCATGCATCAGGCTGTCAGGATGCTGAACTCTCTCCTCTCTGCCTCCAAACCGTCGGGACTATCACACACACACCTACAAACTACACTCAGCAGCAGCCAGCTTCATTTGTGAATCTAACAGCATTGTCTTTAGTCTTTATTTGTTAAAAACTGTAAAATACAAGATTTTAGTGATGTAAAATAATTTGTCAAAAAAGAAGTTAATAAAGGCTTTCATGAGACAACAATTTTCCTGTTAACTGGACCTGTAACCAGAAGGTCTTCACAATAGGAAGTGGAACAGTGCCTGCAATCTTTATCAGGGGCCAGGGCCAAACCCATGTCTGTGGACGATTGCATCAACCTGTAACTGTTACAGCCAGAAACCACTGGAGGGAAGTCCAAGAACTATGCTTCTTTGTAATATGAATTAACCCTTAAATATAAGGGAAAAAAAGAATAATGTACAGATGATTTATTGATGGGAAATCCTCATATTTTCATACAACAGTTGAGGAATAATACCTGCTAGAATCTGCAGGAAAGTTAAATCAACAACTACTTTTTAATAACCACAAAAATACTTGAAGTATGTTATATTAGTAATTATGAATAGAGTCCATCAGTGTATTTTCATGCTTGTTCATGAAGACAAGGAACCCCTGTGGTTTGGTAAGTGCTGAGCATGGAAGCTTGCTGCCATTAATGGCATTGTTGACATGTCTGTGTGTGTGTGTGTGTGTGTGTGTGTGTGTGTGTGTGTGTGTGTGTGTGTGTAAATGGCTGAATGAGAGGCAAAGTTGCAATCAGACTTTGGATAAAACCCCTGCAGCACATAAAATGCTGAAATTCCATTCACAGAGCAGAGAGTGTGTGTGAATCCCAGACCTGGTGTGCTGCTGCAGGTGTGAGAGTTGGCGAAAGGATTTCTCGCAGTAGGAGCAGCGGTACGGTTTGACGCCCAGGTGTATGCGGAGGTGCTGGGCCAGGTAAGACGCGTTCGCAAAGGACTTCGTGCAGTGAGGACACTTGTGGGCCTTTGCCTCCGTGTGCGTCTTGGAGTGAATCTGCATGTCTGACTTGGAGAAGAAGGTCAGCGGACACATTTTACACCTGTACCAAGAGCACAGAGACACAGAGACAAGACATGTAATTTAGACACATGCGTGTATTACAGATGTCACACAGTCCTGCATTGAAGAATTCTCACTGGGTCTTGTTTACTTATATTAAGTTGCAGGAACATTGTTGTGAACGGAACGGCATCATCTCTTTTGACCAATAACAGGAATGATTTGGTCGAGGTTAGCATTTTCTTTTTGTTGTTCTATTTTTAAATGTTAAAGCTCTCAAATGTTCAACCTTTTCCTGGGAAGCTCATTGTTTTCTCAGAATCAAAATCGTTATTATTTTGTATAGTTCACAGGTCAAAACTACTACTACTGCACAGTCCTTCTGTGGATTTTTACATCAAACCAAAACTGTGCAGCCATAAACTACAAAATTTTCAATTACCCATTACTATGATAGAATAAAATGAGTATTTTGTATATTTAGTATAATTGTATGGAGTAGAATCTATAAATATTAGCTTCGATATGAGCAGCTGTAACGTGTAGATGCTACATACATCTTCATCAGCAATACTCAAAAAATAGTAATTACATAAGAGCACAAATACACATAATACATTATGTAATTTTATCTCTTTTTTTTTTACTTGTGTGGAGCGTCTGAATCTGTCTTCCATGACCCAAAAAAATCCAAGCATTTGTCAATCAGGATCAACATCATTTCACTTGTCACATGTGCTGCACTGAGGCATGGGAGACTGAAAGTAAAAGGGCCCACCCTCCAAAAACTAAATAAAATGGGGAAATAGCTCCATCTGCAGGTAGCAGCAACTCTATAATGGTCAAATACGACACATGAAATGCAGTGTATGCGATGGAAAAACTTTAAAGATTAATTTACAAACTTAAATAAATGAAATATTGTGTATTTCTCCTACAATAAAAATAGTTTAACCTGAGAAGGGAGGAAATGAGGACAAATTATAAATGACTGAAAAATTTGAATTTGAGTTATGGCTGGCGGCAAGAAGAAAGTGATGTTAAAGACTGAATGGTTTGAGTGGAAAAAATATATATTCCTGTAATATATAAAGTGATAAATCATAAATATTATTGTAAATTCTTTTTGAAAAAAGTGAAAAGGCATTTAGAGTAGTAGCAGTAGTAGTAGTAGTAGTAGTAGCAGCAGTAGTAGTAGTAGTAGTAGTAGTAGTAGTAGTAGTACTAGTAGTAACAGCAGCAGTAGTAGTAGTAGTAGTAGTAGTAGTAGTAGTAGTAGTAGTAGTAGTAGTAGTAGTAGTAGTAGTATGCATTTACCAGTATTAAACAAAAAGACATTGTAAACTTCCAAGTGGGAGCAGCAGCATCACCTGTAGGTTTTCCCCGGTTTGGCAGTGATGGTGACGCAGGACTGGTCGTTGCCTGAGGCTAAGATGGGGTAGGGCACCACCAAGAGTGAAGACCCGTTCTCCGCTTTGATCTTCTTGCGGCCCCGCTCCTCCTTGGGAGGCGGCCCGAGGAGTCCCACCAGGCCCCCGTTGCTTTTCCCAGGCTCCATCCCATGGCCGCCGGCTAACCCTGAGATGAGGTGAGGCGTGGGGGCTCCGCCCAGCCGGCTGTGGCTGCTGGAAGTGGGCGTGGTGGGGGCGATGATCTCTGAGTTGAGGTTGCCTGTTCTGGATGCCAGCGCCACACCTGTGGGGTGCAACGGAGGACGAGAAACCGCGAGAACTCATTGTGATACAGAGGGGGTTCCATTCCTAGATGCAGATCTGCATTCATCTGTGCAGTGGCACCCAGATTTAGTTCAGTGTTTTCTGCTTCACAGAACATGCTGGAGGGCAATGCACCACAATTCAATTTATTTCTGTTATTCTACTTAGTGTCATACTCAATTTTTCCTGTTCTTAATGTATTTTATTCCATCCTGTGCTCACATCATCTATGCTCTAATTCTCCTCCTGAAGGTTCTTCCTCTTTTTCACTCTGTAAAAGTTTTTCTTAGGGAGTTTTTCCTTGTATGATATGAGGGTCTAAGGACAGGGGATGTTGTGTTGCCATTATAGAAACTGTAAATCCCATTGGGGTGAATCTGGGATTTGTGATTTTGGCCTATACATATGAAAAAAACTGAAATGCCCACATTTTTTTTGTATATATATATATATATATATATATATATATATATATATTTTTTTTTTTTTTTATAACATCTCTCTCCTTCCACAGCTGTGTGTGGAAATGCATTTCAGGCTGAATGATTTGACATGTCTGCCAGTATTGTGCAATTAAACTCGGCTCGGTAAGTAGTAAAATTCATTTACAAACTGTAATTTGTAGGTCAACACTGCAATATGCAAACATATCTGTGTACACATTTAAAGTATTATTTTAGAACAATAATCAGTCTGAATTCCCATTTCACTTCACTTTAGTGATTCATTTTATCAAAAGATGTTTCTTTCCAAACATAATCTGAATAAAAATCTGATATGTGGGCAGCAAATTAGGAATCTGGAACTAAGCTAAAAGTAGATATAGAAGAAGTAAAAATAACTTGGAATTGCAAACACTACTAAATTTTATCAACATAAACAACTGATTATCACAGGGTGACTGGCTGGAATGCATTATAATGGACAGTAGGTGAATGTTGTAGTTCGTAATCTGACCCGCTTTTGTATAAAAGTATTCACATTGTTCTGTCCACTTCCTGCACAGATACAGTACAGGGCAGTCACATTCTCTCAACATTCGTTTCGGTGCTGGTGATGACACTGCAGACCTGAGTAGCCGCCCTGACAGCTGCGAGCTTACCTGAGACGTGGTTTGTTCTAGAAGGATGGTCTATGAGCTGACGCAGGTGCCAGTCTTCCCACAATCCTCGGGCCTTTATAGCTGCCTTCTCATCCAGATTCAAGTTTACATCCCCCAGGATACGACCTGGAAAAGACGTGATCAACTTGAGGGCCTTTAAATCAATATTTACATGTGACAAACCATACAGTATTCTTCATACCAACCATACATTGTTCTCTTTTGACTACAAGCTAATTTGTTGGAACCACAAAGACAGTAATGCTGTATGTGTAAAAAAAAAAAATCGCTACATCGCTAAAATGACAAAATACTACACCAAACAAGGACATATATATATATGTATAAAGGTGGGATATGCAGAATTCTGACATCTAGTGTCAAAATTGTAGTTGCAATACACAAACACACACAAATCCGGCTGATACAATAATATTATATAATATAAACAAGTAAGGTTGTTGAAGAGGAATTTGACCTCCTTTGAACTAAGTTAGAAAGTGAGTTTGCTTAACTCAGCAATTGAGGAAAAAAGTGCATTTTGATACCATGTAAATCCTTTATATGAGTCATACGCTTCACCGATATTGACTCTGTTTTGTGTTCTTCTCTGGTCACTCTGCTTCTGTGATTTATAACCCACCATTCTTTGAAGCTGCTGCATGACTTGAAGACATTATTCACCCAGTAGCCTTTCTGTGCTGGGCATAGAGCCTGGATGTATCTGGCAACTCACAACCTCCCCGTCACTGTTGACTGAGATGTGGTAACAATAAGTCGGTCAAATTTTAAAATTAATAATTCTCACTGGAATTCTACATATTCACACTCCGCTGATAGAAGGCAGACAACAGGAACTAAAAGGGAAGATAGAGAAGGACCTTTTACTTCTGGGTCAGCGCCTTGTCTGTAGGCCAAAAGGGTTACTATGTAATATATATGTCATCATTCATTCATTTTCTATAGGGTAATGGGGGTCAGCTGGAGCCAATTCCAGCACAATACAGATGAGAGGCAGGGGTACACTCCAGACAGGTACCAGCACACACTATTCACTCACTCACTCACTCATAACTATTCAATCAATTCAGAGTCTCCAATTAACCTTAGCATCTTTTTGGAGTGTTGGAAGAAGCCGGAGAACCCACGCAGACACAGAAAGGTCCCAGACCAAGGACTTTAACCTGCGACCTTCTTGCTATTAGCCAACAGTGCCCTATATGCGAACATGATTTACTAAATAAATAATCTCTTATTTTCTGTAGCAGATTACTGAAGCATTTCATCTCTTTAAACTCACATCATCATAAAATCTGGGAAATTCATGAAGTTCAAGGGTGATAAAAGAATCTGTCTTGAAGCTGTTAAAGAGGCCTCCAACCCCGTAAAACAAAACAGAACTAAAGCATTAGAACAGAAAGGAAAATAGAAAAAAATCCAGGACGGGAGAAGCAGCGCGGCATCGGCGTACCTGTGACTGAGCTGGAGGCGGGGCGGGCGTGCAGAGCGATGTCAGGCTGAGACGGGCTGTGGCTGTGCAGAACCTGCATCTGATGGGCTTTGGACATCACATGCTGGCCGCTCTCCGCCTGGCTCAGGGGAGCCAGTAGGGGCTGTTGGGAGGGGACTGTGGCGGGGGGCAGGTGAGGCGTTCGGATCTTCTCCGCCATCAGCTGCTCCTTGATTTTATTGATCAAGACTAGGTTATCCAGCTGACAGCCAGGAAACAACGTTTGTGACAAGAGAACAGCCATCAGTTCAGTCGGTGTCCTTTTATGACACCATAGTTCCGTCTAACGGCTCATACGTGACACTGTACCCAAAAGCTCTCCCAGGACCAACAGCTGTTACAGAGGTTATGACCTTTACATATTCATGAGCTTAAACACACATTTTTCTTTTTTTTCAAGTGATAGGTGAAGGAATCAGGTATGTAACTTATTGGAGGGATTTTTAAAGGCCAGAAGGGGTGAAATTGTGCGATTACTTTTCTAGAGGCCTTAAAACAAACTGCAAACATCAAGGACCCTTAAGCTAACAAAAACTAAAGACAATTAATAGTTAAATAAATAAATAATAAGTAAATGTCCATATTCCACTTAATAATTCATAAAATGTATGTATTTGTGTATTATTTTCCCCATTCATTTGATTTTCTCTTTTAGTTATTAATGCATTTATTTAAAATGTATATATTTCTTTATGTATTTTACCTCAATATATAAAATGGAAATTAAAATTAGAAATTAAATAAATCCATGCACAGAGGGAAAATATCATGAAATTAATAGGAAATAAATACAACCAAATTAAATACATGTATTTATTTATTTTAAATTATGACAGTCCTCTAAACAAATGGTTTGACATTCTGTCATTGTGGAATCAAAGTAAAAATAAATGTTTCCTTTTTTTTTTCTGTGGACCCCCAGGCACCTCCTGGGGGGGTCTCCGGACCCCACTTTGAGAACCGTAATGTAACTGTAAGTAACTGTAATAATGTTTTACTGGTTGGGAGCCATTGTATTAAAGATATACTTTGGCTCTATGGTAACAGGTTATATCTCATTTGTACAATTCATACAAGCATTTAAATGCAACAACTTGGAAGTTTCATGCAATCGGATAACTTACATGTTTTAAAAATATACATTATCATCCATCGATGTGCATGTCTATGCTCACGGTGGCTGTGGCTTCATATAGCACAAATGTGACAGTGGCATTAATCTAACTTTTGGCTTAGCTGTGAATTATTCAATATGTGAATTATTTAAAAGCAGCACACTGTTCCAGAGGAAACATACAACTCGAATGTGGAGTGTTAAATGCGTGCGTTGACACGTGAGAATACCAGCGTCACTCACCTGGCCGGGCATCGCAGGAGGTGGAGGCCAAAAATAGGGATTGTTAAAGCGAGGTTCAGCCATCCTGAAACGAACACACAAGAGGTCATAAAGCAGCTGAGGACATGACTCAGCTGCTCCATCTGTTCATCAGCAACACACTGACCAGGACGTGGATGGGGCGGTCGCACTTGTGACACAGATGTGCCAGCCTTTTTGGCCTGTGACCCCTTAAAAAAACTCTGTTTGCAGAGTCATAATTAGGCAGAAAATAAGCAAATATTACAGAACATATTCAAACTCAACATGCTTGCATCGACTTTCCTGTTAAATGCATGGATGCATCACTACAGACGAAGAAAAATGAATGAAAAATCCCTGAGGCAAATGGGATTTTTAATATTTGGCTACATAAATAAAACTGACTTGTGACCGCTTGGTTCTATCTTGTATCCCTTTGTCCTCAGATTGCTGTATGATATCGGTTATGTGAAGATCCATTGTTTGCGCTGGTGAAAGCTTGTCAGTAGATCTCCACCCAGACAGCAGCTGACTGTTAGATGTAATAATTTGGGATAACTCGGTCCGTTCTCGTGCGTTTTCTATGACTTTCGGCGCTAAGATCGCCTCCTTTCCCAAAGTGCAAGAAGGAGCCCTTGTGTTCTCCCACTTTCTCTGCACCATCGCTTCATCACACACAAACAGACACACACACACACACACACACACACAGCGGAGAAGGGAGGAAGGACGTTTTACATGGGTAATGCATCTGAGCGTTTTTTGTTTTTTTTTTCCTTTCTGAGGAGTTATAACCACAAGACAGCATGACGGGCATGCTGCCTGAGCGATAGCCTCTCACATGATTGCAGCAGTTACGGAAATCTCCTTGAACGGTTATCAGAGACAACAGGGATGGTAAAAGTGATGAGGCGTGTTCCTAATCTGCCGCTGGCCGCCGTCCCCTCCGCGACACATGGGGCCCTGGCCGGGTGAGAGTCACCAGGACGGACGTTGCTCACCTCAAGAGCACAACAGGTTTTTTTTTTGGTTTTTTTGTTTAAATGTTAAATATAATGGTAACGAATGTGGAATATCTTTAATGAGGATGCTGAGCAGAAAGCACAAGCTACACAGATTTGTAAGTGACACAACATTTTTTTTTTTACCCCCCTCCTCTCTTCACATCTGTGACTGGCTCTAACGTAAACATATTTCTCAGTGAAGTTGCTCTTCCACAGACTGTCTCTTACTTTTAAAAAAAAAAATTTTTCAAGGAGGTGAAAGATGTGATCTGTGGGCCTTTTCTTTCCACAGTTAGTCTTTTCAACCCTGTATGAAGTTCTTTGCGAGACATTTCGCATTGCGTGCTTTGGCAGGCTCCACCATTCCTAAGTCTGTTTGGCTTAGCAGAGGCATAACACAGCCCAGGTCGGCGAGCCAAGAGAAACAAAAACGATACGTCCACGGGTACGAGCGTACACTAAACCCCACAAAATATTTCTCTAATGATGCCAGTGGGGATCAGTTTCACTTCCTGGAGGCTTGCTGCCCCGGGGGAGTTTGACTGCTGCTTGGACATCTCCCTGTCACTTTTTTTTTTTTTTTTAATTACACGTTTCAGAGAGAAATGACTTAATGGCAGCGAGGAGCCGTGTGCGACTTAAAGCTCCCGTGTGTTGCTTTACATTTAGAATGTGTGTTGGTGTGTGCTGCCCTGACCTGAGACCTTGCAAAGTCGGTCAGAACGTTTACCTGTGGAGGCAGGTCTTGACTACAGTGACTTTGCCAGAATCACTTTAGGATTTTTGAACAAATTGAACTGAGTTTCAAAAAGGCCTCTGTGACACCTGCAGGATTTTATTGTTTACAGTGGGTTAGAAAGAATATGGCCAGGAAGGTTATGTTTTCTACAGCGTCTGCCTGCTTTTTAGTACGATAAAAAGTTCTGGACGGACTTTCATCAAACTTCCAGCAAATGTTGCGAATGGTGGCATGATTGGATGAGTAAATTTTGGTAATAGTAATCTTAATCAGTTGAAATTTTTTTTAGTTTTTTAGTATGACTGCAGTAAATGGACCTTCAAACCGGCGCATCATTTGGGGACACCTGCTGGTGATATGTTGCACCCGCATAGCATAGCGAAACAAAGAGACAAAGAGTCAGGATATGCTCGGTGCAGGTCTGCGCTCTCACAGAGCTTTTTACTTATTTCTGGTATAGGTGCATCAAAGAGAAGATCACTAGAACGAAGACGGATCTTTAGGTCTATGAAATGTCACTAAGCAGTGACAGATGCCGCATTATCATTTCCCTTAGTCCAAGGTGATAAATGTAAAATATAAAAAAGATACTCAGGTTACTGTCATATATGACAAAAAAGCCTCAAAACTGAGATGCTAGAAGCAAAAAAAATTACTTTTGCTTCAAAAATGACTGATCTATTAAAAAAATTAATTGTTATTGCTGTTGATTCAATTTACAGTTTATCTCAGAACTACTGCACTACACTATCATTTAAGACGTTTATGGAATCACATCAGACACAACATCAAACTGTGTTTTGGACTCTTTAAACAGTTTATCTCAATTAAACTGGGGGTGTAGCTAATAACGTTATATGCATATGACTAGCCACCATTTATGAAGAGTGGTAAAGGTTGTGTCAGTTATTGGATACTTTAGTAGTTCAGCAGACAAAGATTTTACCATTGAAAGAGTTTGCAATTGACAGATAAGTAATAGCACTTATACACCTTATAACAATGTTTTGTGTGAAAAATCTCAGTTTCAGCTGACCACTATATAGTACAACGACAAACCTGACGCATCTGTTTGTTGATCACTTATTATCACTGTACGTGGAGAAAACCCTTAAAGAACATGAAGTTTGAATTTCCTTTTGTGCTCTATAAATACTGTTCCATGCCAAGTCAGCCGTATGGACTTATGTGACATTGTGATGTCACACCTGTACCCCCCCCACCCCTTTGCTGAAAGCCGTTCAAATCATCCAATCAGAGCAGAGGCTCAGTAATATTAAGGAAACAGACACAAACTGACAGAGAGAAGCTTGAGAAAGCAGATGTAAAACTATAATTCAATGTTTCTTTTTTTAAATAACGGTTCAATTAAGCCTTTTTCTTTTACAGATTTTTACCAACATAGTTAATATTTATTAATAATTATCATATTTTTCCTTTAGGGTTTTGAACCTTAACCTTGCCTTTGTAGAAAGTGTGCCAGCTGCTGTTACTGTAGGTGCTATAATAACCTACAAATGTTGGTGGGGGGGGGGGGTCAAAGGTCAGCTGTGCAGGTAAAACCTCCAAGCTGCCATCAAACTTTTTGGTGATCTTCAAAATCAACTGCGCCAGAGCATTTTTCGCAGAAACTGCAACAAAAATCGCCTCTGCAGAAAAAAACCACACGTCCACTACCAAAGTTAGGGTTAACTTTTCACCCCCCCCCCTCCATTTTTTCCCTTGATGCCCGTGGTGCAGAATGAAACAAAACCTAAAAAAAATCCCGAAAAAAACAAAAAAAAAACGGATCTGGTTCCACATCTTTAATCTCATCATCATCATCATCGCTAAAAACGCGAGCATCTCCGCCTCCGGGAGAAGCGACCCTCCGCCGCGCCGCGCCGCGCCTCGCTCCGTCCGCCGCCTCTCCCACATTCTCAGACAGTTTATTAAAAAAAAAAAAGAAAAAAAAGAAAAAAATCAGACAAAAGGAAAACAAAAATGGCAGCCCCGTCTTATTTTTATAAGCACCGGACGCCATATTCTGCAGATCCGAATATTATAAGGAGGCTAATTCCCCACATGTAGCGAACCGCTGGAAGGAGGAGGGGGGCGGGGGGAGGGGGGGGCACGCGGGCGGGATGTGGCACATTTGCATTAAAGCGTTCGGACGATTGTTTACTTTGATTTGCAGGTTTGAATAGCCCGGCTAGAGGAGGAGAGAGAGAGAGAGAGAGAGAGAGAGGAGGAAAACACACACACACACACACACACACACACACACAGCCTGACACTTCCTACAACAATCACCCTGCTGAAAGCCGAACGCTGCAGCCGCGGAGCCATAAATCCAACACGTCGAGCTTTGCACCGACGCGCACTAGCTTCTTTTTTTTTATTTTCTAATTTTATTTTCACACCGACATTAGAAAAAAGAACCCCCTCGTCCCCGTCGCCGCCGAAACGCGAATCCCCCCCCCACCTTTTTTCCCCTTCTTCTTCTTCTTCTTCTTCTCCTATTTTTTTTTAATTGCAACTTTTGCATGACTTGAATAGAAACGGGGGGGAGAGACGAGGCGACGCGCGGCGGCTCGTCTCGTGCGAGATGGAGGAGAAGCGAGAAGAAGAGAAGAGAGAGAGAGAGGAAGAGAGGAAGAGGAAAAAAAAACACGGCGGAAAAAAAAACAGGCAGAGATCGTGCATCGAGCGGCCGTGACATACCTGAACCGGCGGAGGGGGAGACGTGTTTTTGTCTGAATGCAGGGTTTCTCCTCTTTCTGCCTGCTCGCAGGCGGACTTCAAACCTTCCGGGTCGCCTGCTGTTCACTTCTGGGTGCTGCAGGCGAGGAATTGTTCAGCGTGAAAACACTGGAGCTGAAAACAGATTTTTTTAACCCATTTTCTGGCTCCTCGGTCACACGCTGTCCCTCTCTCTCTCTCTCCCCCTCTCTCTCTCTGTGTGTGTGTGTGTGTGTGTGTGTGTTTCCCCTGCACTGTGGCAGCCTGCTCATCATATATTATTAACGCTGCTTGTTTGTGGGGCTGACTTATGTCTCATGTCTGAATAATCTGAAATAAAACACAGTAGCTGCACAGTTGTTGTGTGCAATAATGCGTTGTTGCATCACATGTGGCCTTTTTTTCTCCTTCCCCGGGTCTGTGTATAAAAGCAGTTGTGTGTGTGTGTGTGTATGTGTGTGTGTGTGTCCGGGGTCAAGGCAGGCGTGTACAGTAGATATGAGCTGTAATCCTCTCAGCAGCGGCAACATGACAGGCTGCTAATACGCTCTGTGTTTAGCTCAGCAGGAGATGGCACTGCTGCCACAGCTGAGCAGGGGTCAGATGCTGGGGGAACGGCTGACAGACACCAGCGGATGTCCAGTTCATCCGCGCGTGTTGCCGATGAGGACTTTTTAAAGGTCTCAGGTCGTGTGCTTGTCCAGGTTTCGATGCGTCTGATGTGATGTGTTTGCGGTTTGAAGTAAGGGGGGAAATAAATAAAATCAATTTCTGGGCCCCATACATGCTTAATGTCAGTGGGCCCCCGTTAAAGCATGTGGGAAAAAAGAAAAAACAAGACTATATTGATGACTTTCGTTCTAATCTGAATTGATGCGTTTAGCGTCTTTTTAATCTGGGCTCATTGACGTCACATTTGTCGCCAGCAACAGAACCATTTTGTGCATCCAGGGGTGGGGTGGCACAAAGTTTATTTTCTCATAGATGTTACCAATATGTTCAACACAATATTACATTATGACACAGATAACTGGAGGACCCAACTCATCCTTTCACAGAAAAAGAAAAAAGAAGGGATTTCTCTCTCAGGCCCTGTGTGGTCAGGTCCTATCCCCCCCCCTACCAGGCCTGTGATTGTGATAACACACAATCATTTTATTTCTATGGTTCTAATTAATCGTACACTCACCTCTTTTCCTGTTCTAAATGTATTGTTCCCATGTCATCTAATGCATGTCAGTCCTAGGAGGGGAATCCCTCCGCTGTTACTATTGATGAGTTTTTTTCCTCTTTTTTCCCTGTAAAAGTGGATTTTTAGGGAGTTTTCTTGTAGGATGCGATAATGACTAGTCTTCTAGGGCCCTCTCAAGCTCCTCACTGGAGCTCCAACAAAGCAAAGGTCGTAACATTTGGGTGACATCACAAAGTCAAGAAAGTAAAAAACAAGCAGTGAAATGGTAGTTTCTAAATCCAGCCTTATTGCGTTTCTCCATTGTTGTGTTTGATGTATGGGACAAATGTTTTTATATAAATCCTAGACCTTCAAAATACATAAAACTGACTATTTGCACAATAAGTGACTTTTAGTCACTTAATTGAACATGCTATTTAATAAACTCACATTTTGTTTTCCAAGATTTGGTCAGTGGATCTCAGTTCTGATTTGAGTCTAATTTTAGTCAGTGTTTTAGCCATAATTTTCTCAGAGTTCAGATGTTTCATTTACAACATCTTTGTCACACCGCGGTGAGGTTTGTCTGGTCTTGTCACTTCCTGTTTTATTTTGAAAGTCTGACTCTCCTCTCGTTTCAGGTCACTTGCCCTTCCTCATGTGTCACCGGTCTGATGTACTGTCAGGCCGGGACTCAAAAAGAGGACTCAGATGCGGAGTGGAACAGCGGGTTTTATTAATAAATAGGCAACCAACAACTGGAGACCGGCCTCCGGTGTCTGGTCTCTCAGAATCCCTCGACATGGAGCCAACACCTGGTCTGGGTCGAGTATGCCCACAACCTACTGCCCACCTCAGCCACAGGTATATCACCGTTTGAATGCGTATTTGGTTACCAACCTCCTGTGTTCCCAGACAATGAGCAGGAGGTGTCTGTTCCCTCCGCCCATGCCATGGTTCGCCGCTGCCACCGCATCTGGGCAGCTGCCAGGGAGGTTCTAATTCGCCAAGGGGACCGGGTCAAGAAAACTGCAGACCGCAAGAGGCGACCCGCCCCAACTTACCGGCCAGGCAAGAGAGTGTCGCTTCCCGCCAAGGAGAGCCCGAGGGTCCCAACCGCCGCCCCTCCACCGCCCCCAGAAGTGATAGACGGCGGTCCGGTCTACAAGGTCAAGCGGTTACTGGTAGTTCGCAAACGGGGCCAAGGAAAACAATATCTGGTGGACTGGGTAGGATATGGTCCGGAGGAGAGGCAGTGGGTCCCGGCGCGTTATATCCTAGACCCTACGCTCATCACAGACTTCCACAGGGACCACCCTGACCAGCCTGGGCCGTCAGGAGTCGGCCCTAGAGGGGGGGGTACTGTCACACCGCGGTGAGGTTTGTCTGGTCTTGTCACTTCCTGTTTTATTTTGAAAGTCTGACTCTCCTCTCGTTTCAGGTCACTTGCCCTTCCTCATGTGTCACCGGTCTGATGTACTGTCAGGCCGGGACTCAAAAAGAGGACTCAGATGCGGAGTGGAACAGCGGGTTTTATTAATAAATAGGCAACCTCTTCCACAGGGAGCAAAAGAGGGCTATGACAAAAATACAAAGAAAATATCTATGGCTATAAATCACTATACAATAAAGGACTAGACTATGACTAGGGGGAGAAATATCTATGGCTATAAATCACTATACAATAAAGGGACTAGACTATGACTATGACTAGGGGGAAACTAAACTATCTGCAAAAACGCTGAAAATCTACAATTAGCTATCAAGACTAAGGCTATGAAAACTATAACGAAAAATCGCTCCGAAGAGGACAGCACAACAGGCAAGGCAAGGCAAGGCAAGGCAAGGCAAGGCAAGGCAAGGCAAGGCAAGGCAAGGCAAGGCAAGGCAAGGCAAGGCAAGGCAAGGCAAGGCAAGGCAAGGCAAGGCAAGGCAAGGCAAGGCAAGGCAAGGCAAGGCAAGGCAAGGCAAGGCAAGGCAAGGCAAGGCAAGGCAAGGCAAGGCAAGGCAAGGCAAGGCAAGGCAAGGCAAGGCAAGGCAAGGCAAGGCAAGGCAAGGCAAGGCAAGGCAAGGCAAGGCAAGGCAAGGCAAGGCAAGGCAAGGCAAGGCAAGGCAAGGCAAGGCAAGGCAAGGCAAGGCAAGGCAAGGCAAGGCAAGGCAAGGCAAGGCAAGGCAAGGCAAGGCAAGGCAAGGCAAGGCAAGGCAAGGCAAGGCAAGGCAAGGCAAGGCAAGGCAAGGCAAGGCAAGGCAAGGCAAGGCAAGGCAAGGCAAGGCAAGGCAAGGCAAGGCAAGGCAAGGCAAGGCAAGGCAAGGCAAGGCAAGGCAAGGCAAGGCAAGGCAAGGCAAGGCAAGGCAAGGCAAGGCAAGGCAAGGCAAGGCAAGGCAAGGCAAGGCAAGGCAAGGCAAGGCAAGGCAAGGCAAGGCAAGGCAAGGCAAGGCAAGGCAAGGCAAGGCAAGGCAAGGCAAGGCAAGGCAAGGCAAGGCAAGGCAAGGCAAGGCAAGGCAAGGCAAGGCAAGGCAAGGCAAGGCAAGGCAAGGCAAGGCAAGGCAAGGCAAGGCAAGGCAAGGCAAGGCAAGGCAAGGCAAGGCAAGGCAAGGCAAGGCAAGGCAAGGCAAGGCAAGGCAAGGCAAGGCAAGGCAAGGCAAGGCAAGGCAAGGCAAGGCAAGGCAAGGCAAGGCAAGGCAAGGCAAGGCAAGGCAAGGCAAGGCAAGGCAAGGCAAGGCAAGGCAAGGCAAGGCAAGGCAAGGCAAGGCAAGGCAAGGCAAGGCAAGGCAAGGCAAGGCAAGGCAAGGCAAGGCAAGGCAAGGCAAGGCAAGGCAAGGCAAGGCAAGGCAAGGCAAGGCAAGGCAAGGCAAGGCAAGGCAAGGCAAGGCAAGGCAAGGCAAGGCAAGGCAAGGCAAGGCAAGGCAAGGCAAGGCAAGGCAAGGCAAGGCAAGGCAAGGCAAGGCAAGGCAAGGCAAGGCAAGGCAAGGCAAGGCAAGGCAAGGCAAGGCAAGGCAAGGCAAGGCAAGGCAAGGCAAGGCAAGGCAAGGCAAGGCAAGGCAAGGCAAGGCAAGGCAAGGCAAGGCAAGGCAAGGCAAGGCAAGGCAAGGCAAGGCAAGGCAAGGCAAGGCAAGGCAAGGCAAGGCAAGGCAAGGCAAGGCAAGGCAAGGCAAGGCAAGGCAAGGCAAGGCAAGGCAAGGCAAGGCAAGGCAAGGCAAGGCAAGGCAAGGCAAGGCAAGGCAAGGCAAGGCAAGGCAAGGCAAGGCAAGGCAAGGCAAGGCAAGGCAAGGCAAGGCAAGGCAAGGCAAGGCAAGGCAAGGCAAGGCAAGGCAAGGCAAGGCAAGGCAAGGCAAGGCAAGGCAAGGCAAGGCAAGGCAAGGCAAGGCAAGGCAAGGCAAGGCAAGGCAAGGCAAGGCAAGGCAAGGCAAGGCAAGGCAAGGCAAGGCAAGGCAAGGCAAGGCAAGGCAAGGCAAGGCAAGGCAAGGCAAGGCAAGGCAAGGCAAGGCAAGGCAAGGCAAGGCAAGGCAAGGCAAGGCAAGGCAAGGCAAGGCAAGGCAAGGCAAGGCAAGGCAAGGCAAGGCAAGGCAAGGCAAGGCAAGGCAAGGCAAGGCAAGGCAAGGCAAGGCAAGGCAAGGCAAGGCAAGGCAAGGCAAGGCAAGGCAAGGCAAGGCAAGGCAAGGCAAGGCAAGGCAAGGCAAGGCAAGGCAAGGCAAGGCAAGGCAAGGCAAGGCAAGGCAAGGCAAGGCAAGGCAAGGCAAGGCAAGGCAAGGCAAGGCAAGGCAAGGCAAGGCAAGGCAAGGCAAGGCAAGGCAAGGCAAGGCAAGGCAAGGCAAGGCAAGGCAAGGCAAGGCAAGGCAAGGCAAGGCAAGGCAAGGCAAGGCAAGGCAAGGCAAGGCAAGGCAAGGCAAGGCAAGGCAAGGCAAGGCAAGGCAAGGCAAGGCAAGGCAAGGCAAGGCAAGGCAAGGCAAGGCAAGGCAAGGCAAGGCAAGGCAAGGCAAGGCAAGGCAAGGCAAGGCAAGGCAAGGCAAGGCAAGGCAAGGCAAGGCAAGGCAAGGCAAGGCAAGGCAAGGCAAGGCAAGGCAAGGCAAGGCAAGGCAAGGCAAGGCAAGGCAAGGCAAGGCAAGGCAAGGCAAGGCAAGGCAAGGCAAGGCAAGGCAAGGCAAGGCAAGGCAAGGCAAGGCAAGGCAAGGCAAGGCAAGGCAAGGCAAGGCAAGGCAAGGCAAGGCAAGGCAAGGCAAGGCAAGGCAAGGCAAGGCAAGGCAAGGCAAGGCAAGGCAAGGCAAGGCAAGGCAAGGCAAGGCAAGGCAAGGCAAGGCAAGGCAAGGCAAGGCAAGGCAAGGCAAGGCAAGGCAAGGCAAGGCAAGGCAAGGCAAGGCAAGGCAAGGCAAGGCAAGGCAAGGCAAGGCAAGGCAAGGCAAGGCAAGGCAAGGCAAGGCAAGGCAAGGCAAGGCAAGGCAAGGCAAGGCAAGGCAAGGCAAGGCAAGGCAAGGCAAGGCAAGGCAAGGCAAGGCAAGGCAAGGCAAGGCAAGGCAAGGCAAGGCAAGGCAAGGCAAGGCAAGGCAAGGCAAGGCAAGGCAAGGCAAGGCAAGGCAAGGCAAGGCAAGGCAAGGCAAGGCAAGGCAAGGCAAGGCAAGGCAAGGCAAGGCAAGGCAAGGCAAGGCAAGGCAAGGCAAGGCAAGGCAAGGCAAGGCAAGGCAAGGCAAGGCAAGGCAAGGCAAGGCAAGGCAAGGCAAGGCAAGGCAAGGCAAGGCAAGGCAAGGCAAGGCAAGGCAAGGCAAGGCAAGGCAAGGCAAGGCAAGGCAAGGCAAGGCAAGGCAAGGCAAGGCAAGGCAAGGCAAGGCAAGGCAAGGCAAGGCAAGGCAAGGCAAGGCAAGGCAAGGCAAGGCAAGGCAAGGCAAGGCAAGGCAAGGCAAGGCAAGGCAAGGCAAGGCAACAAGGACTGTGACTAGATGCTTCGAAAGGCTTGGGTGAACGCACGGGACGAAACACTTCGGCACAAGACAAGGGGAGACACAGACAATATATACACAAGGTAATTGGAACCAGGTGGAAACAATCAGGGCAGGGCAGACAATCAGAATAAAACAGGAAGTGACAAGACCAGACAAACCTCACCGCGGTGTGACAGTACCCCCCCCTCTGTAGTTTCATGCCTGTCGTGCTGTACTGTCAGGCCGGGACTCAAAAAGAGGACTCAGATGCGGAGTGGAACAGCGGGTTGCCTATTTATTAATAAAACCCGCTGTTCCACTCCGCATCTGAGTCCTCTTTTTGAGTCCCGGCCTGACAGTACATCAGACCGGTGACACATGAGGAAGGGCAAGTGACCTGAAACGAGAGGAGAGTCAGACTTTCAAAATAAAACAGGAAGTGACAAGACCAGACAAACCTCACCGCGGTGTGACAATCTTTATATTTAGTTAACGTTACATTTGCTAAACTTGTTTTATTTTAAGTAACAAGTTAGTCAGTGGAACTCAGTGTTAATTCAAGGTTTTCAATTTTGTCATGGAATACATTTTTGGGATGATTAGTGATAGTACAGTATATATAGTAGTAGTAATTATATTATAGTATATTAAAATCTAGTAGAGGTTTTAGGTACAGCTACATAAAAATAATGCTGCCCAATACACTAGCACTTCATAATGTGAAAATGATAATGTTCATTAGTTATTGATCTGTCTTAAAGGTCCCATATTTGCCACAAAAAAAAAATAGACTTGTGATATATCCCTAACAGGATTTTTGGTTTTTAAGCCTAAAATCATCTCAATATAATTGTACATCTCCTCTCTCATGCGTCTCCAGAGCTCTGCAAAGAACAGGATGTTCTGTGTCTGTCTCATTAATATTGATCAGCCTCTCCTCTGATTGGCTGATTTGAATGGCTGTGACTGTAAAGTTGTGACATCATAACCCCGCGGACCTCCTATTCTGAATGACAATTACGTAATATTTCTCAATGAATTAAGTGTTTCAAAACGTTGGGGAAGTATGTATATTATAAATATAATGTGTAACAGGAAAAGTCAAATTATTGTATCGAAAGCCCAATTTGCAATTTGCATGTGTGTTCACATCACTGCTTAACCCTGCAAACAAAGTTGCTTCCTTACCTGCATTGCCTTCGCTGTAGGTGGAGTTTGTGCACACAGTCACGCATTGAAATCCGTGTTTACATATGCTTTTCAAATGCAAAACTCTGCAGTGGCTCCACTTTGTATATTTGACGCAAGTCAGACCGAAGAAACGAAAAGTCACACAGGTTGAATGAATAATAATAAATAAGAGAGAGAGAGAGAAAGAGAGAGAGACGTAGTGCAGGGATATAATAAAATGTTGTTGGAATCATTTCTCACTGATAGATTTAGAGACCAACCGTTGTGCAGCTGCAGCTTCTCGTGACCTTAAACAAAACACAATCTGACTCAGATGGATGCTCCTCTCCCTCAGACTGCAGCAGGCTCAGCTGCTGGGGAGAATAAGACAAGTGCTGAACTTGCTTTATTAAATGTGAGGGATTGAATAGGAGAGGCCGAGCTGGTTTTGTGACCTCATTAAAGATCATAAACTGGACATTTTACCGCTACAAGGGTCCAATCTGGTCCACTGGGCGACTGTACAAAGTGTGACAGTAAATGGACCAATCCCTGTTTCTTCACAGAATTATGAAATCAGTGAGCATCTTTCAGGGCTCAAGATATGAAATATTCACATTATTAATTGGTAAATGTTTTGTAAGGCAGGAGAAACCCTCACTTCACCACTTCACTAAAAACCGAAATGTAACAGCAGACTGAATATAGAATAAATGAGGCATCATATTGCTGAAACTGCACTTTTTACTTTATGTCCCCTCTCCTGTTTTGCAAGTTGAAGGTGGATTAATAGTGAAAACACCTATAAAGTGTTTCTTCTATTTCTATTTAATTAATGGAATTACAGTTTTTTTCCATGTCAGCTCTTGATGTTGCTTAATCAGATCATTACTGCATCGTTTTTTCAGAATAAATGGTAATACCTTAAGGTTTAATTGCCTCAAAACTGTCCAGAAATGGTGTCCGCCTGCTAACTCAGCTTACTCCTTTGCTTTCAAATTCTGTGTTTAAACGGATCAGGAATTTTAGCATCTGGACGTTGACCTCACCTTCTAAAGCCACATTAGCAGCATAGTTAAAACCGGATTTTATCATTTAAGAAATACAGCAAATGTATTGAGGACACTGAAGAACCTGTCTTTGCGTCTGTTTCCGGTCGCTGCTGTAACATGCTGCTCACAGGAAAACACCTTGATCGACTGCAACTGAGAGTTTAAGTTAGAAAAGGGGAAATATGAGCAGTGCTGAGGTACTGAAACTGGCCTTCAAGTCAATTTTAGAATTGATTTTATAATTTGAACTCTCATTTTTTTAAGGCCCTACGTGGTCTCCCTGGCACCCCGACACCTCCCTGACATGCTGGTGAGCTGTGAAGCAGCTTCACCTTCATCCTGCAGCAGATCCGCCGCTTATTCTCCGAGTCTCAAGTTGCGTTTAGTGTTAATGCTTCAATCTGCTTCAACATCCTATCTTTAAAAACTAAACTGAAAACCTTCTTTTTTTTTACACTGCACCTTTCAGTAGTTTAGCTTGCTGGTCTTAATTATTGAACTAGATTTTATTCTGAATTCCTCAATGGCTTTTAACTCACATGTATCATCTATTTATGTATGCATGGTGGTTTGCCTTGGACTTTACCCACATGGTTTTTGAAGCTGCAACCTCGGCGGTACACCTGGGGAACACAGTTCTGCCTCATGCTCGCCATAGTGGACCCAACTTCCTGATTCTCGCAGCAGATAAATAACAGGGGAAACATTGATAAGAAAATGTGGTTCTCCAACCGTTTCGTTGTATCGCCAGAACATCAGGGGGCTCCTGTGCAAGCAGATTCGTCCTGTTTCCAAAGAATGCATCACTGGACTGTGTTTAAACCCACTGAGAGGTTGCAACACAGTTAAACAAAGATAAAGCTTAAAGTTTGTTAATCTTTATTCAAACATGTGTCCTCGTTAAGCTCAATATCGCTTCTTCAAGTGATACCAGGCTACAAAATAACATACACTGCATAAAAACAAAGACAAGTACAAAGATTGTACATACACAATAGCTCTTCATTCTGTTCTAAGTATAATTTGACGCAACAATGTCGCCACAAGGTCCGTTTATTATCTGTTCTAGTTCTAGAGCTCAGTCCTATCACACAGTTCTCCTCAGCAGATGAAATTTGTCCAGTTGGAATTACAGAAGTTCATATTCTCTTTTTTTTTCAGAGCACTTTAATAGAATTATCATCCACGTTGTCTCAAAACTTGAAACAGAAAACAGAGACCTGACTCCCCAAGGTTCGCGTCTGGCCACATATCTTTGTCACATGTCGTTACCCATCTCTGCCTCTCTCTCTCTCTCTATCTCTCTCACAAAGTACAAAGCAGCTTCCGTCTGTTGGTGACAGTTCCATCCCTTCAAACAGTCTGCAGTGGAGATTATGATTAAAATAATCACTTAAGATGATGTTGAAACCAGCCTAAAAACATTTTCATATGGATTGAGGGTTAAACGGAAATTGACCTGTGGAAACCTTAGTTATTTCTAATTGATAACCTCTAGTTATTTGATGTGCTGCTTTAATAATGCATGGTGTATTTGCTGAAACCTGTAAAATAGCACAAATTGAGTGGGGCGTGTGTAACAAAGGAGTGTTCGCGATCTCTCGCTCGATGGCAAACGTCTCCCATTCCTGTTGTATATCCTTAACCAATAGCAACATGTTTTTTCTTGACAGACACACACACACACACACACACACACAAACATGCGGTTTGCATGTCCCACTGTTATTAGTTAGTTAGCTGCCAGACTGGTTTTCTGTTCTGTAGTCTGTACAAACAATGCCACACCCTCCGAGACGCACATGTTCTCTCACCTCCGCACAGGCCAGGTGCAGGGTGCACGGAGAGGGGGGGCGGGATGTAGGGGTAGAGGGAGGAGGGGGAGGGTCTTTATCCCCCGAGAGGGTGGAGCAACGGGGAGGTGAAGAAAGCCGATGAAACGTTTGAAGCTCATATTGATATGCTGCTCTGAAGGCTCCTGTGAGCACAGGTAAGAACTACGCAACCTCACAGCAGTTTTCCTTTTTAATCTAGATGCAAATTAACTTTATTTGTCACATTTTTACATTTAATGATTATGGAAGTTTTTGTTGTGTGTGAGTGCGAATTGTGGTGTGTTTACAGTATCAGGGTCAGGTGGGGGAGATAATAACATTAACATTGTGGTCATAGCAACAGTGTCTCTGCATTCAAATCTACTTTAAAGTTGCAAGTGTCTGGTTTTCACTGGTATTAAATGGCCTTTTAGGTAGAGCAAGTAAAACTACTTTTAATGATCAATGAGCTGCTGTGTAGTCCAGGGTTCACTAGTAATGTACACAACAAAGTATTGATCTGCAACCATGGGACAAAAATACATGCAGGAGTGGAGGTGTGTGTGTCTGTGTGTGTGTGTGTGTTACTGTCAGCAGAGTGTCTGGCATTCTTGACCTCCCTCACCCCCCTCAGGCGAGAAGAAAACCAGTTTTTCAGAATGCTGACCCGTGCGTGCTGTTTTTTTTGTTTCAGCCATGGATGGCGTGTTGGAGGGAGCGGCGGTGTTGTGCGTATGCAAACTGGCCTGCAGCCTGCTCTTCCTACCCTCGCTGGCTGCATCCTACAGCCCCGTCAGCTTCTGCTGCTGCTGCCTCCTGATGTTCACCGACTTCCTGGTAGCAGGTGAGAGCACGGTCAGGTGCGCCGGTCTGCCCGGCTGTTTCCAGCTATTTCCTTTTTATTCTGGATGTAATTGCATCATTTGATAATTGATGTAGTCATTTTTTATGCATTTTTTTAACTTCTCATTTGATGTTTTTCTTTCTAAATTCGAGGTTTCAGTGTCAGGGTGACAAAAACAGCATGATGGTCGCAACATTTTATGACACTTTATAATCACTGATGAACAGCCTACAGTAAATTAGGAAATTTAGAGGAACTAGTCCTCCTGTCTGGCGATTGGATCTGGGGTGCACATGCTTTTCGTTCTAAAAACACAGATTTTAAACAGGTTTTGCTTGCTGTAATTATTCCCCCTGTTCACACTGACCGTTAGAAGATCCTGTTTGCAACGTTGGTGGTGGGGGACAAAATTTACAGTCCACAGTTTGAGCAGGATAAACAGGAGGAATGGTTTGGCTAAGAACAACATATGTCTATGTTCACCTAAGAATCTTCACAGGGGAAAAAAAAAAAGTGAACTTTTCCTTTAACCGTAATCCAGTCCCAGCAGCCACCGACGCTCTATTCTCCTCTCCCCAGCTTTTCTGACTTTCCTTTGCATCTTTGACCCATGGCTGACCGAGCTGACCCCGCTCAGCGATGTCATCGCCCTGCGCTTCCTGCTCTTCCTCGGCCACACGTACGGCGACGTGTTGCTCCTGACGACGCCTCTGATCGCGGTGGAGACGCTGACCAGGCTGCTGCGGCCTCGCCTCGTCGTTGGCTGGACGGTGGGCTCTGACGGGCGGTATCTCCAGGCTGATGAAGAGGAGGAGGAGGAGGATGGCGATAACCCAGGCAGAGACTGGCGGCCGCCCCACGCCGCCGGCTACTTCTGCTGTTTGTCGGTGTGGGTCGTCGTCGCCTTCAGCGTCAGGTGGCAATGGAATCTGGAGGAAATGTGGTCGGCTGCGTGTTTGCGCGCGAACAACTCCCTGATCAGATGTCTGCCCAACGTGTTCAGCCCCGTGCCCAGCGCCGTGAACCCCTGCTGGGGCATGGCATTCCTCTCCTTCCTGCTCGTCTTCCTGACCACGGCTGCCGGCCTGCACAGGCCGAGGGGGGCGGAGAAAGGTGGCGTCGACCGCCCCGCGGCCTCCTCCAAACCCAAACGCCCCGGGATAGCGGCAGCGCCGAGTGTTGACCCAGAGAAAACAGACAGCAGCTGCGGCGTTCACAGAGCGTGTTCCTGGAACGGCACGCAGATGTCGGCGTGTCGCCATGGAGACTTTGTCCTCCTCTCCCAGGAGTGTTTGCCCGTGGAGAGTGAGTGCCAGAGGACAAAGACAGGTACCCCTCTGACCTCGGTGACGGAGGAACACGTGAGCCCGCGGCGCGGGGGGCCTTGTGGGTGGCGGCAGCTGGGTTTTCCCTGCCCGGGGCTGAGTGTAATGATAGGGTTCGTGGGTGTGCTCTCCATCTTTGTGCTGCCTCTGAACCTCAGTGTGAACATTCTTCTGATCCAGACTATCGAAACTCTCCTGGAGCTGTGCATCAACTCGTTGCTTTCGTCTGCAGCGGACGCGAGCGACACGACGGGCGGTGATTTAAGAGTGGACATAAGAATCACCTGATTAACAGTGCATGTGCGCAGAGGGCAGGTCGACGTAGCTGTCGACGCTGGTTCGAGTGTAAATAAGCATTTCTGAGCAGCTATTCACACGCGGGGAATAATATGTGGAAACTGCTGAAAGGTCCTGAGGAGGCACGTTGAGGCGTGCTCGCTGCAGAGACTCAAACGGAGGCCGGAGGGGCCGAATTTACTCTCAGGGCCTGGGGCTGCGCAGTGAATTGTCCTCACATAATGGGCTGCGGAATGAGTGGAGGGGGAGCTCTTGAAAAGAGCAATATGAAATGTGCTGTAAATAAATACGGCCTGACCTGAGGCTGGACCACATTTTGTTCAGCTACTTTGCAGTTCTGTCGTTTCCACATGGAAATACTGAATTTGTTACATTTGTCCCACCAGTATTGTCACTGGTTACTTTCAGGGATTAATACACTGAAATAAACTATTTAATTTAAGGCTGGATTCATCTCCTTTAGTGACTCTGGTAGCTTCTCAAATTGTAAGATTTTGCTATTTTTCCATGGTACTAAACTAGGTACTAGCTTTGCGTTTTTGACTATTTTCTGACTTTATATCCTACCAACATTGAATGAACCACTAACTACTACAAATAATGGTTCAAATTTGCTCCTCATCCTCAAACTTCAACAATAAAATGCTATTTACACTTTTAAAACATGTGTAATAAAAAAAAACTTTTGGTAATTTAAGTACATTTTGGTCATAATTACGTACTTTAACTGACATTTTCCTATGCAGAAGTTTATTAGCAACGGTGCTCATGATACATTTATAAAACACGATGAATAGTTGAGCCACATATTTCTGTTCAGATAATTTGTAGTTTCACTAAAGAGACATTTGCTCTCTAGTAAAAAAAAAAAGGGTCCAAAAATAATCGGTTTTGTGTAGCAGACCATGGTTGACATCCTTTGATTGACCCTGAACTACTGAACTAAACTCTGACTTATACAATATACACATAGAAGTATTTAAAACAAACAACAATAATATCATGGTTGCAAACGCTGAGTATGTTTACTTATATTTTACATGTAAATTTTGCTGATAACGCCTACATTGCCTTTTTACTTTTTACTACATTGCCTATTTAATCATAGCACTTGCGATGAAGTGTTTTTGCATCGGGGTTCAATACAAAGGCCCATTACAGGCAAAACACCTGGCGGGCACGTGCGTGTGTGAAGAGGAGCAGGGTGTGACCACCAGAGGGCGCTCCGACCCTGGTCCAACCACCAGCATCCAGGACCTGGCAGCTTCATTGAATTATAAAAAAAGGTAATGTAATGTAAAGCTACACGGCTCTCATTCTGTTTTGCTTTCCACTACTAATTTTCCTGTCAACTACTCTCATGCAATGTTAATGATGAATCAATACACTCTTTCTTGTTTTTATTATTATTTTTCAAAATAAAAGTCTTCAGCTTCTTTCATGATTTGTGTGTGTCTGTTTTAAATATGGAGGGGGGGGCATATTCCCTGCATCCTCCTTCGAAACCTACACCTACGCATTGGGATGTAACAGGAGATGGATGAAGGGGATCCAGGCAACAAAAGGAGGCATTTTTAGCTCGTCTTCTTGCTTTTGATGCAGCCAGAGGGCTCAGCACCACCACACACAGACCTGTGCAGACAAATACTAAAACATACACTGACAGTGGAGGCAACACTCCTCCCCTTGTGTGTGTGTGTTTGTGTGTGTTAATTTAGGACAGCTGTTAATGCCCTGTATCTAAACTTAAATAATTGCCTCAGAACTGTGAGGGAAAAAAAAAGTTTAATGAGTGCAGCACTTTTGTGCATCTTTGAGGGGGTTTATTTTAAACGGGGGGGCATGACGACACTAAGAGGAAACGTCTCCGTTGCCCTGAGTTTCCTCAGTCATGTCGTTACTAGTCAGCGCAGGCCTGAGAAAGATCGAGAGGCCCTGGGAGAGCGGCGTTGCACTGAGCCAGGTGAGCGATTCCACTCATTTTACGTACATGTCCCACGTTCAACAAGCATTTCGTCGGTTTTCGCATCTCATGTGATTTTCAGAGCTTACACACATTTCAAGAAGGCGTCGAGCATGAGAAGCAGCTTACAACCACAACAGGTACTGAAGTGACTCACACTTTCAGGTATAGCAATGCAATTATTCTCAGGGTTGGACAGTCGTTTAAAACGTAAATCAACACATGAAGGGCTGAAACCAGCAATTTTTTATTTTTTATTGAGCTGCTTGCTTTGATTGTTCAGTTCATGTCAAAGATATTTACATCGATGTATTACAGAAAATCCACAAATTACCACTGAAAAGCTGGATAAATGAACTGCTGCGGATTTATTTTCCATTGATCCTTTTAATGAATTCAACTTGTAATGGCGTAAAGACCTGTTTGTCTTCATTGATACTGCTTGATAATTAAACCCATATGGAACCTGACACATAATCTGGAACATATCTACAATAATGGGGACGATGGATCTGTTCACGCCACCAGCCCCCCCCAAAAAATAAATAAAAAAAAATAAAAATGTAAAAGTGATGATAAAAATGAGCCTCCATCTCTGCTTTTTTTTTTTCCTCCTCCACCACCACTTGCGAGATTAAAAAAAACGACCACTCCTGCCTCAGGAGGGCCGCATCAAGCAGGAATCAGATATGGGTCTCTCAAAGGAGAGCTCAGTGACTTTTTAATGGACACTTTCCCCTCGGGTGAAAATGTCTATTACAGGATGGACACCTTCTCCTCGGATAAAAATGCCTCTATCACAAAGTGAGCAGGGGGAAGAACAGTGAATCAAAGCCGAGAATGTGACTCCACTCGTCCCGAGGCTGTGCTGTGGATCCTCTGCTGTCATCTGTCAACGTTAGGGAAGAGATAACTACACGGGATTCAATTACCATGCATTTAACTACAATTGGTAATAAATGTGTGGTAGTCTATTTAAATTGTCAGTAGCTTTCTCAGTAGTTAACTTACTTTGGGTCATGTAGTTTTGCATGACCTTCTTTAATTTTCTTTTCCTTATTCTCCTCCTGAAGCAGATAGTCCTGTTCTGGTCTCTCGCTCAAACACACCTTCGCTTTCCTCAGGGTCAGATACACATCTCTAGGTTTGGAGTATGATGGGGTTTTTTTTGTGACGCAGTTTTGCTGTACAATAATTGATTTCCTTCTGGTTGAACTACTTTTCATCGCTAGAGTTTCTCCAACTCTGCAAGCTGCAGTTTGTTGTGTAACAGATGCAATCGTGATGAAACAAGACATAATTGTAATGGAATGGTGTAGTAATAAAGAGGCAAAAAAAAAAAAACTCTTTCTTCCTCTTTTTTATGCAGTTCTTGATTCAGATGAAAAATTCCGTTCCTGATTTGCAAACCTGTGATATTTTGCAGCTCATTCAGATGTGACACGGGTGGCAAACGTGACGGCGACCTCTCGCAAAGCTCTCAGCCTGCAGCGAGGGAACGGTGCACCGAGGCCGACACGGGGCTCCGGCACACGCAGGAACAGGGAACGACATTAAAGCAGCGGAGCCGAGAGTTCAGCACATCTCAGCTAAAATGTCTGGCATGAGACTCTCAGTGAACCGGGGCAGGTATTGACGAGTAGAGACAAAGCTTCCTGCATTTCAACGAGATGGCATCTGCCTTCCAGATACATTTCCTGTTAAAGAGTATTGAAATGTTCAGGTTCAGCTTAGCGATGACACAGATCACACGAAACAATGAAACAGTGTCAGCAAATTGTCACACACACCGGGCGTTCTCTAGAGCAGTCGCTGCCAAAATTGGACTTGAAACTTAAGAAAATGGGAAACCCCCAGATGGATTCTCTCCTCCATTGCTGGAGCTTTCTTCCATTCTTTCCCTGTTGAAGTTTTTCTTAAGGGATTTTTCCCCCATGTTTGTTCGAATGGTTTTATGATCCTGACGGTTTGAAACTGTCTAAAACAATTAACTGATGAACCAATTAGTCAAATTGAGTGAAGATTTATCCTAAGTTTAGTCATTAAACTAGAATACCAAACGTTATGTGCTTCCACCTTCTCACATGTGGAGAACTGCTGCTGTTCCTCTATTTTGTATCATTGCAAATACATTTTTGGGAGGGTTTGAACCATTGTTTGAATTCTGGACTCATGTGATGCACAAACTTTCATTCACTTTGTCTAAATAATTCAAAATAATATCCAGGCCACCTAATCATCTATCAAAAATATTCTATACTCTATAAAATCTATAGCCTACATCATATTCATCCCAAATAAAAACGCAATTGTTATCTGAACAGTGAATATATACTGAAATGACCTTTAGTTATTCTACTGTTTGTTATAGGTTTTAAACTGTCAGCTAATAGATAATGTATTAACTTTCTAAATATAAAAAACTTTACAAAGTACCCAAATCCTAACATATATTGAGCAGTTCTGCTATTAACTCTTTATTTTTCATTTATAGGTGATGGATATTATAAAATATTGCTCCAGACCAGAACAAATTGAACAATGCTGGTTGATTTTAGCAGTAATTTATTGTACCTTAAACATTTTTCACAAACCAACACACAAGAGTGCGTTCACACAATGATGGGAGCACAGCGGCCATCATCAAAAGACACAATCATCATAATTAAAAATGTCATTTTAGTCATCGTCAGGATTCATTTTGACCCGTTACCACCACCACCAGTAGCCCAACACCACGTCACGTGAACCTTCTTCTGGATACACGACAAGAAAAGTGTCTCTGACAGACAATTCAGATCAGCCAATCAGAGAGATGTAAAATACCGACCTGATTGTCTAAATGTATGTATATTTTTCTTTTTCTTGCTCATTTTTATTCTCGCACATAATGCAGTTCCACAAAGCAGGTTTAACAGATGACTTTATAGACTTGCTTCATGAAACAGGACCTTGCATATCTGAGCAAGTTAAAACAAAACACCAGGAATCATTTACAGATGCTCACACCACGTCCTGGAGCGAGTTCCTTTTAAAAATGGACGACAACGAACATAAAAATGCAATGATGTACAGTGGTAGAGGAAGGGTGATGAGATTGTTAAAATAATGACGCCCACAGAAAAAGTTCATCTGATCCCAAAAGTATTGTGTAATAAACACATTTGGTCACTACATGGGCATGCTCAGAGGGCCAGATGGTCTCAACCAAAGCTGGATTTTAAATCATAGTTAAACCAGGCTGCACAAAAATACCCATGCACATGTCCACACACACACACACACACGCACAGACACACACACGCACACACACACACTGCTGGACTTGGCTGTGAGACAACAGCATCTTAGAGCAGATTCTGCAGGACTTGTGCACAACTAATAATAAACAAGAGCACTTGAGGCACATGGGGCCAAAAAAAAAAATCGACATGACTGAGCCTCAGAGGAAATATCAGTGATTTAATCGTTACGTAACACAGAGGTCCATCCACCACCACCAAGTCCTTAATACTAATTGCCATTTCCCAAAACATAGAGTTTGACTTAATCTACATAAATGATATGGTTTCAGATAAGAGAGAACAGTTGGTCTCTGTGGCATTTTTAAATAATATATTTGCTTACATTTGTCATTACATTTGCTTTTGCAACCTTTTTTTAAATGTTTTAACTTTCTCACAGCAAGCAACTTAAGACAGGAAGATTGGCATCTTTTTGGTATTAAAATGATAAACAAAATTATACACGATAAAGCAGAAATTGGATTCTGAAGTGGACAAGAACACAGGTCGACTGTACGCCGAGGGCGAGCATACTTGTGGTTTTGAAAACTTAAACATGAGCCACCTTGACAAGTGATATATTCCTTTTAACCCATGATTGTGTAGACACTGACAAGCAAGTCCCGACTCCACCAATAGCAGCATTTTTTTTTAACAATCTCCGCTCTAAACGGACCCAGCCTATCAAATATACCTTATGTTTTTATATGGACAACCGCTGGTGCTCATAGGTCAAGAGCTTTCTTTGCAATGATGAAGACTGAACAGACACGTGGATGTGGAAATGAAGGAGAAATCAAAATCACAATGTCAGACAGAACTTTAAGTGATGACAGAAAGTTCAGAGTGGATTTCATCAAAAAAAAAAAAAAGTGACCAAAGAAAAGAATTGGAGGGGAGTTCTGTCAATCACAACTCACGAAACGAAGCTAAGCCAACTGTACAGCACAGAGAAGACAAGACCAGTCTCGCGGTGTCCGCTTGGCGGGGACGTCTGTTCGGACCAATCTGGAGCTCGATAAGGAGAGCAGCGCCCCTGGGAGTGTGCAAGGTGGGCCTGGAACAGTCACTTCTGGAGAGGGGCACCACTTTATGGTTTTTTTAATATTCTTTAATTTTTTTTTTTTAATTATTACTGCCACAGACTTCAAAGGAGCCCAGGGCTCCTCTGACTCCATTTAGTGAGGAAATGAGGTCCGAGCGCAGGCCGTTTGTCGCATGGTCGTTTCAAGTCACGGGAAAATAACAGTGCAGGTTTTAAGATCAACACGAAGCACAATTCTTAACACACGAACTGAAGGAAAGCAAACATTTCAGATTGAACACCCTATTGAACATTGTTTAAGCTGATTTCTTGAACATCTTTTAAAACCCACGTGAGTCCCGTGAATCCACCCGAGATGGACTCGTGCATCGGGGTCGCCCGTTTTCGGACCCATTGCGTGTGTGTGTGTGTGTGGGGCTCTTCAGAGGCGTACGGTGTTGATCCGCAGCGGCTGCACGTTCTTGCCGTTGGCGTGGCTCTGGCCGGGGCTGAAGTAGGGGAAGACCTTGGTGGGGAACTTCTCCCTGTAGGTGTAGAGCCAGGACATGTCGTCCGCGTTGTAGAAGATGAGCAGGCCTTTGGGGTAGTCCAGGTACACCCCCACCTTCTCCAGCTTGCTCTTGACGTTGAGGCGGGTCCAGGGCTCGGTGCAGGCGCTGTACTGGTTCCCGTCGTGCATGACGATGCAGTAGAAGCCGCGGCCCGGCTGGATCTGGATGCTGCCCTTGCGGCTCACCGTCTCGTTGGCCACGCCGATCATCCACTGCGTCTTCTCCGACACCATCACCTCCCAGTAGTGCACGCCCGACACAAAGCCCTCGGCGCCCAGGACGGACACCTCCACGTCGAAGCGGCGCGGGGAGTCCTGCAGCGGCTGCGGGTGGAGGTTCCCGTAAGCCACGATGGTGCAGTCGTCCGAGAGGATCAGTCTTTGATGGGCCGTGATGTGGTCCAGAGTCAACGCCGCTGGCACTGAGCAGGACAACCAACAGGGAGACGGCTTTAATATAGTGGAGGAACAACTTCAGCTGACAACGAGCATAAATATGAATATATATATGAATGTAAGGAAAAAAACAAGTGTCAATATATGATGGCCGAGATGGGACAAAGTGAACAGCGAGGACTGCAGGGTTGCTCTCAGTGCCTCCTTTTTCTCTGCAGATGCTGTGTGAAAGGATTTATGCTGAGGCAGTAGGTAAACCCATCCAGACTACTCAGCCACTTTACAGGAGAAGCAGGTCAAGGTTATGAACGGATGTGTGGAAGGCTTCCACAAAAAGAAAAAAAATTCAATAAAATAAAAAAAAAAATAAAAAAATCACAGACACTCTGAAAGGAAATCATTTGTAGTGTATTTTGTAGTGTAGATTTAACGCTCTGAGCAGGCGATCATGTGAAAAGCTTTAAGGACGGTTTTGAAATTCATCTGCTCAGATTTTGATGTACTATAAATATATCTATAAAGGTAAAGAGTGTTTGTGTGTCTGTGGCATTTGCTACACATCTCACCGCCCAATTACTTTCTGTCTGACTACCGTATAATAAAAAAAAGTTAAGATTATGTCTTATTTTAAGACATGTTCATAGACCCTTAGGAAATCCCAGCACTCTCTAGCCAACAGAGAAGAATCTGGGCATAAACTCATTTATTTCTTAACACATTTACAACACGCCATGATTGTTTCACTAAAGGAAAAAGTACAAAGTAAGACATTTATTATAAATCCGCTTTTGCTCGGCCTATCAACATAATTTCAAAACTGATTCCCTTCAACATAAATTGTAGCCTTTTTTCTTACAATAACGGAATTTTCATGTCTCCTTATGTCAATGTATGTCCATGTCCCACCCAATGTGGACTATGTAATAGTCCAACACACCCTCATTTGGCCAATCATAAAAAAGCTTCCACTTTTCTATAGGAATACATACTTCCTACAGGCAATGCACTAATACATTAGATTAGATTTCTGCCTCCATAACACAGCACAGGTGGATGGAATTTAATCTCTGGAGCTCAAAGCCTGGAAGATATTTTTGGCATTTTCGAAACTCTCAGGAAAGCACGAGGAGGGGGAGCGAGGGAGAGATTATGCGTTTCGATTACATGGATGTGCCGGGATCCCAGGACGTCATCAAGATATCTTCCCATAAAACCATCATCCATTATTATACTGACAGCTTTAATTGTTTACTACTTTCTACCAAAGTAAAGATTCTTTTGTGAGTTATCGAGAAGACACCATTAATAACAGACTAGTATACCAACGCTACAGTATAGAGAGAAAGTTGACGTGATCAAAGCTGTGCCCTGTGGTGAAACATGAATGACGTCTTGTCATTATCTAACTGCTGCTCAACTCTTATTTCAGGGAAACACAAAAAGTTGTGGGACTGCGAGTAAACTGCGATATTTTTTTTCCCCCATCCCTCATCTAATTTTACCTTCATGCATAATCTAGTCTTCAAAGTCGAGTCAAGGCAGTAATTATCGCGATGGGAGGAGCTGCTCCAGCTCGCCCCACATGCTCCGGGCCAGTTTAGAGGCTGTTGCTCAGTTTCGTGGTTTTACCGAGGGAGGATCTGCACCAGAGTCTGCTGAAAGCATATGTTTTTTTTCAGAACTTTATCAGGCTGAACAATAGCAGCTTGTTCCATTTGCCCCCGCCTTTTTTTGTTGCATGAAGCAGATTCAGGAAAGAGAGGGAAGTATTTATATCTGCTGAGATAAATGGAGGTGAAACGTCTGGCAGGTGGCCAGCGGACAGGACAACACCTGCTCCGCTCAATGACAACGCCGATGTTTGTTACGATCAAGTCATTAAACTTTCATAACCCGATGCCTCGTCGTGCCACGCAGAGAATCATGGGCCGACTGCAGAAAACATTAGTTTATGCCGCATGTGTCTTATATGCGGCTGGAAGGCATAGGATGACATGCCACAAATCTAGAGAGATGCATCCTGTTGTTGCGGACGGCCCAGATTGAACGCTCTGATATCGTTGGTGTGTAAGTGTTTTTCCCCAATCGCTTAGATACACACAACTTGTACGGGCTCAGACTTTCAAAGATGAAATAAAAATGGTAAATTAAACGCTCTCAACCTTCTCGAGGCTGGCCTTTTGTAACCAGGATTCTCTACAGGTGAAAAAAACATTTCGCGATTAGGGGGAGAGAGAGAGAGAAAGCACTTCATCTGGTAGTTATTCCCACTATTCCGTCGGTGACAGGGAGGGATGAGGGACGATGGGAGGAATGTCTTTGTCCCGTCTCTGGCAACCGCTGGTGATGGATCGTAACCAATTGTTCCATTTGGCAGCCAGTCAAGGGAGGCCGAAAAACTGCCCGGCCTCCCCTCAGCGGCCGGCTTGGGGAAGGAAAAACTGATTGAGGGAGTGGGAAAAATAAATAAATCCTCCGCACATTATTTAAAATAATCTCCTGTGAGTGAGTGATGGCGGCTGTGGGCGGAGGGAGCGGAGCGCCTCGCGGCACTGTCAGACACAGAAGGGCATCGCCACCCTGCAGGACCCAACTATTTCTTAATAATGGAGGGGGGATAGCATATATATCTGCAAGGCAGAAGGTTCCTCTGTTGTGTTTAGATAATCATTGATTGCAACACAATCCCAGAAAAAAAACATAATATACCTCCTAATATACCTTATATAACGTTACCACAGATTCTAAGCTGCAAGTTAATAGACCTGCGAGTTAATAATCATTGATACAAACCTGGAGAAATATCCTGGAAGAGTGACTTCCATATTGTGTACTGTAGAGGTCCCATGTACTTGGATGTCGGGAAGTCTTCATATGTCAGGTTGGTCTCGTGTATCTTCCCTTTAATCCTGCAACAGAAAAACAGATCGATAACTGCCTAAATCCAATTTGCTGCTTCCCCCCCTCCTCTCCCAAATAATGCTGCGCCCTGCTCAACCCACAACGTCAATGCCGCGAGTAATTAATCTGATTTGTGTTGCTGCGATGCACGGTTATTGGCATCGGACGAACTGACAAACGGCTTCATGATTCCCCGGCACCGGGATCGCTGCATCAGTGAGAGGAGGTGAAAGCTCTGATGCCAGAATGATACGATGACTACACGAGCCTCCACACGGATCACGCAGTGCACTCCTACTTGTAGAACAAAGTTCAAGCAAGATATTGAGTAAGTTGGTTACTGCACTGATAATCTACAAAATCCACACAGCGCAGTATGTTGGGGCTTTTACATTTACTCTGTAGCATCAGGCTGCTCGATTGTTGCCTCACAAGAGAAGCTTTTAAAGGCTCCGTGGCTAATATGTTCCATTGCCATGTTTAAGTCCCCTCTCCTCGAATTAGAAGACATAGAAATGTGTGATGCACTAAAGGAATTAATAAAAAGTCAGTGCTTCTTGCCAAAGAACGTACTGATCTGATGTTCTCGGCTTTTTCATCCTGTGAGGCTTCTAATGTCTAAACATAGAAGATATATTTTTCGTTTGCCTGTGTGTTGTTGAGGAGGAAACATTCAGAGTCCCGTGCAGGTTGAGCTTGTTTTTGTGCCAGCAATTTTCTGGAAAATACATTTTTATTTCCATTTGATGCAAAAATATTCTTCTCAAAGCAACAGTAATTAATGCTTTTCCAACATGTGCTTGCTCTCGTCCTTATAGTAGATTGACTCATACAATCAAAACTATTTGCATATTATTGATATAGAGATAAATAAAATATTCTGATGTTTGAGGCTGTCAGTTGTGCCAACTCTATATTCAACCTCATTAATCTGCTCTAAGATACTAAACTGTTCAATTAAATCGTCCTTAAGTACCCCTCCCAGATTAAACCTTGCAGCTGGTTTATTTCAGGCCTAATACACCATCTGTTCAGGGATTAAACTAATGCTCTTGCTCAAATCTGGACTTCTGCCAAAATTTCAGCAGCAAGAATACACATTTCAAGTGTTGTGAGGCTTTGTCTGTGTTAATGGCATTTAGGATTAAATCTGATCCTTTTTAAAATTTCAACATGTATCGACCACAATAATTCGCTCGTCCAGATCGTGCTGGGACTGCGTCGGCAAACTGGGGCCGGGCGAGGCACCTCTCTGACGTGACGGCTACTCCCTCCAGGAAGTCGTGTCGCCCCGTCTCGTTGAGGCGCTCCTGGAGGATCTGGATGCCCTCCTTGACGTCGCGCAGCTGCTGGCTGTAGCGCTGGATCTTGTGCTCGATGTCCGTGAGCTTGCGGGCCGTGTCCATCTCCAGCTCCTCCAGCATGCTCTTCTGACGCTCGCGCAGGAAGCGGTGGAGGCGCTCGAACGCGTCGCCGATGGTCGCGCGCAGACTCTTGGCGGACGACTGGGGGGAAAAGAAAAAAACATGTAAAAAAGACGGTTCTAGTGATATTAGACTTTGTACTGTAATAATCAGCCGGGTTTGCTGAATGTTACACACATGGCAGATTGACCTCTTTATTAGATCAGTAATTCAAGGGCTTACCAAGAGCTTGACAATGCGTTATTAGATTAATATTCACCCATTGATTCAGCATTTTAAGTGACTCTCATAAAACAGATTGTATAAAAGCTTCAGTGGACTTTTTTTTTTAGGTAATTCTATCTGAATGGGGATTCATAACACTGTCACAATAATGAATGACAGTAATAATGAAACCTGTCATGAACATTAATAAATGCTTATAATGGTTAAGTGTCAGTAATTCGGTAAATTATGTGACTTTTGATGTTAAGTTCCCATTTTTGGACATGTTTGTAATGCCAAATCAACATTAACCATAAAGACAAAATAACCATAAACATGACATTGCAGACCTTACTGTCCAACTCAAAAAAAGAACAAACAACATCTTTAGAGCTTATATCTTACATTGGCATTAATCTGTCCTGATTGTTCGTTTTGACATTCGCTGTCATGAGACCATTATCATTGTGTCCCAAATGTGCTCCTAAATATATATGTTTTTAAGATTCACAGTACGGTCTTCTATGTCATGTTTATGATTATTTTGTTATTATTATTATGTTATTTTGTCTTGCTTTATTACAAGTTGTCATAACAAAGACATGTCAATGTCACCTTTGCATTAAATGTGTTAAGATTTCACGAATGACAGTTTATGACAACTATCATAAGCATTCATTAATCTCCAGGACTCCATGACTACGGGAGTGTTATGAACCCCCACACAAGTAAAGTGTTACCTTTTTTTTTTATGTTTTAATACACACTAAAAGCCTTAAAAAGATGATCAGGAAGTAGCTCCACAAAGGACGTCCTGTGTGGGCAGTCTGCTCATTACGAGCCCAGCGGACAGCCAGAAAAGCTGGAGCCATTACAGACAGAGCCGAGCTGCTCGCCGTGGACAGCAGACTGGCAGCTGAAGAGACGGGGGAGGGAAGGAAAAAAAAAAAAAAAAAAAAAAAAAAAAAAGTTGAAGAAGAAACCGATTTCTAGGGGAGAAATGAGAAGCGTGATGCTGAAAATGAAAGAGAATGAATCATCTAAGCGTTAACAGCCCGAGTGTCAGAGACGAGCAGCAGCCGCTTTATTCGAAGCTTCTGAAGGAAGCAAATGGCTGAACTTCATTCAGCGTTTTGTTCCGTTCTATTACAATCATCCTTTTACTCAAAAGGTTGAACTTTCTCGATGGAGTTTCGAAGGAAATCCAACATCTGCCCATCAAAGGCCCAACGGAGTAAAATGAATGACCACTGATTAATAATTATGGCTTTTGGTGTTTTTTTTCCTCCTTGGGACATAGATTGTCATGTGACGTAAATTAGTTGTCTTGTTTAATAATGAATGATCTAATAGAGCGATTATTGCTGAATCACAATATTGTGACAGTATCCTTATCATGTGCCAAAAATCGTGATTATATTGCATTAGGATTTACCCTGTGGTTCCCACCTCTGCTACTGAATCACAGGAAAATCCATCCAATTAAACACTTTCAGGAACCTGATGATGAATGAACCATAGCTTCTCTTGCTGATCTTTTCTGGAGGAGTTGGATTTGGGGAAACTGTGATCTGAGGTTTAATTACACATGCCCACAAAAAAATTCAATCAATCTCCTCTTCAAAACAGCAGGGCTGCGTCTGCTGCTCTTTCACAGACCGGGGCCAGGTATTCTCTCGCTGCCTGTGGGAACCTATTAAGATGACTATTTCTCTACTGCATGAGAGCTATGACATTAAGGTGGGCTGTATCCCAGCCCTCCTACCTAGTTAAGAGTTGAGAATTGATGGTATGAAGGAGGAGGAGGAGGAGGAGGAGGAGGAGGACTGCAGCAGCCCAGTGATCAGTCTCGCTGACGTTGCCTGCTGCTTTGGGCCGGCAGGCTGCGCTGGCAGTGAAAGGGTGTTCGCAGCCCTTGGAGACAGGAGGTTGGCTACCTTTCATGGAAGCATGTGATTATCAAGCAGATCCCCGGTGGGTGTGTGAATAGCACACAATGTCTATCCTTCAGACGGAGTGACCCTCCCAGGCACACGCGAGCCAAGGACTCGGATTGGAGTGCAAAGCAGGCGCATTCAGCCAAATACGCTGCTGCAGTGGGGAATAAAAAAAACAAAAAAACAAACAAAAAAAAAAGAAAAAATCTCTGGCATCCTCAAATTTAGGAGCGAGAAGAAACGCAAGGAGAACGCTCTCATTGTCAGCCACTTCAATGCATCACAGTTTGATGTGGCCGCGACGTGGCCGTCTTCCAGGCAGAGCACTCAGCGCAAATGGATGTAAATCTAACGAGATCAGATAAGAGCGGGGGCGGCTGAGAGGCCTGCATCAGGCATCAGGCAGCTGAGAGGGAGTCGATGGACTGAAATGGATGGGAGCCTGTTTCTCTCCACCAGGGGAGGGTCCTGGTGTAGAACCTGGACACAAAGATGAGTGATGGCCTGGCGGTGGACTGGGGTACAAAAACTGTAGAGAGAGAGAGAGAGGAACCTGCTCCTGAAATGACAAGTGATGCTGACCACTGCGACACCGCCTCTGCCAGAGATCCTCCCCTGGTCAATAGCTTCAATGTCACTACACGAGTTGTGTATGTGTCTGTGTGTGTGTGTGTGTGTGTGTGTGTGTGTGTGTGTGTGTGTGTGTGTGTGGGCGGTGGGTGGTAGCGACATATTGGCTGGAGGCTCATGCTCATTAAAACAAGGTGTCTAGATTAAGGAGATGATCAATAAACCAATTTAAGTGTTGGAATTTAACTGACGATTAAAAATCTGTTAGGGAGGAAGACGGATAATTAGTGAGTGAATGACGGCTCACTCACATTAAACGAGACCCGTAGGGTATCGCCTGTTCACACGACAGTTTGGCACCGAGAGATAGCGGTGAAATCTATACACACACACATGTCTCATTTTCAATGCAAACAAGTGACTTCAGACGTCGTTTGTTGCTCTGGAATTAAAAACGGGAATTATTAGTAGTTGCGTTCCCATCTTAATGTCAAGCAGAATCTTGCAACCAATGCCGAGTGTAGTTTGGTCAGGAGGTGATGGTGAGAAGAAGAACCATTTCCAAATGAGAAGAAGCAATTATTTTCATTAGCAAATAATCTACCAAATGTTTTTTATTAGTTAATAATTTTCACATTTCACATAAGGCCACACGTAATACATCTTTAAAAGCCCAAATATATTTAGTTTACTAATCATACAGGATAAACATCACTTTACAAATTGATAGACTGACATTTTATTTTATCTTTAGACTAGTGTAACAGTTGGTCCAGGAGGATTGGTCAATTAACAGATCAATCAGAAGATGTTGAGCCAGCAAAAAATTCCAAAACATGTCCTGTATGGCAGCTTTAAGCTTTACACTAGTGTAAAAATCGTATTTTATGTTTAAATATAATATAATATATATTAGCAAAGCAAGGATATGTGGCTCCGTGACACATTTTCCTCTCTTTGCTGGCCTTAAATTAGCTATATTGATAATGAAAATGCTCATTGGTTGCAGCTGCATCGCTGATGCTGGCTGCCGGTTCGCTCTGTAGATGAGAATTCTCGTTGGTACAGTACCTTGGTCTCTGTGAGCTGTCTCTGCAGGAGCTGCAGCGCTTCAGTGTGTCCCTTCTCACTGTCCTGCAGGGTGGCCAGCTGCTCCTTCATCTCCCTCTGCAACACAACAAGCAAACATACAACAGGTCAGAAACCAGTGACTGGGCCTCGATACGATGGAACGTTCAAAATCGACGTCAATACAAATCATACGATATAGCACAGACTATCTGGTATAATACACCACTTATGCTTCGTTTAAATCCCGTTCTGTTGATTTAACCTGTGTTATTTGTGTTGCTGCTCACTGCGCTCGGGTACACGGCGGCAAAAGGTTCGAGCTTCAGCTACGACACAAGCGGAACAGACGGGGAGAGCGATATGAAAGAGATGAACTGAAATCTCTGGAGACGTCGAGGCGTGTCAGAGAAAACTAGGTCTCATCTATAGTCAAGCTGCTGTCACGGATGTTTTATGCAGGTTCCATGAGCCGACAACACCGGTGCTCGCAGATTTAGGTTCCAGGACTGGAGCGGCACGGCGGATGAACTCTTCTCCGCTGCAGACTTGCCTTTGTACGAGCACACAAAGACTCGAGGTGCAGCAATCAGTAGTCGGGAAGATGTTTTCAGACCGAGCAGGCAGGGAGAGGAAAAGTCTGACATTCACGGCCTCGCTCGAATAAGAAGAGTCACATTTTCATCGTCAAATTTTGTCTTGTTCACAAAGTCCACAGTGCTCGTTCTGTGCTAAAAATTTGGCAAATAACCCATCAAATTGATATATAGAAAAAGTAATCCCCCCCATGTGTGTATGAAGAGTAAGAACTAACTTCCATTACTACGATGAACAAAAGAACAATGATGTGGATCTTGTCTGTCATGTATGGACATGGATTTGAATCTGAGCATTATTAAAACCTGACTTTTTTTAAATGTAAAAAACCTAACCAAACACCACATAATAAAAATAATAATAATAATAATAATGATGATGCCTGTTCGGTGGACAAACTAATCTGAAAACAGGATCTCTGCTCATGGGGGGTTTGGGGGCTAAGTATCAACAACAAATTTAAGGAAAGTAAAACACAAATGTGAACATTAGCTTTTTACCCATATTTGTCATTTTTCGAAAATGTAAATGCTTGCAGAAAACATTACACAGAATGAGCCAAAAGCCTTATAGGAAATATAATAAGAAGAATATATTTGTCAACTGCATATTTTCTTTGATCTGCTCCGAGCTAGAAGAAACAAAAATTGGAATCTAAAGGAAACACAACCTGTTACAAAACTAATTTATTCCAACCCCCTTTGTTAAGCTGCTGTGCTGCGTGGAATCTTTGCTCATGTAACCCGTGTGTCACCTTCTGTCACCCTCCCTTCATTGCAGGGAAAAAAAAACACTAAATAGAACTGTCATCTTAGCAAGGCCAATAAAACAACCATCATCTCCGCTACCAGGCGGAAATCAACGCCAGAAGAAATCAGGACAGGAAAATACACCATAATTTAAACCATCTAGTCTATAAGAAAAAAAAATGCAGAAAAAAAGAGGGAAGAAAAGGGAAAAAAAAAAAGAGAGCATTAATTTGTGATTCAGTAGAAGATCCTCGACCTCGGTCACAAAATTAATCAGAGCAAATGTAGTCTGTTGAAGATGAAGCCCATTTCCTCCCAAGGACGGGATCCGAGGAAAACAATGGTTGCTGCAGAGGGGGAGCGTGACTCCCCATGTTAATGACAGGAGTGCGGCAGGCTCCTCTGCCTCATCGCTATGCAGCAGGTCAAAGGCCACTCCCACACAGGGAGGGAAACCGATACTGATAGATCCACGGAAAGGCGTCCCCCCGTGGACCACGCCACGAGATCGAAGCGCCTTATCTGACAATGAACCCACGCGTCTCCGGGGAAAAAACCTGGCTCGAACACAGGAAGTTTTCTTTGAATAAACAACGTTTCTATCTCCAACGTTAGAAGTCACATTTCGCAGCCTCTGCATCACCATGTGTAACAAACTGGACATGCCCACCCCGCTGCTTGAATACACTGTACTACATGTGCTTCAGCTGAATATACGCAGATAAACAAACCTCTAAATATGTCAAGCAAGTAAATATATAATCCTCGCTGATGGACGTTTTCGCTGATGACATTTGGAGTAGCAGCAGCTGTAGGGTCAATTACTGCACAAAAGAATTAGATATCAATAAAATGTGATTCATAGACATCTAGAGAGGGGAGAGGAGAGTGTGTGTGTGTGTGTGAGATGCAGGTGGATGAATGCTTGTATACACAGAGACTCTGGCAGGAGTCAGTGAGTGTGTGTGTGTGTGTGTTTTAGTCTAGTGTGTGTGGAGGCGTCTCACCCTCCCCATCGCGTCTGGCCGACACCAACTCCGATATGACATTTCCCCAGGACGTCAAGTTGCAGGAAATGGGGGTCGTGGCTGCGGGATTATAAATCTAAAACTCATTTCATCCTGCTGTCATTGCCTCCTTCCTCTTCCTCTCTTAGCGGCTCTGGGTTTTATATTTACCAGTAAAATCAGACCGTTGGTATATTCCCTCCCCCCCCACCCCCTTCAAAGGAGGAAAAAAATGTGCATAGAGCTTAAAATTTCCTCTAACTTCCTTCACAGCTGCGAATTTTATTGTGTTCAGCAGCTCGTTTCGGGATTTAAAGAGCGTGATTGGTTTCAAACTGCCAGCCCTGATGATGAGGCGAATACAACATGGAGTGTCACAGCATGAATAATAGAAAGTCTACAGGATGGAGAACTTCCCCTCACACATATTTCCCAGTGATTTCACTTGAATACACTGAAAAAAAAAAGAAAAGAAATAAACAGATGAAAATTGCAACTCATCTCCTTGCTGGAAGACATACAGGACGCAGAGAGCCAAAAACGCTATTTAGACTTATATATTCAGTGGGACGCCTTCAAATGCTTATCAGTCACCCCTAACAGACCCCACAATAACTAACAGACAGCGCCGGTGGTTTTCACAGGGACAGTTTAGCATAACCTTCGGCAGGCTGAGGGTGTAATTCTGTCATGTTGCAGACAGGGCGGGTAAATAGGACGCCAGCCAATAACACATTATGGGCTTGTTGTGATTTAGGATGGGTCGAGTCTGAAATATGTTGCACAAACACCCAACCAGCGATTACACCCAGATACAGAGTCAGCTCAAGGCTGTGTGTTTGGATATACTGTTCACTCACACACACACACACACACACACACACACACACGTCTATACTCCATTATTCTCACTATTTTACCTTTACCGTGAATGATTTTGCAGGCAGAGAACATAAAAGGTGTTTTTCTGCACTCCAACCATTTGGTTCGGAGCAATTCAAATCTGGTGCTGCCGGTGTGAAAGCATTAATCACACTGTGGTGTGGCTTTAACAACTAGGCCTAGACGGTGTCTTTGCAGGTGGCCTGCGACAATGTTAAAGCGGCACTCTGCTGGGAATTATTCACGTTGTAAAAGCAAATCCTTTCAACCACAGGAATTCTGCATGTCAGTGGATATATGATGGGTTTTCAAACCAAAGAAAGAGAGTTCCTGATTGTCTATATGTGGTGCATGGTTTATGATATGACAAAATTTAAAAAACAATAAAAACAGTGGTGACTATTCCGTTCAGTATAGAAATTAGTCAATTAAAAGTGAGAAATTGACTGAAACATTGAGAGCACACAGTGATTATGATGCTTCTTTTTTTCTATTTGCATTTATGCGTCACTGTTCATGCATGAGATAATACGAAAGCTTTAGTTTAGACCACAAAGCTTTGTGTCTGTCTTTTTTCTTGGAGGCAGGATGAAAATAATCAATGAGTTAAATTGGCAAGTACGTTGAAAGACGGAACAGAGGAAGGACCTGAGAAGTCCAAAAATAAAAGTGGGATTCAATAAAGTAACCGCAATTTATAACGTCTCCAGAAAACACACGCACATATGGTTGTCCTTATGGAACGTGCAAACAGGTGACGTGGCGACGACAAGGCGCGTGTGTGGTCGTCCCGTCTTCACAGTGCGAGGACCCTTTCACAGCAAAGTGGCAGGCCAAGTGCAGCCCGGAGACACTGACAAAAGCTGCAGGAACGCGCTCACGGGCGGATCTCGACAAGCAGACACGGAGACACCCGCTGTCATATGAACTTTAGTGTTCTGAGATGCAGCTTTTCAAAAAATATTTTTGTCATCTCTGATGCATAGTTCTTCCAGGAGTGCCATTCGAAAAAAACAAAAAAACAAACAAATGCAGACTGATGACTTCTGGGAATATGACACGTTGTTGACCAGAAAATGTTTTCACCTGTCTGCTGTGACGGCTGTTTTCCCCTCTTTTGTCCTCAGTGGCAGCCCAAAACAAAAACAAAACAAAACAAAAAAAAAAAAAAACGTGAAAAGAAACAAAAAGCAGAACAACAACAACAAGGAAAAAAAAAATGCTGTCTCAGGCTGTGAGCTCGGGCGTGTTTGTTCCAAGACATCAAATTGAGATCAAGCTGTGCCTTACATTCCGGAGCTTTGTTTCCTCTGGCATCAGCAGAGCCTGCAGCCTCTCCAGGGGGTGTGTGTGGTGGTGGTGGTGGGGGGGGGGGGCTCAGCCACCACAGCAGGCGAAAGGCCAGCTGAGCTGAATGAGCAGGATGGAGGATTGAGACACTATTCACCTCCGACATATGTCTTATAGAGACAGGACGCTGGTATGCGTGCGTCTGTCTCCAAGGTCTGGCTGCTGTGGCACAACAAGATATGCAAGAGGTTTCTGTCTGTAGTCCACCCCCCAGTATAATGCAGGGGACTAAATGTAGATACTATATAACTTGGAGATAAGATTTTTTTTTTTAATTTTTGATACCTTCCATTCATGTTGAAAAGAATGACAGAATCTTCAAGCTTCTCAGCTCCTCAGAGCCTGGTTCCAGCTTCTCAAGTGATTTTCGGTTTTCACGTTTAGGCTGAGGTGACTTCTTATGAGCGTTATTTGCAACATTACTTCGATAAATTTTAAAAAGTACAACAGAGTGAACTATTATAAAAATACAGTGAGATTGACCCCTAAATCAATCATTAATAAATCAATAAGAGTCTACGAAAAGTACAGAATTTCTACGATTGATGTTTGAGTTGACAGCAGCTCAACTTTTCTGTTTAATTTTCAGTGCAGGACCAGTCACCTTCCTATTCACTTGAATGAGAACACACATCTAAATAAAAAATAAATACTAACCGTTGCATATATACACTGCAAAACCGGATAACAATATCTTGTTTTTTGGTACAATTAGATTGATGAGTAGAAGTATCTTATTCCACTGGTAGATAATTTAGCTTATTTCATTTTTTTTTAATAAACAAAATTTTGTTCTCTTTTTATTTTTTATAGTTTTTATCTTCTTTAGCTTTTCTTTTCTTTTCTTTACTCTGTACACTGCAGTAACAGACAAATTTTCCCGTTGTGGGATCAATAAAGTCTTATCTTATCTTAAATGGTTCTACTGATCTTGAAGCAATTGGATCACAACTGAACCCCGCATCTTCAACTTGTGTTTGACTTTTTATGCACGCAGTGGGGATGAGGAGAAGCGCTGCTGCTGGCGGCCTCCTCCAGTCCTCTGAATATAGGACACGTCATGTAAATGATGAATGCTCAGAGGCTGCTGCTCCACTTCCTGGAGCGAAGAAGGGAGCAAACTATACAAATGCATTAGCCCAAAACATGATAAGTGAAGGAAAAGAACAACAACACGACATTATCATTACTACAATTATTAGTATCATAATGCTTAAGAAGGAAAATCAAAGTATGGTATAGTAAGCCAACAAAGTAGTGGACAGATCTCAGGGCCATCAACGTTACGTTTGATGGTGTAAATGATGCAGGGCAGGCCACTTACAAGGAACAGGGAGGTTGTTGGTGCTAGAGTGGCAATCGTAGAAGTGTTGAGCGATAAGAACGGGACGGCTACTTGTTCAGTGTTTCACCTTCTGTCTGCAGGCCCTCACGGCTCATCTCGTCAACAACTAAGCAAAGTATTTAAGTAAGTGGTACGAGGTGCTGACAACTTTCACGGTCAAAGTCGGAAAGTGTTTGATGGACAGTCTGTTTCTATGCTTATTGACTTAATGTGGATTTGTCTTTGTTGTTTTCTTGTTATCAGAATATTCTCACTGAAGAACCCAGTTTCATCTCTGCACAGCTATCCGTCAACTCTTTGCGAGAGAGATGCTAATCTTGGAGAAGGTTGTACATCATCTCAACAGGGAACTGACAAGAGGCAAAAAAGAAAGACATTAAAATGGAAATGAGACAACCGTTTTGCCACCTATATATTGTTAAGTTATTGTTTTGAAGTAAATGTTGATTGCAGGGCACCGGCTATAGAATAACGACACCAACAGTGTTTAGATTGGTTCTCTTTAAGCCTCGCTTCACTATGCAATTGTGTCTGACACAGGGTTTCATCTCCCGGGAAAATGAAGGCTGAATTTATGGCACATGATGAGAACAGATTACATAAGACAGCAAGCTGAACAAATAAACTCTCTTTTAGGAAGTTGTTGGCGACAGTGTGCAGCTCTATGATTAAAGCACTGGTGCCATGATATTAAATCCCTTCCCGCACCCTGGTGCAACATGGTAATTTCTTGCACTGTATGAAGGGACATAAATTCAGACATAGGGACCTAAATCTATCTCTGGTAGAGCCTATGCTTCTTTGTTAAAGAAAACTGTGTTTGCCAAGTAATTGAAATGCATGTTGGAACTAGCGAAGTCTCCTCTCTTGTAGCCAGAATCTCATCTACGTTTAACCTCAGACTGTAGCAAATTCAATTTTTTACCGAGGACATGATTGATTTTCCCCCAACGATCAACATATGCTGAACTGACCGTGATAAAATGTGAAAAGAACCAAACCCTGTATTTTGTGAACCGTCCCACCCCTAGTGCGTATTAAGTTGAATGTTAGGACCTATAGTATTGGGCCACATCATAGTCACCGTAAACTGCAGCTGTCTCATTAACCTACATTTGTTGTAGGTTGTACCATCGTAAGCTACTTCCAGACCTACCAACACCAATAAGACTTGATATGGTTTCCTTGTCATTCAGGCATTGTGGCTACAAGTTGGAAAATCATAACCCTGAACGAACTTCAACAAAGTGCTGCATGCGTCTGCGAGAAAAGGCGGATACCACCCGCCATTGTGCTCACATTGAAAACAATGGAGGTAGTAGCGGCAAGTCAAGTCAAGTCAGTTTTTATTTGTATTGCCCAATATCACAAAGGCGTCAATGATCCATACAGTAACACAACATCCTCCGCCCTCCCCAGCCGTGGAAAACAGTTTCACTTCCAATTCGGCTGATTTCAACCATCACATGTCGACTGTGCGTCGCGACTAAAATCTCAACTAGCTGTTCCATTGATATGTAATTTAATGCTTCAGCTTTGTTCATTTACGGTTCAACTTGAAATCAAACTGCTTTCAGGACTTACATGTCAGCGTTTATTCACTTTCAGAGGTTACACTCCCGACTGACATTTCAACTCATTTTTATTCTTCACATGCACTGACACTTCAAACCCTGTATAACTTCCCTATGGAACAGATCTGGAATCGCACAACTTCTATAGTTCATAGACAATTTAGACTGCATTTATTTAACACCTTTCAGTGTTTGAAAAGATGAACTTGAAAACATTTCTAGCTCAGTTTACCATTTAGGCTGAGCTTCGACTGACGTTTTAACTCCTTTCAGTGTTTCACCTTTTATTATCCAAATAATCATTATTTTTATTTAGCTCAAATAAAACTACTTTTTCAGAAATTAATTTAAACCCTGTCAGATCCTCAAACGTCAAGCTTTCTATAGCAGGACACCCACATTTTCTCCAATGTAGCCTATTCTTGCTTTCAAAGAAAGGGGTCATTAGCAGGACGTGTTTAAACAGCTTGGCTATATTTGGAAGCTGTGCCTGTCCGTACAGAATCCAGACACACAGAAACGAAGCTCAGCCATAACAACGCGGCTCTGGCAAACTGCATTTCCTGCAAACACTATCTCATTATCTCTTTTCCTACTGCAGTGACTTCACTCCGCTGGACGCACTAGAGTAAACACCCTGAAAATGACCCTTGGATATGTTTGACTGCCGGTGGATTTTCGCCACAACCTAATACCCGCTCGTGTCAACTTTTAAGAAAAGCTTCTTAGGATTATTCAGGCCTCTAATACTCAGCAAGTTGTTAATATAAAACCATGTAGTGTGTGTCATGCACACAAATCACCTTGTGAGAAGGCATGATGTTGTTGCGTGGCAGCCAGCAGCACACAGCAGGGATAACAAACAGATTTGTTTGCCTCTACTCGGTGTTAGCGGCAGGGGTGCAGCTGGAAGCCATTCTGTTGAAGCCGTTGTGTATGCAGACGTGGACGCTGCAGCTTGCCAGCGGCTCTATCTGACCAAATAAAGTCTGCTCCTCTTTCCCTCAGTCCCCCGACATCAAATAAATATTTGGGATGTACGCCTCGTTTATCAAGTCACACTGTAAAATAACCGACTGTGTTTGGGCAATATATGACTTTCAAAGTGTAGCCTGTCAATGAATGATTTCCAATAGTTACATATTGTAGACTCAATTCTCATATTAAAAAGTAATTTAAGGTAATGCTCAATTGCCAAGCAGGAAAAAAGAGACTATTTACAGTTAATGTAATATTGTCCAGTTATATCCATTTATATACTTTGTACAGAGTCCTGTACAAACAAGATACAGGAAAGACCACACAAATGATTATTAAATACAATAAAATAACTCCCACAATACAGAGAATCAAATACATTATATTTCCAAAAGTATTTGCATTGACTAGCATATGAATTTTAAGTAACATCCCATTCCTAGTCTATGGGGTTCAATGTGTTGGTCCACCCTTTGCAGCTAGAACAGCTTCAACTCGTCTGGGAAGGCTGTCTAACAGGTTCAGGAGTGTTTTCATAGGATATTTTGACAATTCTTCCAGAAGTGCATTTGTGACAGATGTCTGAGGAGAAGGCCTGACTCTCAGTCTCTGCCCCTATTCATACCAAAGGTGTTCCATCTCTGGGTTAAGGTCAGGTCAGTGCAGGGCCAGTCAAGTTCATCCACACCAGACTGTCATCCATGTCTGTATGGACCTTGCTTTGTGCACCCAATTGGTGAATTTGGATGGTTGAGCGAATACTTTTGGAAAAATAGTATATGTCAAGCATCTGGTTTTACTTGCTTTAGACATTGTTTGCATAAGGGGCTTGTTCATATGACCTGTTATAATCGGAGGTGGTTTTGTCCATATGCTTGGCTAAATGTGGAACATCGCCGTGGCTGGACAATCAAACCTGAGCGGCTCCTCTGAGAGCCACAGTTGATGAGTTTTATATTTATGGCAGAGTGTTAACATTTTACTTCAAGAGATAATTCAGCTTAAAACATGTTGAGGAGCAAAAGCTTGTGGAAGAGAAACTAACCTAAAAGTCAGACTACATATGGACCTCTGAATAAAAAGAGGCATCGGGGTTCACAGTAAAAACCACTGTTAAGGTATGATTTTTATGGAGGGAACCATTTCAAACTGTTTTTAATTTCATGGAACTCATAAATGTTGAAAAAAAAACAAAAAAAACATGTGCGCGCAGGCAGTCAAGTTCAAGCATGGAAGTATTCTGAGACCAATCAAAGTACTCCCAAGCAACTCTGCCTCTCTTTAAACCAAAGCATCTTTTTAATGAAACTATCTTTTTAAATACGCCACAGAGACATGTTGGATGAAGTGAAATTAGGTTTTGAAAGCCTAATGTGTTGCAGAAAAAAATGTAATGAGTTTTCTGTCTACAAGACTTCTGATAAAAGACGTGTTCTCATTTGACTTTCCCCGATTAAATGTGCGACAATCTTCACAGCCTCTGAGCTATCAGACGGGTTTTAATGCTTGAGGAACGCTCGCTTGTGTCCCAGCTGCAGTTATTGGAAGTCACAGCGGAGGAGAACTAAGTGCTAAACACCTAAACTGTAAACAGCTGAAGCAGGAAACCTCATAAAACGTGCAGGCAAGAGTAGGCGGGGTTGAGAACAGACAATACTGCTGGCCGCTGCTGACAGACGCCTAAATGCATTATGGGAAAAGTCAGGTTCTAAGAAATACCTGGACTGAGAAAGTATAATTGGCAGTACATCACATCAAAAAAAGCAATTGCACTTTATTGTGTTTAGGCTCCTATTGAGGACATGAGATACGTTATACAGGCCAGACCAAGGAAGTGTCCCTTTCTATTGAACAGATAATCACTAAATCCACTCATTTAAAATATTTCTGCCTTCACAACTCTGGTAAATATACAATAAATGTCAGTTCAACCGATATTATTGCCTAAATCCTGCCCATAAAATAAAGAAACTTTAGGAAAGAGTGTTTCCAGCTAAATCTGCCCTACTGGCCTACAAATCCTCACCTACTCCTCTGCACCTGGATCCACAGGTTGGAAAGTAAACAGAAACACAGCTCAACTCTCATTTAGACAAAAGAGGCATTTAACAGGCAAACATCCTCGGGCTTCCTCCTTCTCTCTCTCTCCCGGTCTCCTGGTGACTCCTTAACACAGTTGTTTTACAAAGTTAGGAGTTATGCCTTTCGCATGAACGATCCCCATTCCTTCCACACTGTGAAGCCGCCAGCTTATTAATTAAACACAGTTATTGGATCGCTGCACTGTACACCCAAAGCTGCCCAAAGATCGGGTTTCAGTATCAGGACTGCAGACGTCAGATTGGTGCATCCCTGGTCTTTGCAAACTTCTTGTTTTTTGGTTTCTGGCAGCCGTGTTGGGCTCCGGCTGGCCTTGGTTTATAGTTTTATCCTGTGCTGATGACGAAACATGCATGTATTCGATTAAATCTCCTCTGTCCCTATGTGTCCTGATTCGCTGCACTCGTATCACATGACTTTCAGGGAGAAGATAAACGACAGCGGTGCTAACAAAAGGTAGCATGCATGTTTTATTACCCGAGTGATCTGGGATAATCTCGTGGCTTCCTCTGGCAATGGATAATGCTCCTCGTAATGTTAGCGCTCTAATATGTATTATTGTGTTTTTTGCTGCTTTCTGTTCACAATGACACGCCATGTCCAGTGTACGTGGTCATTAATGCTAATCATGAAAATGTTTTTAATATGGATGGAGAAAGGTCCTGAAAAGTCTTGTTTGGACAGAGGTAGGTTTCATTTTAAAAACTCAGTTTGGGGTGAAACATAGTGTTGCGGGAGCCTCACGCTGGACGTACTCTGAGCTGTCCGCTTGTGAGCGAATCACCCGGGACACAAGTTTAATACCAGGTGTGAACGGGGCCCAGGCTCTGGCCGATTTGGAAAATCTGAAATTCTGCGGACGCCCATCAGCAGCAGGTTTAATTAAATCATCCGCGGCAAATCACGGACACGGGGGATTACAAAAGATTACAGCTCAGTACGGCCCTGCCCAGACCCCGGGAACAGTGGCCTGTTAATCTGTTAATTCACCAGCTAATCAAGCAACGCACGGCTCAGTGTCTCAGGGCTGCAGCGGCAGGGTACGGAGCTTCACACTCAACCACATACTCACGTGACGCTGACAGACTGAAAGGCAGAATTCTGCATTATAATTGGTCATTTAGCATTGATTGTGATGATATTTAAGATTTTCCAATTGAACAATGGTCCACAAAAACCCATCTTCCTCACAATCTTATTTCATAGTCGCCACATTTTACAGGCCATTCTACCTATAAATTAAAAAAAAAAGTTTTCTAGCACATCTTTTGCTGCCTTTTATTTATATTTAATATGCAATCTCGTTGTGGTGTCCCTTGTGCGCAGGCTGCTTTCCGTGCCCCACATGGAGGGGGGGACAATAGCTCAGAATTAAGCCCTGCTTTAAGTTTAAGCCGCAAAACTTTAAGGACAGCACTTCCCCTTTCATTCACCGAGAGGACAATGGAATCTTCATCTCAATCCCTCCTCTTATTGGCCTGACATACTGGTTACAGCAAGCAGTGCACAGGTAGATGTCCATCTATTTATGTCAGATAATACAATTTATTAATTCTCAATGAATCTTCCAGATATGGAACATGAGTGGTAATGTTACTATGCAGACACTCAGTTTCTCAGTCCTGACTAAAGCAGTCCAACAACTCTGTAATAAATCTCCATGAAGTGATAATATTCAGTTTGAGCAGAGTGTTGATTCATCAATGAGGGTAGACTAAATACTGTGAACACTCACCGCCTGTATAATACAAGAAATTCAACCACACCCAAATCCGCTGCCTCCCAGATGACTAAGTTCAATCAACACCTCTCTCTGTTTCAACAAAAGCTGATTATATCCTCTGTGAAGGCTGAGTTTAATGCAGGATGGACTGGATTAGCCATCAGTGTGTTTAACTCCTTGTCAGTAAGGGTCTGCTAATCTTTTCTAACGCAGCTCGTCTCTGTGTTATCGCTTTTTAAAATCGTTTTTAAAACTCTTCCCCATTAGACATGTTATATACTGGAGTTTGTGACTGATGCAGCTTTCGTAATCAGGCAGTAACTATACATCAGAATAAGAAATACTTTATTATTCCTGCAGGAAATTTAAGTGTCACAACAGCGCCATTCAGCACACGTCACACAAGAGAACAGAGTAAAAAAATATAAAAGGCTGTTCGATCTATGCAGACCTCCTGTGTATGTAAGAGGATGAAAAGAGGAAATTTGGAAAAGAGCAAAGTGGCATTTCAGCCAGAAGAGATTTATATATTAAATGGGAGGTTGGGGAAGGCAGAGGGGATAGAAACTGGCAGATTGATTCATCTCTGTGTGTTGTTCAGTTTTCCTGTTTAGTCTATCACCTATTTTATTATAAAAATGTGAATTTGATTTCTGTTCCTCCTGTGACACGTGGCTTTCTAATCTACAAGGATTTCCAACAGTGTCATGAGTTGTGATGCTTTTTGGGAAACACCTGTTAAGGGTATTTCTAAGATTGATTTTATTATTATCATAAGGATATTCAAACCCTAAGACAATGTCTACACCAAGATCGCTGTCCTTGTGAGCATTTTAAGGCCGATTCAGTTTCTCTGTCCATGCTAACGCTCATCACATGACTGTTCACATACCCAGGCACAAGTGGATCATCTACTTTGTGGTTGGTTGCTTATTAGCAGAAAATACAAAAGGAAGCAGCAAAGCAATGTGAATGTAAAGTAAGACCAGAGATTTCTTTGCTTGGGTTGACAATGAATTAACCACTGGTAGTTAAGGTTGATTTTTTTTTTTGTGGACACTGGGTGTAAATTTACCAACGATTTTGTATCTCTATATAGTACACAGCCAAGTTAAATAGCTTTTCACCTGCAATTTTCCTGCTATATTAAAACAATCATTTTTACATGTCAATGGCAAAACAAACTATTCGGAGCTGGAGGCCTGAACAGTTCTGATATACAACAGATGTCACATATCTGACTCGCTTAAGCCAAAGTAATCATCTTAACGACTACTTTCTCCAATCAATGCAGATGTTTATCTGCTAATCTGAACACTCGACCCGCCCCGTGCATCACCAGTGTCATCAGTAATAAGAGCACTATGAGCTCCAGCCCCTCTCTGAATCAGGATATCATGCCAGCTCTCCTCTAATGCAATATGACTGTTGTTTTTCTTCCCCCATGGCTCCACTTCCGCATGAATGCTGCCTCTCTGCCACGACACTCTGAGTGACCGCCAAGCTGGACAAACTAATTTGTTTGGGGCGTGTGGGTGGTGGTGGTGCATAAGACTGATGGGAGCCTTAAAACCACTTTCCTCATAAAACTTGATTACCAAAAATGATCCATCACCGTTTCACACGTACAATATGTTGTTTGCTGCCACTAGGGGTCTCTCGATGCGAAGAACAACAAACACTGAGTCGGTGGTGGCATGGGATCATGGGAAAGGCTACTATCATTAGTACAGCTTGCTTCTCCGATAAGATGAGATCCAGACGTGCAGGAGGTTTCACGGGGAGCCACAATATCCTCAGAGCTCTCTCTCTCTCTCTCCAGAACAAATGGACCCAGTGAATAAAACCAGTAAAAACAGCTTCAAGCACAGAGACCAACCGGATGTGGCTGCAAGCTGAGCTGCTATGAAAATTAGCCCAGCTTGCAGCTCTAAGAATTTAAGATCCAGACGTTCCGGAGGTTTTTACTGGGAGATAAATTATCTGCAGATGTGTACTCGACAGACCCGGTGGTTAGAGGTAAAAACATTGAATACAACAGGTCCATGTTAGAAAATAGTGTTTCTCGGAGGCAGTCTAAAATCTGATTAAGTTAAAGAAAAAAAAAACATCAGCAAGATGTACAAAAGTGTATTGTATTAATGTGGCTTAAAACTGCATACAAAAATGATACCCCCTCCACCAAACCTTACGCCAAGGCAAAATGGGGTCTGACAAGTATCGTTCTCCTGGCAACTGCCAAACCCAGTCTTGTCCATCCGATCGCCACATAAAGAGATGCGATTAGTTTCTCGAACTCCGGCCTCCACTGCTCTAGAGTCCAGTACCCGACGCTTTGCATTGACCTTGGTGATGAAGCTCTCTGACCTCTGTTCCTGAGCTAATCTGAAAGCCACATGAGGTTTGGAGTGATGACTACAGAAAGTTGGCGACCTCTTCCCATTAACGTGGCTCAGCATCTGCTGACCCCCCCTCTATCAGTTTGTGTGGCCTATCACTTCCTTTGATTCCCAATTGCTTCCACTTTCTTATAATACAGCTGACTGTGGAATATTTGGTAAGAGATGGGAACACCTGATTCTGTTTATTTATACGGGTGAGTGAATACTTTTGTAAAGTTAGATTTTACATTAAAAAAGTACATATCTAAGACACCATGAGAAGATTTTCAAGAGAGAAGATAGGCATAGAAAAGAGCGAGAGAGAGAGAGGAAAAAAAAGAAAGGAGGGCGATAGATGCCAGAGAAGCAGACTGAGGCGAGCCACGGGGGAGACGGCAGCCGTGGGTACCCTTGAAATCGCCTGACTCATTACTGCAGCAGCACGGCCGCGCATGGTGATGGCGGGCTGGAGTGAAAGGCATGGCTGTTTTAAAGCCTGCAGAAGAAGGCTTCAAAGGGGGGCCGGCATGCTCATCCTGCCTGCTCAAAAACCACGGGGCATCACGGCGAGGCACACAGGGGCAATGCCAATACGTGTTCATAATGAACCTTTGTGTTTGCATTCTGATAAGGAAGCAGTAACCATGTATAATAACGGTCTTAATAGAGGATAGAATACAGGTACATTCAGACACCTTGAATGACAGGTCTTGTGTGGGTGGCTCGACACCACAATAATCGTTTAATTGTTCAGCAGCGTGGGCTTTGGTCTGCAGGCCGACATGTTCCTGCACAGCTTCATTCTACACAATCGAACAATGTTAATCCTGGACAATTTTTTCCCCCCTAAAAGGAAAACTCAACATAATGACCATTTGTGGTCGACTGCTTTTTATCATTGTCATTTAACATTTAGTTTACTTAATCATTTTTACTAAAATAAATATACATTTAACTACAAAATGGGCACAAAAGATTGGCTCCTTACATCAATTCTAAAAGGCTTGTCCTACACTTACAAACAAGGCCTATCATAAATTGTGTATTTTCATAAAATTAGTTGAACATTAGTGTGCTTAAAGGCCCCATGAAATTATAAATACATTGTGAAAAATATGGTTTTAAATTTATACCTCAATGTTAATTCAATTTCTCTCTTGCTACATGTCAAATTATGTTAAAAAAATATTGCTCGCATCAAAATCGATCACAATCCATATTTCCGTTTCCTGTCAAGTGGTTTCATTCTCAAATAATTTGTTTGACTGGGAAAGAATACAAAAAGATGCTCTCAGATCTGTTGCACCGGGGAATCAGTTCAGAGGATCAGAGGCTGTTCATTTGCAGCATGCTTTCAGCACCTTCAGTGGTTCAAAGCATCCCCATTAGCTATTCAGGAGGAAGCAAGCATCAAATGTGGTACAAAAGCACATGTACCCATAGGTTTGATTTGTGTAGATTTGATTCGTAGGTGAACTTGGAATTCACACATGCAAGATAGTTCTGTGTGAACACTTTCCAACCACAAACAGAGATGGGTACACACATCTAATGCACGCAAATTGGAAATATTTGAGCTTAACATGTCCACCAAACCTGCACATTCATACATCATTTCTATTTGTTCAGATATTTATTTACACTTTATTTGAACAAATAGTACAATACAGTAACATTTGACACAAATTTGAGCTCATAGCCCACCGATCTCCTTGCAGCGTCACTGAGGAAGGGAACTAATCTCACCGTCATTAACCATGTTGCCTAAAATAAAATCATTATTTCCCAGAACATGAGCAATGCATCAAAGAGTGAAAGATGTGGCTCAGTAGATTAGAATTTCTGGCTTTAACCTCAATTAATAAGTTCATAGGTACAACTTAAAAAGTATACCAACAAAATAACAGCCAATAAAATAACATGATTGCTTGCTAGGCATTAGGAATTTGACTGTGCCTTAGTTACATATATTATTTCTCAAGAAGTCTAAAATAATTTTTGCTTTAAGAATATTTTCTTCTGTTGTACGTGAGGTTCAAATAGTCTTTAACGCTGCCAAACATGACTGGTTGAATAAACCCCCTCCTAATCAGATGCATTAGTTCCCTACATATTGAAGCACAGTGCCGAGCCGCAGACAAATCCTCCTCGATCCCACCTTAATGTACCTTATGTTGAGAAATATGTGCAAGCAAGCAATTATGTGCCGGTGGAATGTTTGCCAGATGTGCGGCACTATGCAGCGGTCGGAATGCTGGATGTGATTTGTGCGTTACGGATTTGGCCACAGGAGATTACGTCCTGCTATAGACCAACCAAAGGCCACCAACCACCAGCCAAACACACTGTCAACACACAGTTAAAGCCGCGGTGGCATGATACATATCTGATAAATATGAAGATGACAAATCAGAGGCTTTGAATCCTGAAATGTACAACAGTGAGTCAAAAGAAGCCCTCAAAGCATTTGTGAAATCCTGAATTCTATTCTATCACGAGTCACTAGAGTTAGTCATTTTCTGCATCTCATTTTCAAGCAGAAAAACAAGATCCAAGAGGGAATCGTGACACACAACAGTTCCTGGTCATGACAGCTCATGTTTTAAGTATTTTAGTATTTCATCATGGCCGATTAGAGGCATTGGTTCTAGCCGCTGCGTTTCCAATAAGCGCCTACCGCAGATGTTGAAACATCACCATCGTCCTCATCGCGTTGATTGTGAAACAAAGTAGCCAGTGTTCCGCATGTGGGACATGCCAGTGTCATCCTGTTCCTTTAGTGGGCGATGGGGTGGGAAGATGACATGACCTAAAAGCAAATGCTGCTGGGAAAAATTGGACTGTAATAGTAAACCATTATTACTCAGGCATTAGTTTCCTGGTTTCCTTTTTCCTGAGAACATAATGACATCTCTCAGAATATTTGTCAATTTGAACCAAACCACAAAACCGTTCTCCTTCTCTTCTCTTTATGAACTCTTCTTACAAAAAGGCAAATCTCAGAAATATAACAGAGGAAATGCAAGAACAACTTACAAGGAAATCCCAAGTGTGCCATGTGCCATCCAAACTGTCAAAAAAAATTTGACACAAAGAGGCCAAGTTTTGTCTCTCGTCCTACTAACTCCTTTCCTCCTCGTCTACAAACTTTGCCAGAATGATACTCACAACACTGCAGCCGATCGCTGCCTCACTTCAACACATTCTCAAAATGTTGTGGCACTTTAGTTATGCATTGTCGAGCCTCTTGCTAAAAAGTTTGTGCCGTCAGGCACGGGTTATCACACATCTGATCCTGTCTGACACACAGCTTCTCTCTGCTCACTGAAAAGAAAAAAAAAAGTAGTAATAATAATGAATGTTGTTTGAACAACGTATATAGTTATAAGACAAGGCAATAATCACAATCTTTGTGATCCTAAAGACATAGCGGAAAATAATCGTAACACTATAATCATCATCCTTATTCTAATGTTTGCATTTTTCCTGCAAGGAGGAGAAGTTGTATAACAAACTAACTCAATTGTGAATCTAAAAAGGCAAGAATGCCAAGCCGTCATCATGGGACGCAGTTGTTTCCGATGGGCCCCTCTGCGCACTCATACACCCTTTTACAATTGCCGACCTGGGGAGCCTCCAAAGCTCCTGCCAGAATACAAAATGCCAGACCACTGCCTTGAAAGAGCTCCAAGCAGAGGGACAAGCTGGTGTCCAAGAATATAGAAACATCTTGTGCTGGGCCTTTTTTGCTTTCTGCTTCAAGATTACACGGTTCTGACCTTTCTCAGGCTTCCAGCGCAGAGCCTGATTGGAAATTAATTGACGTTCACAGTCGTGTTAATTATATTAATGCAGAACACGGAAGGGCTCGACTGCTCTATACTTCCCAACAACCGCCTGCCTATGTTTACACACAAACCGTTCATTTGATCTGTTGAATTTGTCTTTCATTCCAAGTTTTAATCCTTTATTCCGTCCTCACAAACACGCCAATAGATTTAATTGGTGATTATCCAATTAAAATGTTTAAGCAAGTTCACAGCAATTGATCCCCCCCCCCTTCATTTAATTTTCTGTGTTTATCCAATAAGCCAGTCAAAATGATCCTCGGCTGAGCGGGTGTCAGCACAGATGCAGATGCAGGCTACAGCGCTGCCGGAGCTGCTGAGCCACACCTCGTCCAGAAAGCAGCAGCTCCAGCCCGCGCTGTTCTCCAGCTCTCTACAGCATCTCTTGAAGGGAAGCAAGGTGTTACAGGGCAAGGCGGGGTGTGGCTAACCACTTTAGCATGCTGAATGCATTGGGGGTAAGGCTGTGCAATGGATTGAATTTTAATTTACATGTCAAACGAGCTGAAAACGGATTTATTTGCCATTTTTTTAACATAATTGCCGAAAAATATATATGTGTGTGGAACATATTCCTACTGCATGAGCAAGAGCAAGAGAAATAGCAGAGGCAGGGAAGAGTTGGTAGAAAAGTTCTCTCACATGGGAATACATTAAGAACTTCTATGGCCAAAATTTACACATTACACCTTTGAGGAGCTATACAACTTCCAGAAACACCTTCTCCGGTGTGACCGTTGAGCTGCAATCAGAATCCTGTGTGAGGCTATTGTAGGTATCGTTTTCCTTAGGAATTTTTTCAATATTGATACTTATGATTTTAATACTTTTTATAGAATTTGTTAGGTCATAATTTCACAAATATTACTAGGACAACAAATGCATTTAAAAACAAACACAAAATTAATAGTACATTTAAACTCATCACTCACAATGATTTTTCATTTACCTCACATAATAGTTTTTTTTTTTTTACTGATCATTAAAAAATGATGTACGGATGTACAATACAATAGTCCATAAGCATTTTTTTTTTTTACAGTCTGAGGCATTTTAGTAACGTATCCGACAGAGCAAAGATGACGGTATAACATCAATCGCAAAGGTATGAATCACCAAAATAGTGAAACCCAAATCCCAGATTATGTTATCGTGACATCCACTGTGTGCATGTGACTCACTGGCCTGGTTGTTGGGTCTGAGCTGCCCTGACAGTGTGAACCCTCCCAGAGACTCAGCAGCACAGCTGAGTGTTAACCATCAGCACTTCTCTTATCAGAATGTTCACCTCGCTGTCTGCCAAGAACAGTGGAATCAAAATGTTTTTTCTTTGATGTTTGCATTACACTTGATCTGAACATCTGCATTAGTAAGAAACGAGACAACAAAAAATTAGACTGGAATGTTTTTCTATGCATACTGGAATGAAGGAGGAACAGGATTAGGAGCTTTGTTTCACAGTTATTGGATTTTGGCTCTCTCGCAGTGGAATTATCCAAACACTGAGAGGAGAGTAAACACTGAACGATTTGTGCTAATTTGGAAAATATGAGTCCATAGAAATACATAGGACACACACTGTTATACATTTGAAGGATTTATTTACATGTAGTCCTGCTCTTGCCGTCCTTGTCAATATCTTTTTACATGAAACAGAGCACATTTCTCATTTGTGTAAAACAGCTTATTTAAAACACTTTGATGTTTCTGTATGTGCTGTATGTGTACATTTCTGCATGTGTTTCTGTATGTGCTGTATGCGTATATTTCTGTATGTGCATGACGAAGGATCTTTATTGAAGTAGCAACTGCAACTACTGGACATAAAGTGCTCATGAGCAGAAAATTAAACACCAGCAGTGGAGGATTGAAGCTGAGTTGTCTGGGCAGCCTCCATGGGGTGAATGAGAGCTGTTGCCTAGATGTGATGCCTGGTGCTGATGGCTTTTTAAGAAGATGTCAGCCTCATCCTCGCTAATGAGCTTTCAAAGCACGCACACTCGAACTGACCTGTATCTCCTCGTACGCCTCGTCGATGGTGGTCACTTGGTGCTGCTCGTGCAGCGCCGGCTCGTCGCAGAAGAAGCACACCAGACTTTTGTCTGTGAGGCAGAACAGCTTGACCTTCTCGTGGTCCTTGCAGGGATACGAGCTCCTCTGGGCGTTAAGGATGGCGTCTAGCGGGAAGGCCGAGTAGCGCTCCACAATGTTGGACAACTTGAGGCTCGGCGACAGGAGGGGATCGGTGAAGGTCCTGCGGCACTCGGGGCAGTCGCGCACTCCGTGGTGCGCCTGTCTGCTCCAATGCTCGGTGATGCACTTCCGGCAGAAGTAGTGCTCGCAGCCGAAGCTGACCGGGTCCTGGTAGATGCTGAGGCAGATGGAACAGAGGAGCTCGTCCTTCAGACAGCAAGCCATTTGCAAACACAGAGACCGAGCAGCATCTACGACGGCAATGCTTCGGAGGTGACAAAACTCTGGAATCTTGGTGTTTCACCTTTGTGGTCTCTGTTAAAACATAGGAAATAACAGCATTGAGTTATAAGGAGGTAGCGTCACCCCTACATAATCTAATTTACAAAAAAGAAATCAACAGCAACAGATTCTTTGGTTGTACATCAACGAAGTAATGATCAAGAAGTGGCATGTTCAATTATAATGTTCCACACAGAGATTTCAATAAGCGGTCATAGCTGGCGAAACTAATGATGACTCATTTTCATTTAATCAGCCATTTTATCAATTAGCTTTTAAAAATGTCAGACAACGTTGAAAAATGTCAATCACCATTTCCCAGAACCTAAGACATTACCCTAAAATGTCTGAGACACACAATGTCCTGTGGTGTGCTGCCTGTGTAAAAGGACAACTCCAGACTATTACCAATCCTATAGATGACACATTTTCCAAAATTGCATATGTGGTTTTTAGGGCGGTGTGTGTGTAGAGGTGTGTGTGTGTGTGTGTGTGTGTAGAGGACCATTCATCTTATCAACACACTTTTCTGCAAACACACCCATCCATGTTCTGGATACAAATGAGTCCTTTTTTGGCGCAATTCGGCCAGTTAGTGGCTAAAACAAACGATTATGTTTTCAACTGACAACTAACTAACAAACAATATGATTTTTAACTGTAAGTCTCAAAATGTAATTTATTGATTCTGTGGGACTAGACAAATGCATCCATATGAGACACGCCCATTCATGCTTACATATATTGACCAAAATCTGAATTGACCAAGCCAAAATATTCTTTACAGTTTTACTGTAGGTGGCCTTTAACGTTTGTTTAAATGTTGCACGTAGAGCTTGGGTTATAAAAAATATATCTCCTGAACACCCTGTGCTATTGCACCACATGTGGTGAACATCACTAGATATGTCTTAGTGACCATGACACATTTGATTGATAGGTGGCACTGTAGCACCATCATCCAACTATAAAAGGAAGGAACTTCCGTCTGTCCTTTACATTTCTTAAGGAAAAATCATCTGATTGACTTCACACTTGATCGGGTGACTCATCGTCAAGAGCGCTGAAACAAAACCACGTTTCTCGAACAACGGTGCGAACAGCACATCTGGGGGCCAATCATTCTTCCCGCTTCAAACCAGCACATGTTCCGATCGGACACATCAACAACAATGAAAGCAACAATACTGGAAGCCAAATAACAGGAAAATGCATCCACTAGGTCCAGCTCCACAAATCTGACAGTATTCTAGTTCTTTTGACCTTTCGTGACACGCTGGATATCTTTTGGTGGTGGACTATTGGTCAACCAAATCAAGAAGTCTGACGATGTCACCTTGAGCTTTGATTAGATAGGCTGTTTTCACTGCCTTCTAGCATTTCATATACCAAACCATTACTCAGCGGAGATAATCATCAGGTTAAAGGATAATGAAAATGATTGGTAGTTGCAGGGAGCCCTATTTGAAGGCACTTTTGCCTGGAGGGTACTTCTGCTGTTTATCAAATCACCACAATCTACTGCCCCAAACCCAGATTTTTATGACTGCTTTTATGCTTAATTGTTTCTAAACATATTTATGTCCGTCTATATTGTGCTTTTAATCTCTTTTGTAGAGTACATTACATGGTCCTGTGTTGAAATGTGCTATACAAGTGAAGCTTCGCCTTCCCTTAGAATGAAGCAAGAACTAAAAATGACTTAAAAGTGTAGAGAATCTGCAAAATGTTCCAGGTCACTCCTGTAACCTTTAATAATTCATCATTAAACTCGTCAATATAAATGCCATTTTATTTAGCTGTCACCAGGGAACAAATGCCGTGCAGTTCTCCTTTTGCTGTAAGCTTCCTCTCTACCTTCAGAAACACCTGAACATGTCAAGAACACACATCTCTACCTTGCTGCCTTTTTTTTCCCCCCAACATCCTCGGTGTGAGGATCTTTTAATTTCCAGAGCTGACTGTCTGCACCAACCAACAGGCAAACACCTGCAGCGGTGCCTGCTTCCCAGCACGCTTTCCTTTTAAATCCCCCTTTCAGGAAGAGTTTCTGCAGCCCGGACCGAGCCGTCTACATCTTCCTAACAAACCGCAAACTACCGGGTCCACGTCCAGTTAACGAGCGCGCGCGCTATTCCCTCGGTTCGGTCCACCTTGCTCGCTTTGCTAGCTGGGTTTGTAAACACAACCGACCAGAACCCACGACAAGCACCGGCCACAGAGGGAGGATGAGAGGGGGACATAAAGACACAAAAAGGGACAAAACACTGACTTAGTTAGCCGCATATTAAACATGGTGACTCCGGGGATAACATATAGAACCTAAAGGTGTCTTCGTGTGACAATTAATAATCTAAAACCGGGGATAAAACTGAGGGGGAGGAAAAAAAACCCTTAACTCACCAAGCTCTCTGCAGCGACATCAGCGGCTCTAGAGCGAGTCTCTATCAGGAAGGAGAGCAACACACAGCGGCAACAGGCGCAACCAACTGTGGTGAACCGCGGGGGGGTTTATCGAACACAAATGTTTCCAGGATAGCAGTAATCTGGCGGTGGATACGACATGAGAATAGATTTGAGCTGAATATTGAGTTATGTGAGGTTAAAAGTATTTTAAAGTAAACAGATGCGGCCAAAGATAAGACATTGTTTGTTGAACCCCCCCCCCCCCCGCCTCAATAATAATGTAACGGCTCAGATTCACCTCTCCGGTTTTCTTTACGTCGCTTCTTTCGCTGCCTTGATTAGAACGAACAAACGCGTCGAAATACACCGAGCGCAACTTAATCCGTGCGAGAAAGTGTTCAACTCGAAAACAAGTGCAAAAACCGCCATTTAAATTGACTGTCACGATTAATAGAGGCGTCTTTGTGAGGCGAGGCGAGGGATGTCAGAGGCTGCAGTGTCAGCTTTCAACCAGCAGGGGTCAGGCGCTCCACGCTAGTTTTCCCAGTTGGTGGAGGAATATCATGGTGTAGCCATACACTGCATAGGGTATATACAGTACTACTCGGAAAATTAGAATATCGTGTAAAAGTTGTTTTATTCGGGCAATTTAACATAAAAGGTGAAACTAATACATTTTATAGTATTATTAAATGCAAAGTCAGATATTTCAAGCTTTTATTTGTTTTGATTTTGCTCATTAGAACTTACAGCTTCAGAAACCTGAAATTCAAAAACTCAGAAAATTAGAATATTGCTTGAAATCAATTTAAAAAAGGGATTTTAAATACAAAAATGTCAGGCCTCTGAAAATAAAATGTTGCATCTGTACTTAGTACTTGGTTGGGGCCCCTTTTGAACGAATGACTGCCTAATCCTGCGCGGCATGGATGCTACCAGGTTGTGGCACATCTCCGGTGTTATGGAAGACCAACATGCTTCAATCGCGGCCTTGAGCTCTTCTTTATTGTTTGGTCTCTTCCCGTTCAGCTTTCTCTTGGCAATGCCCCACAGATTTTCTATGGGGTTCAGGTCAGGTGAGTTTGCGGACCAATCAAGCACAGTAATCCCATGGTTGTTGAACCAGGATTTTGTACTTTTGGCAGTGTGGGCAGGTGCCAAGTCCTGCTGGAAGATGAAATCTGCATCCCCATAAAGCTGGTCCGCTGAAGCAAGCATGAAGTGCTCTAAAATGTCCTGGTAGACAGCTGCGTTTATGCTGGACTTGATAAAGCACAGAGGACCAACACCAGCAGCTGACATGGATCCCCAAGTCATCACAGCCTGGGGAAACTTAACACTGGACTTCATGCATCTTCCATTTTGCGCCTCTCCGGTCTTCCTCCAGACTCTGGGACCTTTGTTGCCAAATGAGATGCAAAACTTGCTCTCATCAGAAAAGAGGACTTTGGACCACTGGGCAACAGTCCAGTCTTTCTTTTCTCTAGCCCAGCTAAGGCGCCTCTGGCGTTGCTTGCTCGTGAGGAGCGGCTTGACAACAGGAATACGACATTTGAAGCCCATGTCCAGCATCCTCCTGCGTGTCGTTTCTCTTGAAGCAGCAACTCCAGCTTGAGTCCACTCCTTATGAAGTTCCCCCACACTTTTGAATGGCCCTTTCCTGACCATCTTCTCCAGGCTGCGGTCATCCCTCCGGCTTTTACACCGTTTTCTTCCACACTTCTGCCTTCCACTTAACTGTCCATTAATTTGCTTTGACACAGCACTCTGAGAACATCCAGCTTCTTTTGCGATCACTTTTTGTGTCTTACCCACCTTGTGCAGGGAGTCAATGATGGTTTTCTGCACAACTGTCAGATCTGCAGTCTTCCCCATGATTGTGAATTCTTCTAAACCAAAGACACAGGCTTTTTAAAGGCTCGGGACCCTTTTGCAGGTGTTTTGGATTACTTACCTGATTAGTGTGTGACACTTTGAGCCTTCAATACTGAAGCTTTTAACAGTATTCTAATTTTCTGAGTTTTTGAATTTGAGGTTTTCTGAAGCTGCAAGTCCTAATGAGCAAAATCAAAACAAATAAAAGCTTGAAATATCTCACTTTGCTTGTAATGAGTCTATAAAATGTATTGGTTTCACCTTTTATGTTGAATTGCATGAATAAAACAACTTTTACACAATATTCTAATTTTCCGAGTAGTACTGTATATATCCATGGGTATAAATAAGCACTTCTCATTCAACTAATGGAGGCTTTCGTATAACAATAACACGAAAATCACAGGTGAGTATATGTTAACAAATAAGGAGAGAGAACAATGCACGACTTGACTACATTCCCAATTAAGATGATCGTTTTACAGGGATTCTCAGAATATAAGAAAACAACACATCTGCATTATAAAGCATTTGCTTTTTAAATATTTATTTAGGGGGAAAATCTGTAATGAAATACAGAAAGCACTTTTTTCAAATACATCTAAAGATAAAACACAGAGACACTAACATTTTGAGAAGTAGCTGTTTTTGCTGTTTTGCCAGGGGAAGTAAAAATAAAATACTTTTGAAATAAAAGGACAATTCTTTTGTCAATGAGTTTGTAATTGATAAGACCTTGTATGGTCAGATGTGTCAGCAGAAAATCCCCTCTTGAGTTCATCGGTGTATATGTTAACTGTACACAACATATATTAAATTTCATAGGACAATATATTTATATTGGAAGGCAGAGACATAATTTAATAATGTCTGAATATATGGATGATTTGATTTTAACACTAGTTACCACAGCTGCTTCTAAAAAAAAGTATAACAATATCAATTAAAAATATATATTCACATATTCACAGCATGCTATATACAGTATACACACATTGGCAGTGGATGCTTCAGTAGACTTTGAAATGCAAACATAATACATGATGGGATTTTCTTGTTGCCATAAAACATATACACCTACAAGTGCTTTTTTTTGTCCGTGCCAGAAACACAGCTCCAGCCCAAATGTGAATGTCTTTGACTGGTTGGTTTATGAGGTTACACCACTGATCAAATCATGGTCTTACCTCCTCCTGTTCATTATATGTTGTTCTACTGTAACTGTCAAACCGACATCAGCACATTCTTGTTGGCTTCTTGCTTTGGAAAGCTGCAGCACTCTTCTTCCTCCCCTAAGGGGAGATTAGAGTCTGTCTGCATCGAGTCTGTGGGCACGTCGGTCATGTTGGTCATGTCGGTCATGGCGTCAGGCATAATGGCTGGTGTCCCACAAGACCCGTTTCCTATATGGAAAGTGATGTTGACGTTGACGTGGGGACTGGCGGATACGGGGCTGATGATCTGCGGGCTCGTAGGCTGGGAGGAGGACTGCGTGGGGATGCTGGACTGGGGTGTGACAGGCTCTGCATGGGACATCAAGGTCAGGGGCTCTGACAGAGCAGAGTGAGGATTGTCAAGGGTCGTGGTGGATTGGAGAGGGCTGATGGACCCCTGGCTGCCGGTGCCATCTCTTCTGTATAATGTTTCCGTATTGCTGCTGCTACACTGACTGTAGTCATTGCTGGCTTCCCCTTTCTCCAGCAGACAGTGTTGTTCTGGTGAAGAAACTGTGTATGAAGTCAGCTCAGATTGCCCGAAATAATGTTGTTTGATCTGCAGTTGAAATAAGAGAAAAGTTAAAGTCTCAATTTTTCATTTAGCAACTAGTGTACCCTCAGACATATTTAAGCAAGAGAAAGACTCACCTCATTACTATTCTCACAGTTTCCATTTGCATCTAGTTTATGAGGAAATCTTGCAGTATCTGGGATAAAAAGCAGATTGAACATGCAGAATAGTGAGTGAGGCAGTGGTTACAACAATATCAATCATGCTATAGATATTAGCAGGCATTCAATATGATTCCCCATAATCAAACACATGTTATGTAATCAAAGCTTTCTCAAAAAAACAGAACTTGCTAAATGCACTTTGTTGCAGAGTAGTTACCTTTCTTCCAGGTTCGGTAGCATTGGACCAGCAGAATAATGGCAAGAAGCAACAGGATTCCAGTCACACAGGGGATGGTGATGGCTACAACTAAAAGATAAACAGACAGAACATATTGGCATGAATAAATAATAAATATATGTTGAAACGCGGATTAGAGACAAACATACACACAGTCTATATACGGTATTATGTATCTACTATATATACTTGTCTTCATGTCTGGTCTCATCGGTGGATGTGTGGTTATGTACACAGCTTCAGTTCGAGGTGTAGTCATTGGACTTTGAGGCTGTGTGCTGGCCTCAGGTTCACACACCGTGTCTGAGGTAGCATTGCCATTTTGAACAACAGCCCTCCCGTTACAGCTGGAGAGAAAAACAAAGTGGTCACACATGCAGTCCGAAAGCCTGAATACAGAGGTATCTACACTTCACTTACTTTGTGTGAGGCCGACAGGGGTCCGTGCTGGAGGCTGTATCAGAGAACGTCCCCTCAGGGCACGGTTTACACTTCACATTTGAATTTGCAGTCCCTGAGAACCACACGAAACATTAGTTATTGTTATATTGAGAATAAGCCTTATATGTAAGTTTGCAGTATATATGGTTTGCATTCATCTTAGGTTTAAATGTTGTATGTATCAGATGTAACGCTGCAAGTTGATTGCTTACTTATTACAGAAATATAGAGACATTGAATATAAACAAAAACTGCATGCATGAATTGACCTTTGAAACATTTATATAGGATATACACTTACTAACCACTTTATTTAGAGTGTCTGTGCAATCTAATGCAATCCAACACAACAGTTTTACTGAAAATTCCACTTTTATAAAGCTTTCAGTTTTAGTGAGAAGGGTGATTCTACTTTATATTAATTATTGAGGTTATAGTGTGTGGAAATGTTGTATTGGAGGGCATCACATTGAAAAGTGTTCCTAATATTTGCCCATCCCAATAAACATACATAAGGGTGGGTAAAACTAATTAATTTGTATATACATGTCATTTGCAATATAGGGACTACCTTGTCATTGTGTAATGTAGAAGTGACTCATCAATTCTATGAGTTCAAATATATACATTTGCTAGATAGATAGATCTCATCATCTGACTTATCCTGTAAAGTATTTGGTGCAATATAATTTATATCTTGTCACCTTTTCCTTTCTCATAGTCTGATATCATCTGATTTACTGTTATTCTGGTACAATATAGTTTATATCTATGTCTATTATTTTTTGTAAATATCCTGTGTGAATAAGCTTGTTTTTTTTTTTTAATTTTCCAATCTATCTATTTTTTATACTGGTACTCTGATACTGCTCTAACCTTCGAAATTCTTGGTATGGGATCCATAAAGTCTTATCTTAAAATAAAATATATTCAGTTTTGCATCATGTACAACCCATACAAGTTAAAAAATTTGCACATCGAAGAAGTCGCAACCAGCAAAGTACTGATTAAGTCTTGTTATTACAGTGAAGAAGATACAAATCTAGGTCCATCTACGCATTGATTAATCAGACACTCAGACACACAGTGACTGTATGTGTCATCGAACATGGTTACATGTGGTGAAATGTGGAAAAATAATGATTAAAATTAATTGTACCTGCCACAGACACTCCACTACCGACTTTGCATACCAAGTATTTCCGGCAATCGCTGCAATATGGATCACGAAAGTCCATGAAGCAATACATCCCCGGCTGGCAAACACACATGGCCTCTGTGGTGGAGGAGCAGGTCTGGGCATACTGCAGCCCTCTGTCTGGTTTACACAGAAATGGATTCATTTAATCAAAGGGACAGGGATGTGTCAAAACAGCACAATAAATAAAAAGCTTCATTTTTTAACCACAGAGATTTACAGTGCAACTACTGACTTGGTTTGCATGTTTTACAGGAGACGCAGTTTGGAGCGTAGTTCCAATTCTCCATGTACTGCCTTGATGGACATGGTTCACACAAAGTCTCAGTGTTCTCAGAGCAAAAAGCCTTCATTCGCTGTCCTGTTATGAAAGATACATGAATAAATCCACATATAAGACAATTTTAGCACAATACATTGTAAAGGTGGCAGACAGACGGGACCATGTGTACACACTGTGTCTGAATTTCTGTTTTAATGAGCTGCAACATTCAAGCATGTTGAACATAATGATGTTTTTTTGGGGCCAAAACGAGGTGTATATATATGTATATATATATATATATATATATATATATATATATATATATATATATATATATATATATATATATATATATATATATATAAAGAACCTGTACACAGAACCTGGTGTATGCCATTTTCATGGGGGCAAGGACACAGTTGGACAGGAAATGATGGCTCCCGAGCAGCCATATTGGTTTGGTTCGGTAGCTCAGATTAAGGGTGTTCTAAATATTATAGTTTCTTGCGAAGCTGAACTAAAAACTTAGGACATGATAGGTGATTTCCAGGCAGCATTGCTTACTCATATAAGTCTTTTGTTTTCAGGGGTTCTTTGGGAGGAACCCTGAAAGGGGAACAGAGGCCTGCAGGGAAGGTCAAGCTCACAGTGATTCTTTGTCACCGCTGTAAGGTAAGTTATACACTTAGGATGTTTCTCTCTGTCTTTCAATTTTTCTTTCTCTCATCTCATCTTTCTCCCTCAATGAGCTGCAAGTCAGGAGACAGTTGGGCATTTGCAACTTTACAAGTTATCTTGTAATCTCTTGATGTGTGTGTGTGTGTGTGCTTATTTAGTAATTTTCAAAGCAGTTGCTGTTTAGACTCAGGACTATGTTTGCAGCTCAGAATATTATAATAAAAGATTACTATTGACCCCCTCTCATGAACAAGGAAAAACACAATACATGATGAATGCATTTAGCTGCAGTAGGTGTGTGATCTTCTTTCACACCTTCACACCCTAGCTCCTATCAACGTGTTTCAAGACCGGTACTAAAAAAAATGTACTGAGAGAGACATATTTTTTAGTACATTGTGTTACCCAGGTGTTGGTATGAGTGGGTATTATTTCAGAAATGTAGGCTAGACCTTACCAGGGGGGCACCTCTTGCAGCACAGGTTGTTGCGGGGTAACTTGTACTCTCTTTCCGGGTTATTACACATTCCAGTAGCTTCATAGGGCAGAGACCACACCTATTGGGAGAAGAAAGACTATATTGTACTACAGGGACGCATATGAGACCATCAATGGAAGATTAGCTACTCTATATATTCAGTATTTATTCTGAATGCCTGTGCTTGGGTCAGATTTCCAGTGAAAGAGCAGATTGATGTGAAGAGAAGGATCAGCAGTAGTGAGAGCAACCCAGTAAATTCAAGAAATAACTTGCTTAATTTGCTGATTATTTCATAGCAGTTATGTGCTATAGCGTAAAAAAAAAAAAAAAAAAAAAAAAGCATCAACACAACCCTATAGGAAGGAGCCACATTGTTGAACTTGGTGTGAATACCCCAGGTATATGAAATGGAACTAAAACAAGGTTTAATTTGCTTCACATAGCCACAAATAGAATTACCTCATTGCTATGCATCCTGTAAACAGCTATGTTAAAAAAAAGCTTTTGTCAGGGTAGATAGGGTAATTTTTAAATTAGTTACATGGAAAATATCCTCAGTCCACTCTTGTATGAGTCAGTCCTGTGAGCACACGCTCTGAGGTAAACCATGAATGTACAACCCTGTCAATCAGTAATTTTAAGATTCACTCATTGAGTCACTGGCTTACAGAGCAGACATTCAAGTTGACCAGTGACTGATAAAAGTGTTTCTTCGGTTGGTTAAAGAGGAGCTTGAAGTAGTATCAGACCACCCACACCTGAGACCACCTTTTTCCCTTCCGGTAAGGCTGCTGGCCTGAGCTGCAGATGCAGTCAGACAGGCCCCCATTGTTCTGAATTTGAGGAGGCATACTTCCACTATCTCTTCTCTCTGTGGAGCCCCTCCAAAGTCTTTGGGCTTTGGATACTGCACACATGCATCTATGGAGTAATTCAACTTCCTTCTCTCTTGCATACCAGCATGTTATGTTATAAATACAGCTCATGCACAATGATGGAATGCAAGAGGAAGTCATAAAAAAAAAGAAAAAAAAAGTGTGAGTCACACACCTGTACAGTGCCGAAGACGTGAAACACAGCATTGCCCTCCAATGACAAACGACAAGTTAAATATGCTGACAGTGGCAGCTTATTTCTCGTATTACAGGAAATGGAGGCGACAACCCAGAAGCCCTGGGTTGAGAAGCACAGACGTGACCACTCGCAGCATTGGGTATTACGACAAAGAACGACCTCAATGATGTTGTGTGTTATTACTGGCAGCGGGCTAAATGGAAGAGAACATTCTGTTTTTCCTTTTCCTCCTGGCTCTACGCCCAAAGAAACTCACCGTCTTTAAGAGAATTTCACAATAATACTGGGAAACAGTCGCTGACTAGTTCTCTTCACAGCAAGATATTCACTCTGAAACTGTACTGAATGCCAAGCAACTGAAACCAAGGTTTACCACAAACAACTAAGTGTTAAGTCCCTCTCTACTTTCTACTGTAACTTTATCACTCTGATGACTCAATTGATATTGATGTAGAAAAAAACATTTTAAAAAAAGAGAGTTTCATAAGAAATAATAAACTATTCCATTTTTTGCGGCATGCCAATTTACAAAGTTAGTCAGACTTGTATTTAAAGGGAGGAACAAATTTTTTAGAATTGTGACACAAACACCATTTAAACTAATTATTTTTTTTAACTCAATGTAACGTTTAAATTCACACTCATTCAAACCCATCAAGCTGAGGAAACCTAATTCACATCACATCTGAGCAGTGAGCTGGATTAATCCTGTCCCTCACTGACATTCAACCTGCCCAGAGGCTCCGAAAAGACAGAAAACATGCATGAAAAGACCCAGTCAAAGCGTGAAACCTACCTCGGTCGTGTGGGAAATCAGCAGAACCAAAAGTACAAGTATGTCCTTCATTGTGCCTTTAAAGTAAATTACAGACTGCGGAGGATACGGTTTACCAGCGTGTGCACCGTACAGTTCATCTTATTGAGAGCGGCGGTCTGTGCAGACAGGAGCAATTTCCTTGAACTGAGTCGAGCATTTGGAGGAAGGAAACAAGCACAGAGGCTCTAACCCACATCTACTTATCTGATGTGAATAACCAGTGAAGGTTAGAAAGGGTTTAGATGAGGTTAGGAGCCGTCGCTCGCTGTACTTTCCACAGATTAGATAATTGTTACCTACTCGATAACAATGAGGTATTTGATTTTGGTTCACTCATAGTAGATTAGACTAGGGGTTAATCAATGTTCATATTTTATGTCACTGAATCAAAGTGGACTTAGGGTGGCTTTTTTTAACACTAGCAATCACACAAACACATTTATAACTAAGTAAAAATAGATGGCTATATAGTAATCACATTAATTACACATAATAAAACAAAACACATACCAATGTTTTTTTGGCAGCACCAAAAAAGACCTTTTTCACAGCAGCCTTATTGACATGAAATCATGGGTAATTGTAACAAATGCTACTAATAATCAGTAACAAATGTTACTAATAGTTATTAACAAATGTTACTAATGAAGGTTCTGATCCATTTTATCTTCTTATCTTTTTATCAGTAAGCCAACACAATAGCAGCAACCTGACTGTTGGCCCTGAATTATTCTCATTGGTAACACGTGTGCTTACTAACTGTTTTATATCAGTTTTTATAACAGCTGTGATTGGCTGTTGGTTACAAGTCAGATTGAAATCACCTGCTGTGTTGGTCCCAGCACTGGATTTAGATCTAAAAAGACTTTTACACCCCACAGTGTTCCATTGGAAATGAAAGCGAAATGGAGCCATGTAAAAAAATGAGTCAGTTCTCTCCCGCTGCTCCCTGAGTGTTTATTTGATTTGGGTGGTTTGGTGTAAATGTGCAGCACTAATCTAACTGTGCAAACAGGAAGTGGACCCATTAGGAGGTTCTCTCCTTGTTTACATGCTGACAGGCCTACGCGCAATGTAGGCCCACTTTTTTCACTGCATTGATAGTAATCATTAGGAAGATTGCTGTTCCTGTGCTGTGGTATATTGTGTCCTATGAGTTACACAACAAAGGTCTTTTTATTTCACTTTGACAGTTCCATCATTTCAACCGGGTGCTCAAGTTCTCTTTCTCTGCAGCTCTCTCTGACCACCACATTTTTTCACTCAAGAGCCTTCAGGAGGAGGCACAGGAATTTAGCAATTGCAACAAAAATAAGTTCACCATACTGTTGTCTAAACGCGTCTTCTCATATTTCAGCAGCAGTACTACAGTGTTGGTGATAACCAGTTTATTTATTGTCCCCCCACACTTAACTTTGCTTCTTCCTGGATGAGAGACTGACATTTCAAAATAAAGTTTCCCCTCCCACATCCTAAATATTTCAGTGGCGCTCGATTGCAGCAGCCACAGTCCTTGTGGTCTTATCTCTGTTTTTCAACAATAAATTTATCAATTACTCGTCCAGCTGTGAACTATTGTAACGACACAAGAGTGTGTTTTAGGTGAAATACTGCAAATATAGTTGTGGTTCCTTTTGCTGCTGAATAAATAAAAAGGACAGCAAAATATGTCAAACCTTTAAAATGAGATTACAGTACATGACCTGCTTTCATAGCACAACTTTTTTTTTTTTTTTTTTTTTAAATCAAACTACATTAAGAGCACAGGTGATGACGCATCGATGGATTATCAGTCTCATGCAAGTTTCAAATCCTGTGTTGATTTCCACATTGTGTGAAATAGAAACCAGTGGCAGCACTACAGAACACTGTCAGCGACCGATATCTGCTGAGTCTTCGATGTTGGATCACAGCTCATTTACAAAGATCTGTAGTAATCTGTGTCGCTGGGTCTTTTGAACATTTTGAAGATATGAAATGAGCTTCGGCATCAGATCTTTTCCCAACATTCTGTGATAAAAATCAAATGGAAGACAACAACCCAGACACAACAGTGGTGCCTTGCTTCAAACAAAAGCTTCTTGGAGAATACAAAGGTATTGCGGCTTAAACAAACTTCAGAACAACCAAAAAAAAAAAAAAAAAAAAAAAAAAAAAACGAGAGATATTCCCGGTGCACTTGACAACAAAAACACTATTTGAACAAAAATTCCATTAGTTGTTTTTAGCACGCCCTGATTGTGTTTTGTGTTGATACTACATTCACACAATAAGAATAGGAGCTTCACTACAGTATTTGACACTGTGTATATGTAGTTGTGGTTTCCTGTGAACAACCTCTACAGTAAGATGGTTCCAGCCTTTGCTTCTGTAGCATTCTCAGTCCTGCAATAAGTATCATAGGAAGCGTAAAACAGAAGTACGCAGGGACCTCAGAGTCTAACACACGGGTGGGAAGGGACACACCAACTGGGGTCTGAACAACTGAGACGATTCAGAAATTACTTTATAATTTTTTCGCGAAATGTACAAGGCAAACCCAACCTTTAATCTTCCACGTGTTGTAATGTCTTCTGTTTCCACTGTGGTGTAACACTTGGCCTCTTAACTCACGACCATGAGGCTGCCAACAGTCACATGAGGGGCGGAATTTATTCAAATGAGAATGAATAGAGTACAACTGAAATGGAAAAATTATGTGCTGTTCCTTTTTTACAATCACTTCTACATGCTACCACACTTAATCAACTCATTCAATTGAATACAAATGGCTGTATATCTAATTAAACCAAGTAGGTGATTATGGCTTTTTTTGTATATAATGTTGGATAAAATAACACACTTCCATTGCATGTCACCGTTTTATATTATAGAAGGATTTGAACATCACCAGAAAAATAAGGAATTAGAATTAGTTTTTTTTTTTTTTTTTTTTTTCAGCCAGTGTCACACATTGTTTCTGTCGCAATAATGACCTTAAAAATAGACTTTAATGTTTTGTCAGCGCACAGGGTAAGATCTGCTTCCTAATTTTCTTCTCGGCGAGGAGTGTTGAAAGTTGTGGCGAGCCAAGCGGGACACTTTTGGGACCAGATCAGACTTCTGGTTTCTGGACGCTTTGAATGCTGAGAGATCCTAGAAAAATAATTAGAGAATTTTGACATGCATTTCATCACAAGACAATAAAATCCTTATTTGTTTTATGTTCGTCATTACTTTTCTTTCCCCACCCCCGAGATACAATAAGCCTCACCTCCAGCTCTTTGTTCTGCAACCACGTGGAGCTCTTCGTATTCAGGCTGCTCCGCAGATCGAGGCTGCTGGGCGGTGACAGGCTGCTCACGCCTGTGTTCCGCCAGCCTGAGAGACAGTGCTGGACAAGAGCAGAGAGACAGGATTAAAGCAGGGCTTCTTTCATAAAACTTACTGTGTTCATTTATGTGCAGTCAACAAATCATGCGTGGGCTTCCTCGTTTCAGCACCTACTCACCGACGGTAACCCCATTCTATCAGAAGGATCAAAGCTGCATCGCCGGTGGGCTTTGTATTTGTAAGGTAGCAAGAGGGCGGAGCGAGGGATGCTAACCCTTAGAAATAACAGAAAAAGGAAAATGAATGACAGAGTGCACATGATTCTGTCGCCCTTTGTACTGTTACTGCAACTGTACATACCGTCTGCTGTTGCACCTTACTACTTTTTTATATATGTAACCTAAGCTGTGCACATTTTGTATATTTGCTTCCTTTAGTCTTACTTTTTAACACTTGAGTCTTTTTCCTTTGTTAATTATTTAATCAAACCAATGTACACAGAGCTGAGATTTACCAGAGTCAAATTCTCTGTTTGCAATGCAAAAACTTGTCCAATAAAGCGGGTTCTGATTCTGATTCTGACCTAAATTACTAAATAGAGCCAACACCTGATTTTGGCTTTTCAACCACTCACATGATCTTGTCTGTAGACTGGAAAAACTGCAGGTAAATAAACATGATACCTAAATGAATAGATCTTTGTGGCAACAAGTTGTAAAACTCAACACTGACATTAACAACTTATATAAAATTGACACAGAGCAACTTTCCATTTGGAGCTTGTTGAGAGAAATAGCACTTTAAGTTCCTCATTACCTGATAAGAGCTGGGTCAGCAATAGTGTGAGGGTGGGAGGATTTGTCTTTTTTGCACACGGGACAACGCTCCTCTGCGTGCATCGGGACAGGGAACAGTCTGCTGTTGATCCTGTAAGAGAAGGTACCTGCACAAAAAGGCGAGCTGAGATTGGAATTATTTGGGCTATTAGGGGAAAAAAGAGAGAGAGAGAGAGAGAGAGAGAGAGAGAGAGAGAGAGAGAGAGTGCTGCTTTTTCGAATGAATAAGTCCTCTTACATTGATGAGTGTCCATGTCAGCCTCTGGGCTGGTTTTGTCTTGTAACAGGGGAAGGACTGAATGGTTCTCCTCAAAAAATCTATAACGATAACCGATTAAAAGCCATTTAATGAGGCAATAATAACTCACAAGTAAACCTGACACACACACACACACACACACACACACACACACACACACACACACACACACACACACACACACACACTCTTATTAAAGGTGTTCACTCTGCTTGTGGGCCGTGGACACACTCGTCTTTATTGAGTGATCGAAACGCATGGAGGTCGTCGAAGAACTCGTCAGAGCGCTCTATCAGGGAGTCTTCAGCATCCAGGACTCCTTAAAGGGGAAATGGGGACATCCCCCGGTAGTGCTCCATTAGACGGTGTGTGTTTAAAAAAGAAGCGGACCGCTGTAGAGATCAATAGGGTGTACCTGCTATCCAGTCATATCCAAGTAAAGGCTGCACGTGACGCCTGTCTGAGGCAAAAATCTCGTCACATTCATCAGACTGAAATGTTACTCGACTCCGTACCTCCCTCTACAGATACAAAAAAGTGGTGCACGGTATTATTATTCAGCAGTTTGCGATGACGCTTTCCTTTGAGACTCATTTTGCTCACTTCAAACTCAGTGTTTCTTCAGCTTACCTGTTCTTTGCTGTGATTTACTAGACAGGATTTAGTGCTGAGCAGCCTTGTGTGTTGCAATCTGTCTTCAGTGTTTTCTGTACGTTCAGCAGTTGCTCCTCTGTGGTTGTGAATCAAAGATGGTGTTCTCATAGTTGCCTGGGCACCTGTTTGCCTATCACTTATATCTGATAGAGACAGGAGGTGTATTTAATTATGCATTAATTAGTACATACATTAGTTTAAATGCTGCTGTGCTTTTCAAGGTTATACAGCCCAAGCCTAGACTGATAAAATAGTACCACAAATTACTTCCATTGCATTAATTGCTTACAGCAACTTGTGGGCAGCAACAATTTAATGGCATTTTAAAGACCAACAATAACTATAAATGTAATTACCTCATAATCATTATTTAATTGCATGTGGCTAGCTGAAGTGTACTTCAATCCAAGGCCAGTGACTCCTATTAACTTCTATTTGTAACAACCAGGTTTCCATGACAGAATAAGTGGGTGGTTTAATTTCACATTTTGACTGTTAGCAGGAAAAACAGAGGCCAGAATATTAACACACCAGCACTGAAAATTTCATAGTAGGGCAACTTTAAATAAATAAATAATAACATGATCAAAGCTTCATCAAATGGCTCAAAGCTGGGGTTTTTCAGTTTTTCTTATTTAAATGGGATGTGGTTTCTGGGTTAACTAATTTATTGTTGAATAGAAATAAGTAAGTACAGAAATAAGTAAATCGAAGTGTGACACTGGTGCCACCGCCCCTTTCAATGGTCTGAAAAATTCCTCAAAAGATTAATCCTTTAACAAATGAAGGCTTTAAGTGACATGTACTGAACACCCTGGTGTGTCTGTTGTACAGCACTTTGTGCTCCAGCTTTCTGTGTAGTGTTTTATCGAAAAAAATTGTTTGCTTGAACAAGTTTGAGAATAGTGACTAATTTCAAATAGCTTGATTGTTACTACTTAAGGTAGGTTTCAACCTATTTAACAATTGTAATAGTTTGTTTTAACATGTCATGTATCACATTTAACCTGTTCTGATCACAATTCTTGAATAAGCGGTTATAGAATAAGGAAAATATAGTGGTGACATGTACGTCACAACCTTAAAATAGTCATGGAAAAACCTCATGCAACCTATATATGTCACCATAAGAAAAATAATAAGCTATTCAATTAATTTAGCTGATTCATTTACTTTCGAATTAATATAGTTTTATAGTTAAAATAAGTTGCAGTAAAACTGTGATATATGTTGAAGAAATGTAAAATATATATGTGTGTGTGTCTGTAACATTACAGATTTCTGACAGAGGGGTTAGTATTTAAAAAAAAATACGTATGGGTCAAGTAACCCCCCTCCGCTCAAAATGTTAAATATTCAGATTAGAAAGCGGTTTTCACATTCATCTGCTGACAGCTCCTCTCTGATCAATGAAAACCCAACAGTAAGGGGCGGGTACGCATGATCGTGATTTGTGACATCACACATGCCTTCCGGAAGCCGAAGTTGGTCCTTGGAATTTGGTGGACGTTTCGATGCCTGCGGCTGCGCAGACTTAACGGTGGAAAATTAGACGAAGTGTAACTCATTCAAGATCAGCCTACGTGTCTCGCAACTTTTGACGTTTTCATTACCCGCAAACGCCACGGTGGGTTTGGAGAGCGCGGCCCGGGCGGCGCCGCGCTCTCCGCCGCTCACGGTCAGCACCTCCTCGCCCTCTCTCTCCCTCTCGTGGCTCTGACGCTCCACTTCCTCTTTCCGCTGCTTCAACCGAGTCAATAAATCCCTGTTTCGCTCCCGCAAAGCGTCTAGTCGCTTTTTAAAAGACATTTTATTGCTCTAAATAGCGTCTAACGAGCTGCGAGCTCTTCTGCGTTTAAACGCGACTCCACCTCGAAAGCTCCATAACAACGCGTTGACAACAATGATCTGATTGGCTGCGAACTCCCACCCACAATTCCTTGCAAAGCCGTTTAAAAGGATGTTCTTAAAGAGACAGTCGTAAGTTTGACCTCAGCGGCGGTGCAAGAAATTGACCAACAGAGGGCGCCATACACTTGACGTAATTATAGACAGATTTTAGAATTATAGGGATATTAAATATTTTTAATTAAATGCCATCAAAAGTCTTGCTTTGAATTGTCCTTATTTTATAAAAGGTGTATAAATTTTATACTGATATTTATACTGAAATTATCAAAAGTAACCTTTATAATGGAGCAGAGGCATCACATGGGAATACTCGTATAAGGTCTTCAGGTATTTCATTTCCACCACTGGGTTGGGAGCGGAACCATAGTCAAGAATGTAAAACAAATGTCAAAAGATTTTCAGGTATTTATTCATAAAGCCCATCAAAAAGGAAAGTCGAAGGAATTTGAGAGAAAATAGCCAAAGCTTTGATGTTTACAGCAGGTGCTAACCAATTAATATAGAAGGTAACAACAGTACAATACAGCAGCATTCATGAAATTCAAAAAGCTGAAGACTCACAGTGTATTTAGAGCTATGGCTCTATAATAAAACACTGAGCCGTGTCAAACACTCAGCAGAAAATTAAGAGTTTGTTCAGTCGAAAGTTACACAAGTGGTTAAAAGTACTATATCAGACACATTAGTCAGTGCTGAAGTCATGTCACAAACATGTTATGCATGCGTTCAAACAGGTACCTTCTTCCAACACACCCATAACAATTCTTTAAGAGTCTTCATGAGTCATTTAAAATGAACTAACACAGTACAGTGTACAAATGTGTTCAAACGTGTCAGGCTGATAACAGGCCTAAAATAAAACTCAAATAAATACAGTAAATTAAAAAAGAAGCAAGTTTGTTGAAGCCTTCAAAAGTTTATTGTGTCAAAGCAGTACAGCTGCACAAAGAACTGGGATAAAATACAAAAACCTATGAAAACTAAAGTAATGTAAGCATATATTTGATAATGTGTACTCCACCTCTTAATAAATTAACATAACTTATTTCATAATCCATTTAGGTTCATATGTGAACAATCATGTGATAATGAATATATTTGCAGAAGCATGCTGAGTTTAGAGTGGCCAGGCAGGAGACCTAGAGGAAGACCAAGGAGGAGATTTATGGACGTAGAAAGAAGACATTGACAGGGTTAGATGGAGGCAACTGATTCGCTGTGGAGACCCCTGAAGGGAAAAGCTGAAAGGAGAAGAAGAAGAAGAAGAAGATATGGGAACAAGCAAAAACTCATCAATGCTTAGCAATGCGGCGTAGAGACCTGATCCTATTCAACGACCTAAATTCACGTCAGGGTCTGACAGGCCCCCATGTGAGGGGGGAGCACACAGGTCTTCTGAGAGGGAACTCAAACTCAGCAAACATGTCACGTTACTAATCCCCCATATGCACTGACCTTTAAAGAGCCTCCTCCAATTAATATCAAGCTTTTAACCTCGTTCATTAGGTTAATAATAATGTTCAACATGGTTCTTATCAATTCTTACAGAATAAACACTATTATTCCAAGCATCTCTATACATCTTTACATGTCTGGATAGCTTCTTTAAGTGAGAACATCATCAACCCTTTTTTTTCACTTCATTCCAAATACCTGAATGAGTGAATTGTTCCATTCACCTGTGACTTTACATTTCATTGTCTGGAGAAGTTTCTATTTCAGCATGTATGTCCATATGTTTAATAGAATAGAATGTGATTATTTCAAGCTAGTAAGAAAAGACTATGCAGGCAATTGGTTTACTGGAGCCATATTTAAGAATTTGGCATCATCTGACCTTTTTTTTCTGATAAATTGGGGTGCATGTTCTCAACCTAAATGTTGCCATAAATGGGCTGAGAGATAATAATAGATCCAGGTAAAAGTCAATGTGGCAGGATTATTACGTTGTTTTTCACTCTTAAAGGACGGGGCACGTGCATTCCTCCTCTGCTGTGTGGCACGACATTAGTTTATTTACATGGAACCTGTCCATCCATGGTGGCACTAATGACAGCGTTGCAGGTGGCGCGGGGTCACGGCCGTAATGATACGCCCGACCCCCCCGTGGAGCTGCATGGGCAGGCGGCTGCTCAGTATTCGTGTCACGACTCGTTTGTATTGAGAGCTGTCCAGGCCAGTCCAGTATGATTAGTTGACCACAGTCGTGTGGAGTTGCACCCCATTATCATTAAACGGTGCCAGTCATGGAGTCATATACTCCTCCCTGTCTCTCTAATTACACCCCCCCACCGCCGGGCTTCAAGTAATTACTGTCTGCCACCAGCATGCTTCATAGTTCATTAAGCACAGATAACAGACACGAGAACAACAAAAACAAAAAGGAAAAAGTGGCGCTAATAGTATTTCTGCAAAACAGCGAAAATATGATACGGGAAACAATGTTTTCATGTCATTATGTTGAGAAAACCAAAAGGTGTGTTTTGGAGAAAGAGGTTAAAATGACTGGAAAAACCCAGAGATATGATCTGTTGAGAGAGGTATGTGTCTTTGTGCTTTCTCTATCTCTTTGATATTTAAAAAAAAGCTTGATTTTTCAGAAGAATGTACCTCTTATAATGTGCATAGAAACTGATCATTGAATAATCAGCCGCATTATTGTCACCTTTATGTATTCAGGGTAGGCCAGTTCAAAGCAGGCTCTCTTTTACAATGACACCTTGATTAAAAAAAAATAATCATAGAATACAATCTTGAACGCAGTTTAAAACAGTTTGTGGCACCAGAAGTTACCGTTACAGATAATAATGATCATCAGCTTAAAGAACACATGAACATTCATATTGAAATTATACAGACGGTGTTTGAAATGATTAAATAGAATCAGTTCTGCACGCTGTTCCATTTATGTGGGCATGATTTTCAAAAGCATTTTCTATTTCTGTCCTCATAAATGGAATATTTAAAACAAATCGTTTGCACAAATGCGTTATGTACCTCTAATATAACTCAGTCAACCCATAAAAAAATAACCAGGTCATTTATCGGGTAAAGATTCATATATAACAGAATTTCAGTGTTGTTCTCATCTTAAAGCCAACGAGGACCAATTTACTTTCTGGTGCAAGCTATGAGTTCTGAATCCATCTCCCGGTTATGAATCTATGTGCATCGAGAGGCTTTAGTGCAGCAGGAGCCGCGTGCATATAAATAACACCGCGAAACAGATAAAATGTTGCCCGAACATTGTTCTCTACACTTCTGAAATGTCAGCCACTGAGATGACAATAGCTTATACAAAACCTAATCCTCAGCATGTACCCACGGAGAAGGGGAAAGTAAGGATTCACGCTTTTTGTTCCCCTCTTTCTGTCTACTGCAGACATTCTTTTGATGAGCGACCTTTATGTAGAACACTACCTATATAAGCCCCAGAAAACTTGATTGCAAAGTTCAAGTCTTTCTGTGCTACATAAAATATTCACGGGCTGAAAAAAAGAACAATCACAGTTAAAGTCTGAAATACAATCATTGATCTTGATTAGTTTTGCACAGAAACTCGGCTAACCTGCTTCATCAGGCCTGTGTTTGCCGTGGTTGGATCCTGCCTGATTGTTGCTTGACTGGCAACAGGAGCAAACAACTCCACTGTAATCGGAATGTTGGATTAAAATATTGTTAATTCTGATCAACTTTTCAAAATGGAGGTCCACCGAGTTCATAAGACCGTTGGTCACTGTTGTGTTAATTTTTTAACTTTTATTGTTTTTAATTTAATTTTTTTTACTTCTTTCAATGCTGCAATAGCACTGTGAATTTCCCCACTGTGGGACAATAAAGGAGCTATCTATCTATCTATCTATCTATCTATCTATCTATCTATCTATCTATCTATCTATCTATCTATCTATCTATCTATCTATCTATCTATCTATCTATCTATCTATCTATCTATCTATCTATCTATCTATCTATCTATCTACTAATAAAAGACAAAGCAGATGTTCAGGTGAGGTTTACAGGTCTCTCAGGTTCCTGGCGATTGTTCAGTATATATGTGAGGTGAACATTTTTTTTACATATTTCATTTTGAATTCATTCATTCTTTTTTTAGTAGTGTCAAATGTAAGAATATAAATTGGTGCATTTGTCAACCGTCAACTGTAGCCCTACAGATTGCTGAAAATAAAGTAGCTTTTGCTTATTTATGTCACCTCCTTCCAACAGAGGTGAGAGATTTACATTTGGATTTATAAGAGAAAACAGGGAAATTGTATTTAGGCTAAGATATTGTTTTATTTACCCAAACTCATACTGCAGATCAGTCAGTCCTCTCCCCCCAAGGAAAGCACACTGAGTTCCATTGTGCGTTTGATGTAAAAGATTCTGATGTGAGACATGAGTCGGAGAGGTAGGCCTGTTAAACACAATCCATACACTCATTGTGAGTTGAGCAATTGAAAAAATGGGGATCCCTGGTTACACAAACCACGCTGCGGCCAGGGCTTTTACCACACAGGCCCCCGCTCGCAGTTATCTGCTGTTAACAGATCTGAAAAGTCTCGCCCATTGCCGTCATCATAGTGGGAACATGAGGAGGCGAAGGAAAATAACCCGGAGCCAAGGTTAATATCCAGCGTGGTCTGTTTGTGAGCATGTCTTCTCCCGTCAAGCTTTTTTTTCCCTGGAATAAGACATTGTCAAATAAATACTAGTTAGGCTTGATTTCGATGAGGCACGGTGGGATGAGATTGTATATCAGAATGTGAAAGAGCAGCTCAGGAATCTGTCTGATGGAGACAGAGGAGGAGGAGGAGGAGGGGAGGCTCTGACAGAAGGGAGTGATCAACAGGATTGGTGAAGGGACGTGTTTTTCGCTGATAAAGAAATGGAAAGGGTCGATTGTCCCCGCCGCTCCTGTGATGCCATTAAGATAAGGGGGATTAGACCTGCCACAGCGTTGTCATCGCTGCTGGAGGCCGAGGCACGGCAGGGCCCGTTGTCACTTAGCTTTTCAGTGACCACAAACACCAGGTCGAGCTGATCATTCAATAAGGTGTCGGCAAGCTGAGCAGCTTTAGTGGCGACTCTTTTGTCGAGGATCCAAACATCTGAACTGAAGTATTTATTATAGTCGGTTTAAAGTCGTCCAGGATAAGCGTGATACTGCAGCTTCGTACATGTATGTTTCTTACCTTATTCATGTCTTTTTTTACTTTTTCTTCAGTGCTGTTTGCTCTAACCCGGGAACAGTCAAAAAACTTCCCTGTTTGCTATTATTTCATTATGTTCTGTTTAGGAAATGGAAACAGCTACAGTATTTGTTTCTGTTAGTGTCCCTGGGACACAACAGATCATTTTCCACGAATGGACCAGACCAGAAGGTTTAAAAAAAAAAAAAAAAAAAGCACAAATCAGTGTGAGTCAGTCAGTATATACCACAAACAATTTTGCATGTTTATAGTGCTGGGAATATATTCAGAATAGTTGGGGCGACACACACACACACACACACGCATACTTCAAATAACAACCATGTTTGAAAGGGGAGAGGGACCGTAGACACACTAATCATGCTCTGTATAACAGCCAGGTTCTGCATAAGTAGGCTACATTGGTCTTTCTTTAACTGGCCTGTTTTTACTTGTATTATACACAATGTGATTATGCTCTGCCACACTCAGGTTTTGCTTTGATTGAATAGGAATCAGGAGTGAAAAAAAAAACATACACTCGCACCGTGGTCACCCCTGTTCCAACATGTAATGTCCTGGCGAACTAATGAACGCTGATTCACGAGCAGAGGACAGAGACCAGGAGGTCCGGTCGGTCCGAGTTATACGGCAACGGGTCTCATTTTGAGCCTTTTATGTCACCGCTGTGCTTAATGGCCGCTGTGCTTCTCCGAGGCCCGACTAAGCACAATCCGGTTTATCAGCAGAGGAGGAACATACCTGTTAATCAAGCCATGAATCTGCTGAAAGCCGCCGAGCTGACAGACCGCGTGTACTGTGAAGACGGACGGGTGGAACCGCCTCAGCAACGATGCCGTTCACTTTCAGCAAATCTTTATTGTAAAAGGGACAAATTAAATGTGATGGGCTCTACCATTAGGGGCTCCAAACAGCTGATGTTTAAATATGAAATATAAAACTATGTTACTATTATTTTGGGAAACCACAAAACCATCAGAACAATCACAACTCACCATGGCAATTTTAGATTATTCCTTAATTTCTAATAGGATTAAAATAAAAAAAAATAAAAAATCATGTTCAGAGGGAAACGCTATGCTCTGATATGATAAATCTTAGTGCATTGTACACGTAATACTTCCACATTTACATTTTTGAATGCAAGGCTTTTACTTTTAGCAACGTATTGTTAATAGTATAAAAGTTCATTAAATCCGGCCCCTCCTGTGAGATAATATCATGTCATCATAAAGTCACAACAAATAAGCTTCTCGCTCCAAAATGACATGTTGTTTTTGGCCTTGCAATTGAAAACTGAAATAGTCTGGTTTAAGCTGCTATGCTGACTGCTGCCCTAATCCGACAACGTTCAACGCAGGATATAATTAACGAGGAGTGGAGAATGCACAGCGGTGATTACTACCATTGTCGCGCTGCAAGCTCCAGGGAAAACCAAAAAAACAGGAAAAATGTAGAAGAAAAATACACGATAAATGCAGATGAATTAATCTATAAATGGGAACATGTTGTTTTCTTGCCATAGTCTTTTGTTGCAACCCGTGCAAAAAAAAAGATCATTACCATTTGGTCACTAGTTATTCATTTTAAGATATGATACCATTTATAACATAAAGGTCATTCTACAACAACTCTATCCGCTGTTTTTACCCCAAGAGTTTCTAAGCAGTATTCTGCACAATCTGCCACAAGCTTTTAGCAAAGTTGCGCAGCCTTCCCCATCAAACGCGTAGCATTCATCAGCAATAGCCTAATTAAAAAGCTTTCAACCTTGTTTTTCAGATCCACTAATCACAGACGCAGTCCAGTATTTGTTTGGTTGCTGCATGAGAACAAACAAGCGCTGCCTTGCAGCAAATAAATTCCCAGTAATCAAATTTGTCTTTCCCCATTTAAACATAATTTGACTTACTCCTGCAGAACTGAGGATATAGTCTGCACTCAGTAAGTATATATAACATATGATATTCAGACTGGGAACTTCAGCTAAGTAATGGTTTAATGTCAGCAAAAAGCTTAGTTACAGTCCCAGCAAAGAAATGATAAAAGTGAATTCTGAGTTCATCAAAAATGTGTCACTAACCACCCAGCCAAATTTGAATATGAGTATATGAATATATCGGGTATAAAACATTTGGTTTCAAAATCATGAGAAAATAAGCAGTAGTAGTTCCCCATAAAAACACATCATCAGGCCTTGTTTGTAGTAACAACTCCAATTTTAAAAATGAAAGTAACATTAGTAGCCTCCGTTTAATTTGGCACCTGTTCTGTAGACAAAAGAGGATTCACTGGAGTAAAAATGTAAGTTAAATGCCTAGTTAATTTGGCTCCATTTTTACTGCATTAAGTCTCAATGTAATAAAATGTTAGACATGTTGCAGAGAACAAACTGGCACAGAGAATAATGCTTTAATTATTAGAAATACATCAACCAGAACAGACATATTTCTGCAGAAGCATGGGGCATTTGTTTAAACATAGAAACTATGGCTACAATAATATGGGCAAATAAATGACTTTCCTGATCTCTGTCAGCATCACCTACATCTCAGAGAGGCTCACAATTTACCAAGTCTGGTGTCCCAGTAAACATTAAAAAAACGGTTTAGGATGCTGTGATAATTTCTTGTGTTCATTCTGACCATGACCATAATTTTGTTGCAAAAGACGTAGTTAAGAGTTGATCCGAATCCATCTAAGTTACATAAATAGAGTGCTATAACTGTTTTTTTAGTTAAAAGCTTTCAATTTCTGGATGTCTTTACATTGAAAATAACATTCAGGATTCAAGCTGAACTCTATATTACATACGTTGATTGCACTCACGCAAAAATGCTGAGCGCAATCTATACATGGGAGGATGCATCCTCTCTGCTAAATAAAACCTATAAATAAATGATGAACTCAGTTGCAAACCTCAGCTCCCTGCTGCGATGCGCTCCATCAGTCATGTTGCTGTTAAACGACTGCGAGCTTCTTCACTTGTAAACCTTTTCAGCGACATTCCGCTCAAATGGATTCAAATGGCGCTGTGTGCATGTGAGCCAATGAAAAGGGATTGTTAATCCATTTTAACCCGCGCTTCTGTTTTAGTTCTGATCAATATCTCCCTCTCTCCCCCCGCTAAAAGTGTTTACTCTCTCAGAGGTCGTCCCTTATCTCGTCTTGAGGCAGCGACGGCACCTGATCAGCCGGGAGGCCGCGAGCCAGCCCCCACTTTTCTGGTTTTTATCAGCTAATTAGTGTGTTTAATCAGGCTGATAATGAGCCCGGGCGCCCTGCCATTTCAGTCTGACACCAGGCGAGGGTTCGGAGCCCCGCCGGGCAGCCTGTGGGTACCCGAGATCTCCCTGAGGACGAGTCGTTATGGACACAGGAGGACGGAGAGATGGCTAAGGCCAAAAAAAAAAAGTGTTCTGATGATAACCGACGGGTGCTAAATTGCTGGGATAATAATAATAATAATAATGATTTTATAAAGTGTGTGTGTTTTTTTAATGTTTAAGTACCGATGGGGGACACCCGACAAGTGAGGGAAAGATATCGATTTTTTTACTGAAACACAACCAATAAAATGTTGACCCCTTTGGATTCACACACATCTCTCACACGGACACACCTCCAGCATTTTTCTTATCGCTGGACAAGTGATAGAAAACAATCCTGTACTATCACTTCCTATCTGCCTCCTCTCTCCCTCCCTCCCTCCCTCCCTCCCTCCCTCCCTCCCTCCCTCCCTCCCTCCCTCCCTCCCTCCCTCCCTCCCTCTCTTGTTCTCTCTCTCTCTCTCTCTCTCTCTTCGCTGCCTCACTCATTCCCCGAGCAGCACACTGGGCTGGATAACGTCTCCTTCAACCCGCAGCACAGACTCATTTCTCTACACACCAGCTCTGAGTGGACGCTCAGCAGGGGTGTTGTGAGATATTAGCGCGCTGTGGGGGGGGGAACGGCTCAGGGACTTCTACCATCCACATACATAAGGTAAGCCTCTGGATCCCCAGATCCGCCTCTTTGTTCTGTTCTGTTCTGCGCCAAAGTACCAGAGTAAGGTGTTTAAAGTTATAAACCGGAGCTTCTTAGGTAACAATGTGATTCTCAGCAGCAGTCCCAGGACAGGTTTGTAAAAAGTCGTGGAAACATTTTTAGACGTTTTCACCTTTTCATATGTGGGAAATACTGATGTCATTATTATTGACCTGAAGCCTGACCTGAAGCCTTAAAATCAGACGCTATGTGAATAACGTTAAAAATCAAGGGAGTGTGATCAGATTGCTGGCAAAGTCTGAGCCGTGTGTTAATCTGTGTTTTTATTGGAGCTCCAAGTTTAGAGAGAAACTGTACCAGTCGCTGCACACAGCAGCATGTAATCCTAATGTGCTTAAAAACAAGGAGTCCTTAAAACATTTAGTACAGATTAGTCTCACTTTCACAGCAGGGATTTAATTTTTGATGCCTCTGAACGGTTAGATGTGTCGTCATCTTGTTCATATCAAAGGATCCGGCGATTGGTATTTGATGACCGAGTGTCTCAAATCATCAATATCACTGATCAAATCAGTCGGATTTTGCATTGATGTTCTTCTCACAGAGCTCAGGCTCATCACCTTATTATATTGACAGGACAAGACTGAAAGCCACAGGAAAAGTAAAAGCAGATAAGTATGTTGCAGTTATGTGACTTCTGTATTGTGAATAGTATTTGCACCAGTATTGGAAAGTCTCTCCAATTACTTTCTAGAATCTGACTAAACTAAAGACAGAAGCTCAATGCATCATAAAGTCACTGAGTTCTGAACGGTAATATGGTTGATCACCAAGGTATTGATCGTAAAAATGTATTCGACTAAACAAAGTGTTCTAACTCAGCCATGCACTAGCTAGTATGCGTCCTGTTTTCTCCACTTCGTTTAAAATGCACCTCAGCATGCGAACACATCGTTGTTCACCACACTTTAAACATCCAGCGTCGATTCTGATTTCAGCCCTTTGGTTCAGCATCAGTTTAATCTACAAAACGGCCCATAAAAGAACTGTTTGTGCATTGTTTGTGAGGTAATAGTCACAGCTATCATCATCAGGTTTGTTCTGTTGCTGTTGCAGCCTTTTATTGGGCGTTTAACTAGAAACACACACACACACACACACTGTGGATCACAACACAACGCTGCACTCTCAGACACGAGTCAGGAGCTTCGCTGCTAAAAGCTACTGGTTTCCGCCGGTCACAAGGTGATTCTGTGAAGTTTTGGAGATTCTGTTTTCTTACGCCTCGAGCTTGAAGGATGCGGTGCCTGCAGAGGCCCGGAGCTTCACTTTGGTGCATGAGAACCAAGATGGAGAACAGTGTGTAGGGCACAGGAGGAGAAGGGGGCGTTCCCGTCACTGCCTTTTCCTACTCTGTTGAGTTGCTTCAGACTGCTCTTTGAGTGAGCTGTCACCATGCAGTCGACATGGCATACTGACTTGCCGTTACGGAATGGAACCATATGGCGGCCATCTTTCCCGGGTCCAGTTTTTTGTCTTTTGGGGGGTTTTATCTCTCACTCCACACAGAGGCTGCCCCAACCATCTGTCCGATCAGTCTGTTCAGAGCGGGAAATCCATCATCTGAACAAATCCCTCCACTACATTTATCTCACAATCGTTTTTGATCTGTGGCGCCAATGAACTGAAACATCTCTTATCATCTGCATCTCTCGTCTTAGTGTCACGTCGCCCCTTCACTGTCTGGAATAAAGGATTAAAATCAACACAATGCAATGTTCATGTTTGAAAACATCAATTCAAACATTCAGTTTTTAAAACATTGTTGTAATGGCATAAAGAGTGTTATCTATCTATCTATCTATCTATCTATCTATCTATCTATCTATCTATCTATCTTAGAGCCATTTACAAATAAAACATAACATAAAGTGATATTCAGCATGGTTTGTGCATTTGAAATAAACATGAAATATTATACATTTCTTAACTGTCTTTATTATAAATGGCCAAAAAAACAATAATAATTAAGAAATATCACTGACAATGACATTCATGATCACGTTATTCCATACTATAACTTTACTTATGCTATTGCTAAACAAATTACTGAAATTACTGAAAATCTACTGGCATTTATCAAAGGCTGGTGTGTTAATCCCATAAACATACCACACATCTGCAGCTTTTAATGTAATAATCTCATAAATCACAATTTAAAAAGCTGAAGATTTTTCAAATCCCTGCAAACTTAATGGTGAATACTTATCATAGTAATTCTCCTGTAAAGTTATTTCACCAAACACAATTTTAATATTATGTTTTAGCCTTACTGTCCCACTCATTCGGTTGCATTGTGCTGGATGTGAGCCATTGATTTTATTGGTCGTAATGAGTAAATAAAATGTATATGCATACTAGAGGAATTTAATATTAAAGCAAGGAGGATTGAAGGGAAATACAGCAAAGCCCTCGTAACTCATTTAAAGGTGTAAAAAACTCAGCAGACTGTGCATCATTACTTAGTTTTCCATAAAGCAGGGCCTTTTTTTAATGCAGTTCAGCAGGATTTCGCCTCAGAGAGGATTTCTGTGTGGCCCTGATGCTGAGGACGGCAGTGAAGCTCTAACAAGCCTCCTGACCGCTCTTCATCACTAGAGTGCCAGTTATGTGGCAATGAGTATTCATCAGTAAAGGGCTAATGGGGCACTGCAGTGTAAACCCCTGATTTACAGCCCCGTCCCCGCTAAGGCCTAATGACAGGGCAATGGGATTGCTGATGGAGAAACAGGTGCTGCAGAGAGAAAAGATGCAAAGTAATGCCACTGAAAGCCATGGGTGATTGGCGTTTTGTCCCCCTGCACAAATGCTCATTTGCAATATTGTATTCTCACGTACATAATTATTGTGCATAGAAATTATCTCTCTTGAAGTAGTGTTATGGTTGGAAAGCTGGTGTGCGCGCATGTGTACGTGTGTTTGTGGGGAGGTAAAGTATATTTAATGGTTAATTTACTGTAATTATTTCCAGGATGAATTTCACACTGAATATTTACAATGACCCTCTATCCTCAACTGTATTAGTAACAGATGGAGCTCAATAATGAAACTAGAAATAATGTCCTAAATGAACTTGTGCACTGAGCCAAATGTGTCGAACATGCACAGATTACTTAAACAGGTGTAACCAGTGGTATTATAGCAACAACTACAATTTGACAAGCAAGGCAGTATACAGAGGGGCATAAGGACCAGGCCATCTGGAGAGCAATAAACTTGTGTATAACCTTTTTTTTAAGCACTTTGAAGTAGGGTCGCAGCACGGTTTGGAAGTTTTAAATTTAGTTTCGGCAACTCTGGGTTGGTTCATTATTGTTAGCTTAGCTTACAGATTTGTGTAATAAAACTGAATATATGAACACAGTCACAAAACTAACTTTACAAAATGAACAAGAAATGCAAAGTTGCATGCAAATACACATATTCTACCTATCAGCATTAAAGAATAAGAGCTTTAGTGTATTTTCCACCTTAATTTACTTAAATCTAAGTTAATTTAAATTTTGTTTGTTTTTGTGTTAGTGGACATCTGGATAGAATAAGTAGCCTACAACCAAGGTAGTTTGTGAGAACAAAAAAAATGAAGATACCTCTGGGAATGTTTGGCCAGATGGGTTGATAAAGATTCCAGGTTTGGGTTGTTGTGTATTGTTCATTCCTGTCTTGGGAGATGAGATTCCTTGTGAGATATAGATCTCCCGTGAGACATGTTGGTATGTGTGGGACAACTAAAGACCCAGGTTAGAGGTCAAACGAGTTATGCCCTGTCCTCATCCAGATACTCATCTTCCTCATCAGCATCACACGCACAACAGAGCTGATGGAAACAGCTCCACAATTCAGTGAGGTTGTTGTAGGTGTGCAGCAGTCGAAGCTCACTCACTGCAGGTCAGCTGGCACCGTTTACCGATGGATCATTGCACAGCCCCCACACACACACACACACACACGCACGCACACAGTGGAAGCTCTATGCCTGGACCATCCCACACTCAACAACGGTGTCTTTCTCACAGAGCCGGCAGTTAAGAGAATGGGAAAATCCGAAAGCCAAATGGATATCATGGAGAAATCGAGTAAACCTGGGAAGCGTCGTTGGACCGTTGCAGAGATCGGTCTGTCCGTGCTGCTGCTGTTGGTCAGCTGTGCCTTGGCAGGGCTGGTCGTCCTCTACACGTCGCTCGTGAAAGGTAATGGCTCCGTCAGGCTACAGCGGGGAACGATCCACATACTACAGATGGCCGCTGTAATGACGTGCGTCTCCCTCCCTTTTTTGTTTTTGTGACTGCACGCTGGCATTGATTCAGGAAGTTATCCTGACCCTACTGATATCCCTCCAAAAATTACCATGACATATTTTGTGCAATACTGGTGAAAGTAAAGTCATCGGATTTTTTTTTGTGACATAATTACACCTTTCTTTTTGTAGGCTGCTAAGGCTGAAAGACTTTGATTTCCTCTTTCTCACAATGGCAATTATTGTAGTTTAGCATGAAGTCGCCCTGACTCACTGATGAAATCTATTTCTTCCAACCATCTCAGAGCAATCTAGCAGGCCGAATGTGTCAAGGAGCTCAACAGGTGGAGGTGAGTCTGGTGCGCTGTCGGCTTATAAACTGAACACAGGATACTGTGGGACAAGTGGGTTGCAGCGTGTCACCTCTAGACACTGAAACACCATAATTCCCTTTACTGCCTGATCAGCAGCGCCACACAAAAAGTGAAAGGACAGAGTCACTGCTGACATAGACAAGACTGTACCACACAGACTGCACTGTGGATCTAAGCTGTTTAGAATTAGAACCATATCAGGTCGACCTGAAATTCTGTACACAACAACAACTTGTTTTATCTGTCAAATAGGCCTCATTCTCTCTCCTAATGGTCGATCCCCATTTTTTTTCAGGCCAGCCGAACCGCTCCAACATCAACAATGTGTGCACAACTGCGGACTGTGTTACTGCAGGTGAGAGGGGCTGTTTTTCTTTGCTCTCCTGCTGGTTTATTTTGCACAAAAGTCCCCCCCCTCCATGCTCTTCAAATAACAGTTTTCTAACCCTCTCTCTGTCCCTCTGTCTCTCTTTCCCTCGTTTGTCTCTAAAGCTGCCCGGCTCTTGCAGAACATGGACACATCTGTGGATCCTTGTGATAATTTCTACCAGTACGCCTGCGGGGGATGGCTGGAGCGACATGTCATCCCGGAGACCAGCTCCCGACACAGCGTCTTTGACATTCTGAGGGACAAGCTGGAGATTGTCCTCAAAGGTCAGCCGGGGCAGCACCGGGGTCGGGGGCCCGCTCTGTCACGGCCAGTGGGCTGCAGCATTCGGAGCTACGTGTGGGATTCCCTCAGAGAGGAAATGTCTGCATATGTTCTGTTGTTGCAGGTGTTCTCGATACGAGGAGTGAAAGCGACAGGGAAGCCATCAGGAAAGCCAAAGTCCTTTACAGCTCTTGCATGAATGAGAGTGAGTCTCTCTCTCTTTGCTTGGTCTTATAATATATATCTGACTTTCTTGCAAAAAGATGCACGTTGACAAACACAAGGCACACTCAGGAGTAGGTGTTGCCTGTTTGTCATGGCAATTGCTCATTTATCTGGGAACTTTAAGAGTTTAAGGAGCCAAACCAAACAAGATTCTCATTCCCTAAGCTACGAACATCCGACTTATGAACATTCATAGATGCAAACAACTGTTGACTGAATTTGTAATTTTGAAATTTGCAGTTTTACTCTCCAGCTAGTTTCCCCTCTCTGCAGCAACCCAGCAGCACTGATCCATAACCTCTTCAGGCGCCAGACTTCATACCCCTTTGGATACTCTGGTTAATACCTTGGCTGCTAAAGCAAAGGTTACTAACGCCAGTGCTAGTGCAAGGCTGAAAATCTCTGTGGGAATATCAAGCAACAATTATAGATTGAAATTTACATGTACATGACATGTAGTATTCCTCTGTGGCATAGATCTGTATTGTCCAGAATTTATTAAAAACACATCAGGTCATGTTTTAGGAATTCTTTCCTCTTCAAAACAACCTGCTGATCGATCCTGTAAAACACAGAATAAAGCAGTTTCACATTAAAAATCTGTCTTTCAATGACACTGTTTGGTGGAAACTGGACGACACAAGCGGAGTGAGGCGAGTCACTGAAAACATTAGTTCATGTTGCATCTCTAATAGTTGTGAGATTTAAACCAGGTATTCTGCAGATCTCCTCTCCTACGAAGCGAGTTTTGCTCTGTGATAGGCATGGATCCTTCCCTGAAGCCATCCATTGTTTTGGATTAAATAAATGAAAATAATTTTCAGTCTCAATAAAGGCCTATTCTTTTCACAGCTTGAATAATAGAAGAGCTGCAGTGTTGCTGCCACGTTTTACAGTTGTTACATTTCCCCCGCAGGCCTCATAGAGCAACGTGACTCCCAGCCCCTCCTGAAGCTCATTGACAGTATCGGAGACTGGCCTGTTGCTTCAGACGACTGGAACACCACCACAGGTAGGAGCTCCTCTGAGCCACCTTCATCGTCAATGTCTGCGCCCTGATCTCTGCACCGTAAATATGCGAATGAATCACATCCGCCTTGCCGACTGCTCTTTGATCTACTCTGAAATACTGTACATGGTGCTCCAACAGAGCCAGTGCTGCTATATATGGACCCGGTGAATTGTTGAGTTTGATCTTTGTTTGGGACCAGGAGGCTGGCCGCGGCTCTCGGGGCTGAGGAGTCAGGTGTGGCATTTGGGAGCGTGATGAGCGGGTAGAGGAGCAGGTCATCAATCAGGACTGTGAAGGACGCTTTAAATAGTCTACTCCGCCGTTCCCCGGGCTCCTGGCTCTTGACGCTTTAATTAAATGTAATCATGGATGGAGGCTCATACAGAATTAACCACGCGTAGCTGCATCTGCACGAGCAGATTTATACACGCTGCGTAGACCAGTTTAATGTGCACCAGGGGCAGAGAGGAAGTCGCTTTGCAGCCTCCTACACTAAATAATACTTTACAGTTAAACAGCTGTGTTTATAAGAAGCGCTATTATTTTCCTGTTATTACAGAAGAAGGATGGAGCCTCGAGGACACGCTGGCTACGCTCACGGCTCGTTTCCACAAGAAGGCTCTGCTGGACATGTATGTGTGGACAGACGACCGGGACTCTCGGCGCCACATCATTTACGTAAGATCCCTGTCTGTCTGAGCACAAATAACACACTACGCAGTAATGTGGTAATGACCCATTATGCTGTCATTATGACAATTACACTGTCACCGTTAATAACACGACTCTCAACATGCAAAATGCATAACTACTGCTCTTGTTTTCTGGTTAGATTGACCAGCCAGGACTTGGAATGCCATCAAGAGACTATTATTTCAACGATGGAAACTACAAAAAGGTGAGGCCCTAAAGGGTCAGTTTGCATGAAAACTCTGGACTTCTTTCTACCTAATTACTTTTTCCCAAATTTGATATCTGTGTATCTCTTTGTGAAATGTGAAGCCATATTGCTGTGGCAGTAAAATAGAAATCTGCGGCCTAGCCTTACATATTTAAATACCAAATTCACGTCATCATGTTGAAGTTGCCTCAACAACAAGTTTGTACATTTGTGCTCTTCTACATCTCTTACGTTATCATTGTCCAAATGAAAACTGTCCATTTGAGATATATGGATGATTCTGAGTAACCACCCCTTTATGCTTAGGCAGAATCTTTTTACAGGTGTAATTTTTGTCTGAGCTTCACACGCACAGAATTACATTTAACTCATTTGTTGGACATAAGCACCATAGTGTCATAGAAACAACATTTGTGCTTCATGTGATTGCACCTCAGGTCAGAGATGCCTATCTGCATTTCATGGTTTCAATCGCCAAGATAACCCGAGAAGACAGGAATTTGACTCAGGATGACGACCGCGTGTGGGAGGAAATGATGCAAGTGCTGGAGCTGGAGACAGACATCGCCAACGTGAGTCCCACCAGCTACAGGAAATGGAATTGTGGGACATGGGCCTAAATGACGTGAAATGAATAATGACAAGATGAAAAATGAGCACCTTGCTTCCCGTAAACGAGAGAATCAGTGCTGCATTTAGTGTGCACACAGGAGATTAACCTGGTTCCATTTTTTTTTGCATGTGCATTTGTTGAGAGCAAAACAAACAAGACTCTGCAGATGAGGGCAAAACGTGAACTTACCAAGCACCTGTTTCTACAAGTTTTTCCTTCTCCTTCCTGTTGCGGGACAGGCTACATCTCCAGCTGAGGAGCGGCAAGACGTCACTGTTCTCTACAACAAAATGACACTGGGTGATCTGCAGAGCACATTCAGTCTGAACGTAAGTGTAATTTCAATTCTTTCTTGTGCGATTTTTTATGCAAATAATCATAATATTAATTATACAATTGACTCATATAGTGCTTTTCTATATACCCAAAGATAAAACTGTATAAAAGGAATCTTAAACATATAGTTACAGTGAGCAAGGTGTAATATACTGCCACGCGTAACCATAGCAACAGTACCTCTGTGTTACGTTCTCATGGCTCATAGGTGAAAATAACTTAGTTAAAATGACTGAAAAGACTGAGGCCATTGATGAAGGTGTGAATGCATCTCGTACTGTCTGTGTACAGAAAGTGGATGTTTGTGATTGAACATTCGTGATGTCCCGCTATACAAAATATTGCAGACATATAGTAATTAAGGGTGCCACAGAAAACCTGATGTGCCTACAAGTATTGTAACGTTCACTCAGTTTTTTCACAACATTCTAAAAAAATTATTATAAGATAGAACAAGTTATCCTATTTATCTTATTGATAACCAATACGAACAAAAATATAATCATTATTCATGAAAAAATGCTAAATGTATTGAGATAATCACTTTGTACTTGGCAATATTAGTATATGTATATAGTAACCGTTGTTCAGCCTTTGCCGAAAAAGTTAGGAGTATAAGGTACCTGCCTTCTGTATTTTAAACCCAACATGAAAAAAGATAATGTCCTGCTTTTTGTTTTCCAGGGTTTTAACTGGACACGGTTTGTTCAAGGCGTGCTGTCCAGCGTGTCCATCGAGGTGCAGCTAGAGGAGGAGGTGGTGGTGTACAGCTCTCCCTACCTTGAAAAGATGAATGAAGTTCTTTCCAAACACAGCGTCAGGTCAGCCTTGTGTGAAGATAAACTGCAACCAAAGAAGTTACAATGCAGTGAATTTGACTATAAAACAATTGTTTTTTGCAGAACCATGCAGAACTACCTCACCTGGCAGCTCATCATTGACAGAGTTAATAGCTTGAGCCGCCGCTTCAAGGATGCCAGAGCCCGTTACAGAAAGGTGCGATGAGCATGAGATCATACAAATAACACATCTTTGCATAAGCTGGTTCCAAAATCACAATTTCAGCGGGTGTTTCTTGTGCTTGTCAGACTCTGTATGGGACCACTGTGGAGGATGCATGGTGGCGAGAATGTGTCCGTTATGTCCAGAGCAGCATGGAGAACGCAGTTGGAGCTCTGTACGTGCGTGAGACTTTTGCTGGAGAGAGTAAACGGATGGTGAGCTGTGTTTGCTCTAATAACAGGCCACAGGAAGACAAAAGCAAATCTTTGATATGGCATAAAAATCCGCTAACATCACTGTGGAAGCTATAGCACAAATGCTGCATTATTGGCAGTAATAAATGGAAAACACACACAATAACACAATATAAAAATGTACACTTAAGTCTATGTGTCACATTTTCGAAAACCTTAAAAATGCACACTTTAATTGTAACACTGTTTCTCTGTGTATGAATAACACAAAGCATGTATCACAAAATCACTAAATGTTAATAATTAAATATTCCTCATTTATATAGTTTTCAGTCTTGTATTTCTTAGGGTGCTTTCACACCAACAGCAGTTGGTGCACACCAAACAATCCATTTGATCGAAAGGCGCTTAGTTCGGTTCATTTTTGTTGGTGTGAAAGCATCAAATGCATTCGCCTGCACTAAATCAAGCAGAATAAGACCTCCGAAACGAGGTGGTCCAAATTAACTATTTGATTTGATACAATTTTTTTATTTCCTGTTTGTTTGATCATCAACATCAATCAGACCAACTTTGGTTTGTTTGCAGGTGTGAAAGCGGACCACGCTGGAGTCTATAGGCTACATAGTAAAAATGTTATTGCCTGGCACAGACCAAATAATCAAACTAGTGGTATGAAAGAAAAAGAAAATCTGTTGCAACAGGGCTTTTCCCCAAAGATTCATAATTACATATTGGATCGTATTCCCACAGGTCAGTGACCTCATCGCTAAGATCCAGAAAGCTTATGTGGAAACGCTGGAGGAGTTAAGCTGGATGGATTCTCCCTCCAAGGAGAAGGCAAGAGAGAAGGTAAGGTACATAGTCAAGCCAAGATTGAACTATTTCTTAAAATACTGATGTCTCTCAGGTGCAGGTTATTAGCCCTGTCATATTGAATTGTCTGCTTCTTTCATAGGCCATGGCAATAAAGGAGCATATTGGCTATCCGGACCATATTCTGGAGAAAGGTAACCATAAGCTCGACCAGGAATATTCTCATGTAAGTAAGAGCTGAGTCTATTTCCGGGCCACATTGCAAATACCTACAATACGCACAAAGTCAGTCTCACTCCTCATTTCAGCTCAACTTCAGTGAAGAACAATACTTCGAGAACATCCTCGAGAACCTGAAGTCCGAGGCGCACAAGAGTCTGAAGAAGCTCAGAGAACCGGTCGATCCTGACGTGTAAGCTGTGGATGCGTCCGAAAACTGCAAACTTCCCCGATTTGTAACACAACACTTGACATAGAATCTCATCGGTCCTGACGACACAGTCTGCTCTTTTAAATGAGATTTATCGCACGATGACAACCTTTCACAGATTTCTGCTCCCTGTTCTCGCTTCCAAGATCGTAAATCGGGTTCTGTTCATTCAAAACATTACAAAATGGTTCTAAAAGGACATGGAGGCTCTGTTGCTGCTAAGCTGCTTTTGTAGTAGCTGTAGATGATGTTCGGTGGTCTCATAGGGAACAACTGAAATGACAGTTTACACTTTTTCTGCCCACGGTTTCAACTATAACACCATTTTAGTGCTGTTTTCTCAGTTTTCATCATTTTTGTAATCACTCCCCAGGTGGATCATTGGTGCTGCAGTGGTGAATGCCTTTTACTCCCCCAACAGAAACCAGATAGGTAAGAGATTTACACCTTACAATAATCCTAGTGCTATGGTTAGACAGTCGCTCCCAATCCTGTGCTGCCATTATTTATGTTTTCATTAATGTTGTTTATGAGCTGCTGCTGTTTGTGTCTGTCCAGTGTTTCCTGCAGGAATCCTCCAGCCGCCGTTCTTCAGTAAACATCAGCACCAGGCTCTTAACTTTGGTGGAATCGGAATGGTTATTGGACATGAGATCACGCACGGATTTGACGACAATGGTGAGACATGGGTGATTCACCTCGGATATTTTGGGAGAGCAGAACTGATGAATACGGTTTACGCGGCTTACGCTTCACTTTTTGGATTATGTTTCCCCTGCAGGGCGTAATTTCGACAAGGACGGTAATATGCTAAACTGGTGGAGTAATTACTCCGCAGAGCATTTTAAAGAGCAGTCACAGTGCATGGTGCAGCAGTACGGCAACTTCAACTGGAAGCTAGCAGGTGGACAAAATGTAAGCACCCGGTGTCTTGTGTTAAATGAGATGCTTTCTCTCTGTAAACCCTGTATTTAGTTACAGTCACAGGAATGGCTTTGGTGATTGCAGGTCAGTGGAATCAGCACGTTGGGGGAGAACATCGCAGACAACGGAGGCGTCCGTCAAGCATACAAGGTTGGATGCTACCCACAAAAGCATAAAAGACACATGTTACATTTGAGCTGTAACGACCAACTACAACATGTAATAAACTACCTGCGAATACAAATGCAATGTGTTCTGACGTTTGTGAGCATGTGTGTGCAGGCCTATATGAGGTGGGTGGAGACGGAGGGCGGCGAGCCCCGTCTCCCTGGTCTCGACATGGATCACAAGCAGCTTTTCTTTCTTAACTTTGCCCAAGTAAGTGAGAATAATCAGGAAAGATGTTATTTCTGGATGTATTATTTCAGCAGACGGACACGTGGTTATAATAACCACATCTGGAGCAAAGGGCCCAAGGCTCAGCGGGAGCATTTTTTCGATGGATGTTTAGTGCTGAGAAGTAAACACTGGGATAAAGGGAGAGTTGTCGGCGGGCGAGAGACGCTCAAACAGACCCTGAACAAATCAGAGTTTATCAGCACATGTAGGGGGTGAGAAGAGCTGCCAAAGTAAAGAGTTCCATGGTGATAAAGAAAGCAAAGCAGCGCAAAGCTGTTATCAACAACAAAACAGGTCAAATACCCAAGTTAGAACAGTGCACGAATATATCATTTTAAAAATTTGAAATGAAAGGAAAATATGTTAAATTAGATGCATGATTACTAGAAATATCTAACTTTTAACACAGGAAATTAGTCTTTTTCAATTGTATTGCGACTGGTCTACAAACACCTTCAGTTAACTGCTTTTAAAGGGGGATTACGCTCTACTCATGCAATCTTTTTTTTGTTCCAGGTGTGGTGTGGTGCCTATCGACCTGAGTACGCCAGCCAGTCCATCAAGACTGACTCACACAGTCCCTTAAAATATAGGTAAGGATGTTAAGATGTTCAGGTATTAAGGTCCCATTCTATTTTTTATACTTTTTATACTTACTATATTTTATATATTAAAGTACTGGGGTTATGTAAAATGGAGAAATAGACACAGCTTGGATTTAAAATGTCTGCTCCCACGGCCACACCCACTTCCAAATTAAAACCAGCCAATCAGAACAGAGGTTCATGAATATTTATGAGACAGACCAAAATAAACTAAATAAAAACAGAAAACAGCTTTTTCTTTTTGGGGAAGATGCTTTAGAGAGTAAAACTACATGGAGCTGAATTTTTGTACATGAAATCGCGAATATATGATGTTTTCTTTTTTTGAAATTTATAATAATTATGTGTTGATGATCCAGAAAAGTGCATGACATGGGGCTTTATTATTATACAACAGGTGCAATGATAACAAATTTCAGGATATGTGAGAATACCTGACTGATTTTAATAGATAATCAATGTTCCTCATGGTACAGCTTTACAATTACATCCATTTAAAGAGATTTGTTGTAGATTTTTTTGTTACAAGCTGATTGTTTTTAAAATGACTGGTTCAGGGTTTTTACAGCATGTTTGTATTGCTGAAAGTTGCCAAAACTCTTTTATTGCAAAATTATTGTATTTACTAAAATTTGGTTGAACTGGCAAACTTCAGTCCTCAGCTGGTATTTTACCTCATTAAAGCAATAGATACACATCACTCTACATAGAAGTCATATTCTCCCATTGAAAAGTAGATCCAGTGCAGCCCCATTCGCTGATCCAAATATGAGGACTTGGCCGATCTCACGCTGCTCCTCTAACATTCATAACATACTTTTCCTCTCATCACCTATTAACCATCTGTTTTTCTTTTGTCTTCAGAGTGCTTGGATCTCTCCAGAATTTCAAAGCGTTCTCAGATGCTTTCCAGTGCCAAAAGGGCAGTTTAATGAACCCTGATGTAAAGTGTCGCGTCTGGTAGAAAGTTTCACTCGACTTATTTATTTCCTGACATGAGCAACTCACATTCAAGAGAACAAGTTGTACTTCTGAAACCCGCAGAGACATCCTGCTTAACACTAATTGCGATTTATTTGGGGCAGAGTGGTGACACAGATATTTCATATACAGTACTGTGGATGTATTTGGAATGGATGGCATCCTGGACTACACCCTAGTTTCAAAGATTGAAGTAAATTAAAAAAAGAAAAAATGTTTGTCCTTAAGTTTGAAGTGTTGTCTCTAGATGAGTAGGTCACTTGTTCTTTTATTTTTTGTTGTCTCACAACAGATGACAAGTGGTACATGAATGAAAAGGCTATAAAGGAAATGTAGACCTTTTAAAAGAAAATCAAGCCTTTTTTTGAATTCTGAGTGAACTTGGTGCGTGTTGTATTGTGTTTTTAAGACATTGTGCCACTTCAGAAGAAACAATAGTGAACAAATCAATAACTCGGACTGAGGCGTGAGTACTGTATGAAATAAATCAAAACTCGGGCTTTGCTTTTGCAAAGCTACAATAGAATTAGTCACACTCTGAGAGTTTGTTCATTCACTGTTACATGAAACAAATTACCTAAAGACTTTAAGACTGTTAAATCTTCGCAGCTTTAACCTTAAATTAACACTCTGCGAGAGCTGCAGCAACTTTCAACATTTTTACACATAGAGAGTGGATACATATTTAAAATCTACAGAGCTATTTAGTACTTTTTTGGATTATGAAATTATCTTTATCATGTTCTGCAAACAGTTGTCGCTCAGTGCTTGCTGCAGAGCTGTATACATGTGCCATATACCTGATGTTTTGATAAATATTGATGGCCTGCTACTTTCTAGCTTGTGAGAAAAACCTTTTTGGACATAGAATGACGTGTTAATGGTGAAAAAGCAACGTATGTAACTTTACTGCAGTAGCTTAGACACAGGTTTGGATAAACAGTAGGTTGCTAATCATGGTTGTGTGTTTGAAGCTTGTCCTGTGATTACCACACATTACACATTTTACATGAGTTCAAAAGGCTCCTATGTGGTTGTACAGGGCTGATATGCAGCTACCAAAATGTTAAACACATGGCATTTGTTAGATGACACAAAGTTACATTCATGTCATTCAAAATACAAATGCCTACCTGTATGTTTATCTGTATATTTACACTCAACCCTTAATTGAGGTCGTAGGAAAATCTGTATTTTCTCCTGAGAGGAGACTCGACCACACAGTGATGATAGGACTTTCATCCTCTGGCCGTAGCCAATTACAGGTTGTGGGGTAGGGAGTCGAAAGCCTCCTCAGATACTCTCACACATGCACAGACAGCAGATGAAGTGGTTCGCCTCGTAAGTCGCGTAGATGAAAGCGAAATGGCCGAAACCACACTGAAGAATGGGGCCTCGTCAGGGCAGGGACTGTCATTTTCTACCTTTATTAACAAGTAATGTTAATAAAGGAAGGGGGGAGGCTGCAGGAAGCCAAGCTGTTTGTGCTGATGAGAGCTTTTAAACAGAGCTGAAAGAAAAACAGCACACAGCTGCTTTTTTAATGTTTGCTTGTTATTGCTCACATTCAGGATGCCTTGGTGAATTGAACACGACTGTTAGGTCTCAGCAGAGGCTGCAGAACTGAATGTGCATATTGAAGCTTTATACTATGTCTCTCAGTCTTCACATATTGGCGAATACAGTTGTGTCTAGCGAGGGGAGGGGGGGGGAGACACAGTAATGACAGACTGTTTCACCCTGAACATAAGTGCTGATAGTGTGCCGCCCCCTTAAGTGAAACGCTGGAGGCGAAATCACAAGCTACGGTGCAACATTGGACTGCGGTTTGAAGAGCAACAGCTTGTATATCGTGTCTGTTATTTTCCTTCAAGAGACGTTGAACTGTTTAAAATTGTTAACTGAACATGAGTAAATAACATACAATGTGTTATTGTATATACTTGATGTTCTATACCGCAGTATTAATCCAATCAGGTAAGAAAGACGTTTCTTACCTTAGTTCTTGCTTCACATTTACATGGTGATATAGTGTTGTTTTGAAATGACCAGCCAACCACAAAAAAACAAAATAATAATCTTTTTGCTATATATGAATGTGTTTCATTGTATACCCATCAGAGGAATTTATTTATCTACATGAATATTTATGAAATGGCATTGTTGCTTTGCAAGATTTCAGACGTTAAAAAGATGTTTTATGAATGTTCCTGCTGCTATGTTATTATCTCGACTAACTGCTATTTTTGTGACTCAGATCTGTAATTATTGCCATTAAAGTGACTGTCAATTGGTTCAAAATCAAGTATTTCCTTTGAATGTGTAATTCAGATTTGATGTATTTAAACCCTTTATTCTCGTTAGGTACTAATGCAAAAAGGGCACATGGGTTAGAATAAGCTTTTTGACATAATAAGGCACCCTTTATAACAGGATTGCTAATTAATGACATGTTGGTTCACCAGCTTGTGAAAAAGCCCTTTGGCTGCTATGGATTTTTTCTATAAAGTAATATTATAATTAAACACTAGTTAGAGGTTTTTCATAACCTGACAATCCAGATGTTTTTCTTATTAAAGGCTTTACCTGATTATTATTGAAGCCAGCAGTTCCAATGAATTCTAAACTGGTACAAAAAATCTAAAATGTATGTACCTGTCATACTGTAAAGCATCAAATGATGATTTATGTTCAAGTTAGAAAAGTAATAAGAGAATCAACCTATCCCATTATATTTCAGATGTGTAAAATGAGATCAGAATCAGGTCACTGAAAATACTTCAGTCTGGTATAGTGTTGAGTTCATTCCAGAATAACTGTTAGTTTCATGCAGCTACTCTAACTGGATCCACATGTGCATCGTAGTCAAGACACTTGTAGAATTGTTCAGAACCAGAATAAAAACCAGTGCACTGCTCTCCCTTCTCATTTCACTACCAGAATCCTAGTATTGCCTATTGATATATGGCTTTATCTCCGATTACTTGCTCATCTAACTCTTGTCTTTAATTTGCTTGAAAAAAAGTCTGCAATGCTTCTTTAAAGGCCATACAACATAGAAGAATGAAGAGTGTTATTTTAGGTTGTGATATCCCAGACATGATATACATTTGCACCAAAATCATCTCAGAGAAAGAACATGCCAATCTGTCTGCCTGTATATTTATTTTAATTAACATCTTAAAACTTTGCACGTGTCTCAGTCAAAGAGATTTATTACAATCTGATAAATATAAACAATCTATTGAATTTATAAACAGGAAGTGTAAAACATGGGCATACATACAGTACATAATTGTTGTAAAACATTTGATCAACATATAAGGCACTGTGAGTTACATTTAACTTGCTTTAGCTGTATAGAGATCAACAGTCAACATTAAACATGCCCTCATAAAAAAATTACAATCAATTTGGTATATTGGCAGTAATTAAGTAATAAAGCATGTTCAGTATAACATTTTAATGATTCTCCACTTCACAGTGTAGGTGTTGATGTGGCTCGTCATCGTGTACAAACATCATCATGACACTGCAAGAGAAAGTACAAACATTAAATAATGAGAACAAACTATAATGCACAGGCATTATTGAAACATAAGATTTAAGTCCAATTACTGGCAGCCTGGGCTAATCTGCCACAAATCCAACGTGGTGGAACACATTAATATGAAAAAGTGATTAATCGTTAATGTCAACAGCTTAGTAACGATTATTGGGTGGAAAACTTTGAAGGAGGTTCACATTCCCAACTCCTGAGCTATTAATTTTAACAAGCCAAAGCACAGAGTGGACATAATGCATCTGCAGACAACTGATAAGAGTCTCGATCAATATCATGGCTCAATCAGTTTGCAGCTCGCACCCTGAACTGGACTTCCTGCAGTCTGTCATTTTCATGACACTCCGTTGTCGGCCCACACATTTTTCACTGCCTGGTCACAGAGGAGTGAAAGGAACAACGGGAGGTTCATCTCTCATAAGCAGTTTGCAAAGCAGAATGAATAAGCATAGTAGTTTTTAAGCATTACAATGTTCTTTTTTTTATCCTTCAAAATGTATATTTAACATCTGCTTCAAGCAGATAAGAGGGGAAATGCTTATACTCGACTAGACAATGAAACTAAATGAAAGTGTAAGTGCAGGTGAGTTAAAAAAAAAAAAGCTTAAACATAATGAAGTGAAATTGGTTTTATGTTATAACTGTCATTAAAATATATATTTTCTTTAAATCTCTACTATGTGTGTATATAATCCCAAGATGTTAAAGAGCCAAAAAATCTGTGATTTGAATAATTCATAATAATAATTTCATCTCCTAATGTAGTACTTCTTATAATTAAAGGACCGAAAGGCAAACTAGCCTCCATGTTCTGATGCCAAAATCTATTTTGGAAACAGCCTCTGGCCTATTAATGACCAGAAGTGTTTTTTTTTCTGATGGGTTCTCCTGGAATGAAAATATTTTAAGCCAAAGAGAGCTGTTTAACAGTGACTAACATAGTGGCATTCAAATTCAACAAATCCTGCAGCTACATGACTGGCAAAAAAAAAAAAAAAAGAGGTCAAATAAGTTTAACCAGAAATCAGTGTCATTTCAAACAGAAAACAGCAGCACTTCTACAGACATATACTGACATTTCACTACATTTAACAAATACTGTGTGTGTATGCACTTCATTTTTGTAACATTTAAATAACTCAAATTCAGAACATTCAGAATTCTCAGATTATGCATGTTGTCTTGCTGGTAAATGTATTAAATGAGCTACTAATAAACAACTTACTGCATCATATTTACAGGAAATGAAGCATTTACAGATCTTTACTATGACTTTTCAAATGTATGCATTGCCAGACAATCTACTGTGTTGATGTCTCACTAAATTACAGCACTTTTGAAAATGGACTCCATGTTTAATGTCTCCAATATGGTGGAAGAAATTACTTAAACATTTTTGTATTATGTGAAAGATCCTTCTTGGGCATTTTACCTTAACATCGTAGTACATGTAAAAAACAATTTTCAAAAGATCTCAATTTCAAACCAGTAACATGGTCAATGTCCTACTGAACTACTTACTTGTAAGTTACTTTCAGATACGTTGTTCTGTGACTCCCCTTCCTATTTCAGCATAGGGTACATGTGTAAGCAGCCTTGTGAATAACGTTGTTAAAACCTTTAAACCATCTTTAACTAATAGAGTTTGTTCAGAGGGGTTGTGCTGAAGTTGAGACACAAGCTGTTCCTGGGGGAAATCTTGTTTCAGGGTTTCCAAAGTGATGAGAGCGCTCCTGAAGAGGTAAATACTGATCATCTGCTTGAATCTGGATCAACCATTGACATCATTCTATTAACAAAGTTTTAGTTTGACGGCAAACTTGTGACTCAGACTCATTTCTGCCACATCTGGAAATTTCAAACAGGAAACAAAGGTCTATTGTGTTGGCAGAGAGGACAGGTCGTGGGAAAACCCTCTGTACGTGTTGGAATCACTGTGATATGGAGGGAACTTATTTATACGCTCTAAGTTTGGGATAGGCAAACCAAGACCACTGACGATCACAAGGACAAATCCTCCAGGTGTCTGAAACCAAAAACATGTAGCCCATGAGCTCTGATTATATTATATACAGACAGTGGTGTGAAAAAGCATTGCTCCTTCCTGATATCGTATTTTTGCATGTTTGCCACACTTGATATGAGCCAAGGAAAGCACAAAATGGAGCTTTGATGATGGTTTTATTATTATAGAAGAAATAATGGCAAATGTAAATGGCCCTGTCTGAAAAAGTGATTGCCTCCCCTTAAAACATAACTGTGAGTTTGTTTTCTTTAGAAACACCTAGGCTGGATCACTGCAACACCTGTTCTTAATGAAGAAATCCTTTAAATAGGACCGGCCTGACAAAGTGAACTAGACCAAAAGACCCTCAAAAGCTATACATCATGCCAAAGAAATTCAGGCACAAATGAGAAAGAAACCAATTGAGATCTATTTGTCTGGAAAAGGTTATAAAGCTGTTTCTACAGATTTGTGACTCCAGTGAACCAGAGTGAGAGCCATTATCCACAAATAGAGAAAACAAGGAACCTTCCCAGGAGTGGCCGGCCAACCATAATTACCCTAAGAGCAGGGACAACTTATCCAAGAGGTCACAGACCCCACAACAACAAGAACTGCAGGGGTCACTTGCCTCAGTTAAGGTCAGTGTTCATGATTCCAACTTAAAGAGGCTGGGGAAAATGGCTGCATGGTGGAGGAACATCTAGGTTTATCTTAATTTTGTCAGAAAACATCTTGGTGATCCCTCAGACCTTTGGGGAAATACTCTGGTCTTTTGGAAGGTGGGTGTCCCAATACATCTGGCACAAAAGTAAAGCAGCATTTCAGAAAAAGAACATCATAAACAATAAAATATAGTGCTGCTAGTGCAATGGGGACGTTTTGCTGCTTCAGGACCTAAAAGAGATGCTTTGATAACTGAAGGACTGTTATCAAAGCATCTGACTGTTCATGACCTCAGGCTGCCTAAAGCTGAAATGAATTTGGGTTCTGCAGCAAGACAATGATCCAAAACACAGCAGCAAGTCCACCTCTGAAGGGCTGAAGTAAAACAAAATGACTGCGGAGTGAGCTAGTCAAAGTCCTGACCTGAATCCTATTCAGATGCTGTGGCATGACCTTACAAAGGTGGTTCATGCCCACAAACTCTCCATTGTAGCTTAATTCCAACATTTTTGCAAAGTTGAGTGGACCAAAATTCCTCCACAGAAAGTTGCAGTTGCTGCTGCTAAGGACCCAATCAGTTATTAGGGTTAGGGTTCGCTTTTTCATCTTTTTCGTCTTTGACTAATATTTGAATTTGCTTGATGATCTGAAACATCAGGAAAAATCAAGAAGGTATAATCTTTCATTTATTCACGATGAATTATCATTCAGCCATGTACTAGGGCCTCTTGAATTATGTTGTTAAAACTTTGTTCATCATGTTCAATAATGACAACATTTGCTGCTGTGGCTTGATTACATATGCAGTACAAACTTGTTCATGAAAAATATTTTTCAAATAAATCAATAAAGCTCTGAAAGCTGATTTTAATTTTTTGCAAGCACTTTCTAATTTGGTTTAGTTGTTTCTTCTTCTACAACTTCTACATTATAAACAAGCTTCTAATAGTGTAGGCCTTTTGTGTATTTATTATTCCTCTAGTTTTCATGGATTACATGTTTGACTATGAGTGTATGGGAGGCTGTTTGCTTTGTCTATGAGTAGTAATCAGTTTTGCACAACACAAGCTCTTCCTTCATTTATCATCATGCTGTGCTCATCACGTAGCAAAGTTCAGCCTTGTAAACATAGGAGATCCCTGCACTTTGTATTTTACACTTCTCAGGTAAAGCTGCCAGTTCTGGTTTCTCACCTTAAAATATTTATATGAATTGTAGTACTTTGAAGTATACAAATAGGTATAGACAGACATTATCACTCCAGATTCAAGGTCTTTTGGGGTCTGACGGACCATAGAGATTAAGCAATAAATGTGAAATTGTCTATGAAGAGGCTACTCTGATGCATGTATTGCTACGGATGTCTGCTGAATGGATCTGGCACATTCTGCTTTAACAAACATGTTTGCTCCCATCCTATTTAACCCTTTACTATACAGCTTGACACAACCAAGTCCTAATATATTTACATCAATTTTATAGTGCAAAACACAAATACATGCAAAAGTGTTCATGTCTATATGGGTCTCAGATGCTGAGCAGGGACGGTAAATAAAAACGAAGAAATAGTTACTTTAGGTGAGCAAGTTATTTGTTTTATATAGTCTATTATTAAATAATCTTGTGAGAGTTAATGGAATGTCTTACCACTGGTTTCAGTCCTGCTTCTACTTTTGCTGAGATGCCCAAAGCATGTGAAATGTCCTCCAAAGGGACGTGGTCTCCTGGTGAAGCCTGGATGAAGTGCAGCAGGACCTTTTCACCACCTAGAGAAGAAGTAGAAGAAGAAGAACAAATACAAGAAGAAGCTATCACTACTTTCATTCCAGTGGCAGATAATTTTGTTTATTTCAATGATTTTTTTGTTTAAGTTGACCAATCAATAAGAAAACACTTGAAACAAGCTAAAGTATTCCGCCTAATATTAGACTAATTGCATAATATATCATAAACAAGATAATTCAACCTTTTTTTTTGCAATGTAGATCATAGTTGTTACAACCTTAAACAGAAGAAACACTGGTGAACTTGTGTCCAACAGGAGTTTTTCTGGAGCCAAAATGTTGTAATTTAAGAGACAGACGGGACATGGTGACCTGAAACACTTCCTCAAGCCGATTCTTCTCTTAAGGACAAGCCACCCAAACAGCGTTATAACTTAACCTTGACTCCCTCCCACACTCCTATTAAATTTATTGGTCATTTGTAGCACTCTCCTTGTTTTATTCTTTTGTGTCAGTTGCTTGTTGTTACTCTCCTATTGTGTAAAAATGTTGGCATCTGCGGGTCATTGAAAAATGAAATAAAAAATGAATTATTTGTATTATTATAAGAGAGCACTGGCACACCAATAGGGAGATCATTAGGACTCCATCTTTTTGTCTTGTCTTTAAAATCACATGAAAAAAAAACTCAAATAAGAAAGTGATAGTCCATCACCAATGTTACTGCTACATTTGCCCTAATTAAAAAAAAAAAAAAACTATTATCAATTTCCTCTTCTGAAAGCCTTCACCATTTATTTGTCATAATGTAATACTCATTAGTGGCTCATTTGTTTGTATATAATAAATAAAAAATGAACCTACATGCATGGAGAACAAACACAGATGGTACACTGAACTTCCAGTCATTCTAGGATAATGTGATGCACCATTGCCCTCTAGGGGGGAAACTGCAAAATGTGATTTTAACCATTTATTTGTCTGCATTCAAGCCCAGTCAAGTTATAGCACTGACTGGGCAACCCCTGACCAATGTTATAAAGTCATTACCAAACCCCTTGTTTTTATTAGGACCTATAGGTCCTACCAATGTTTTTTCATTCAACCTTATTGAAAACTCCCTCCACTAAGTTTTATTGTACCTTTGGCTACAACGAGCACACCTCCACTCTGGAGCAGATCTCCTGAGAAGTTTCCCTGGATGCCTTCAGCTGTCGCCTGAAACCAGCACAGCCAAAAGTCAGAATTCAGTCTGACCAACAGAGAACAAACAAAGCAACAGCATAACCATGAAGGGGTTTGCCTTCGCCGCTGCATCTCGTACTTTCTTCCCCAGTGCAGCAGGAACAACACTTAGGGCGGAATACCTGAGGAGGAACAGACAACATTACACAAAACAGCTTGTCTATTGCAATTAGCATGACTGGTTAAAACCTAATTTGTCAGTTTACAGTTAAGTACCATATGGAATAAAGCATAAACCTGACTATCTTTTACAGATTAAGGCAAATTTTATCAAGTTGAAGCAAACTGTCACTGATAAATCTTTTCCATTCTATTATATGCAGGAAACAGGAATTCACTGTTACTTATTTACTCACCTTTTAAAGCCCAAATCCTTGTAGCTTTTCTTCCCTTCATCAATGTAAATGGCTGACAGAGAAGATGCGAAGTTATTAGCTGGAGAGTCAAACCTTTAAAAATTGTGGTGACACTGTCTTTGAGCAATTCTTCAACCACAGGCACATTTGGCCTTGTTAACTTGAAGGTAAAATGTGTTCAAAGTCTTAGTCTAATAGGTTTGTATAATTATTCTGATGTTGTGTGAAGAACACAATTTTGAATATTACAAGACAAATTGGTGTGTTTTTTTAGGACAGATTTCCTGACCTGTCTTTCACAAAGGTAATTTCCATCACAAGTAGTTTTGATAAGTTTGATTTTTTTTTTAAATAGTAGGCTATACATAATTTCTCATCAATGTAAGACTACTTTCACATATAGCTTTACCAATTTATGTCTACATTGCAATTACTATACATTTATGGATTAGGTAAGTACATTTTGAGGAGGAGCAAACACAAAACTTAAACATCCACCACAACACAACATATATATTAGAATGGTTAGATACAATTCAGGGAATAATTACTGGTGTTTTTATGTTGAGTGAAATGTAGATATGACCTGTGGCTTCTGGCAATCATTTCGGTCAAAGAATTGTTTTATAAAATAATGGAGTGTATATTTGTTGTCTTCGTGGTTATTTATGGAATTAAATAATTTAAAACATGACCTGATCACACACACAAAAACATTATTGAATAAAAATCATTTTAAAAAAGCTGGCCAGTTAGTTTTTAACGGACAGGATGTGTTTTTAGTAAGTATAAAAGTTCATATATTTTCATTATATTAAGGCAGCAGATGAAACTAACTTTTAAATGTAAATATCATATATTTGGCATTTTTTGCTTGAAGAAATTACTTACAAATTCAATAGATTATCAAGATCTTTTGATTTTCTGGTGATCAACTAATCACCTGTCAGTTGTACTTACGTCCTTTAAAAAAACCCCCTTGTTGGAACTCCTTCAGCCCAAACTCTTCTGGTCCGACTCCCACCAACGCTACACCCATCGCTGTCAAGTTCGGCTCCAGTTTGCTGATTTCTGACGCCGTCCAGCGACACACCTGGCAGCCAAACCTGCGCAGGAAGAACAGCACCACCGGCTGCTCCTGCCATAACGACTGGAGCTCTACACTCTGAAACACAGGCAGAGTCAAACTATCAAATGGGAGATGCTATGGACTGTACTCATTTTATAGATCACAGTAGGCATGGGTGATAGAACATTAGGGATGTATTACAATAGACACGTCATCATTTTAGATCAAAAAGATTATATATTACCAACAGTTACATACATGAAGTTGCATGAAAGAGCAAACTAAGTATGCTCCCACTTTGGCTCATAAACAGCCATATCCCCATAATATAATAATGTTTAGCACTAAGAAATATTAAGGCCAAGTTTAGAAAAATGATTCATTTTTTTTTTAAATACAATTCCTTCTTTTGTTAAGGTTTCCTTTTAATAGTTCTCTCTTGTTTAGCAGTGTTCTTTGTTTCAGTGTTTTGTTTTTTAGGATGCTGGCCTGAGATGTGATGCTAGAGTTTTAATGTTTAAAATAAATGTAAAAAAAGAAGAACCAACCCACAATAAAAGTTCAATGAATCTAATTATATTTAACCTATTTTCCTCCTAGACTTCTTGAAATGTATCATCAAAAGTTATTAACAGATTCATAGTGACTGATATAAAATATTTTGTATGAAGATATTTTTGCTATATCCCCAGCCATATATCACAGGTTCAAACTGTGCATCATAATGATTCATATCCAGCCAGGACCTATTCCCTTCATATCATCATTATGTCACCCTGGAGGCTCCATCTGTCAGACATTATTTCACTGCTGTGAGCTAATGGCAGGTTTATTATAGCAGGTTTATTATAGCAGGTTTATTATAGCGAGGCTCAGAAAACCTAGGGGAAACCAGGTGAGCCTCACAGCACTATAAATTAAAAGCCAGCATCATTAAACACAAACATAAATTACCTGGCAGTGGAGAGAGAAACATTACCTACCAACAGTTGCATCACTCACCTTTCCTGCGTCACAACTCCACAACAGGTTCTTCCCGAGTCGAGCAAGATCGACGTCCGTCATGCTGGCGAGTTCTCTAAAACGCAGACAGCGCAGAGGGGGGTTCTGTTTACGATGTTTAAAGTAATGGAGGTCGTGAAGAGTAACGCAAACGATTACTTCCCGAAGCGCCCACTGAACAATCACGTCCAATCACATTCCGTCGCGGCTAAAAAGTCCACCAATCAGAGAGGAAGGTGAGTCCAGCAAAGGCGGGGCATGCACTCACCAACCCCCAATGGTGATTTTATTTAGAGTAGTTAAACTGTTTAATTTAAGATAATTAAAATAAAACATTAAGGTATTAATGAAATATGAGCTTAGCAGACCTAACATGAACTTCAAGTGGTGACTGAATATTTTTAAATAATGTTTTGTATTCAGGTTGCATAACGTACAGGTGAGCTCAAAGGTGAGAGGGTTTATTGCAGTGTCTCTTATCAGTGGTTTGTCCCTCTAAGAGACCACCATGACAGAAGTGGAACTCAGCATTTATTTTAAACTTGTACTTCATGGTATATTCTGTTCTTCAAGTATATAGTTTCTTCCCAGATTGTGAATTTATATACAAACCACATGGCCAGCCTTCTAAATATATATATATATATATATATATATATATATATATATATATATATATATATATATATATATATATATATATATGCATTGTTGTATATTAAACTGACCAACAGTATAAACTATCTCCACTGCAGGCATCTCTTCAACAGTAAGATACTCATTTTAATACCTGGTAGTTCCGGAATGTAAATAGTAAGCTGCAATTGCACAAGTACTGTACTACTAGAGTACATTTTCAGGTACTTTTACTTCTATTTCTGTTCTATGTATAAAGTGGTGTATAAAGACTCCAACGCCACTACATTTTAGAGGGAAAGTTTTACTCCAAATTTATTTGCCACTTACAGTTGCTAAATGATTTTTAGATAATATAATGTAATATTCTGTTGTTTACATTTTTTTACACTTTTTATATACACTGTGTGTGTGCAAGGTATATAAATACATTATTATTGTTATTATCATTATTAAAAACATGCAATACTTACATAATATCATGCAGTAGCCTACTACTACTACGTATCTATTGCTTGCTCCATATTAATGAATATGGCATTAAAATGCTCAATGGCCAGTAATAAAAACAAAGATACAATAAAAGAAAGAAAACATTCTTTACTTAAGTAAAGGATCTGAATACTTCTTCCGCCACTAATGATAGTTCAATATTCTAATTTATAATGATTACCGGGGGCCTTTATTTTAAAACAAACATATATAAGAAATTGTTTGCATGTTGCAAACTTATGACATCTGCTTCTTTAGGTATATGTTGCTGATAATTCTGCCACATTTTCATATCTAAAACATTTAGATGTAAAACTATTTGTTTAGTCCAATATATTTTTGTATGGCTGCCCCCCCCCCCAAGATATTTCACAATTTAAAAACAAAAGTTGTGAGAAATAGTTCCTGCATTAAGAATGTTAAAAGAAGGCAATTGTCTTAAAGGAATCGAACAACTCTCAACAAGCACAAACTGTTAACAGGACAGCATATTACGTAAATACTACTACTACTAATAATAATAATTATTACAATATTAATAATAATATATTATTTGTTTTTGTTTAGATGGCTGCAGGTTTAAGTCCTTGGGCTGGGACCTTTCTGTGTGGAGTTTGCATGTTCTCCATCAGACTCTAAATTGCCTGTAAGTGCGAGTGAATTGTGTGTGTGTCCTATGGTGGACTGAGACCTGTCTGGGGTGCCTCTCACCTAAAGAATGCTTTGAGTGGCTCCAGCAGACCCCTGTGACCCTTGTGAGGGTATAGGGTATAGAAGATGAATGGATAGCAAGACAACAAAGACCCATTCAAAGGCCATACCTCCTTTAGAAATATTAAGAAAGATTTTTTTTCAAATTGACATTAAACTAGCCGGTAAACTCACGTGTTCCTGATGATACTAATTAGGCTGCTGCTGTTGTGCTGGAGAAGCTCAGTAATCAGCACCATTGGTAACACCTGCGCTTACCTGGCATTTCACGTCACCGTGGCTGCCGTAAAGGAGGAGGAGGGGGAAGAAAAAAAACCCGCGGACAAAAGGCGAGCGGGGCTCGCGAGTCTTGAAGCGGTGCTGATGTTGCAGGGAGGGGCGTGACGTCACGGGAGAGACCGGGAGGAAGAGGCTGAGGAGGAGGAGGAGGAGGAGAGAGGGGGAAGAGGAGAAGGGACGGAGGAGAGATGACTGCATCAAAGGAAACCAAACAACAACATAACAAACAAAAGCCAACAGCCATGACTCCTGTAATCCACCCGGCGTCCGTCTATAAATCCTAATGGTCGCTGTCGTTACCGACCACAGCCGCCGCAATAAATGACGAGCCTCCCCGGTAAGGTAATTATCCCCCTTTCACGTTTCGGTCTGCACGCCTGCCTCGTCTTCTAAACTCAAGTCAAGTCGACCGTGCGGTTTCTTGCCTTTAGTGCCAAAAGAGGATATCGAGGATTCTCTGCAAAATAGGCTGGAATTAAAAAAAATAAATGCGATCGATTGGCTGCGTAGCTACAGGGTCTATTTTTGGTGAAATGTTTCATTTGAATTTGAGCCGTAATCCACGTAGGCCTAAACTGTCTTGAAAGCCATCATTGTTAACAACCCCAACCCCCCCACACACATATCCCTCTAAGCGGTTCCACCGTGTCCGATTTGCGCTTTCTCCATGAAATATTAAAATGGAAACAGGCTGCATGAGAGCGGTGCCGCATCCTACAGCCACGCCGAGCAGCACATGGGCTTTGCGCACAACACTATCATGCGCATTGGTCCCTGTGCGTCGTGCTCATCGCTCCAGTCTGTCGGTGACTGCAGTGTCCTCTCTGTAGCTAGAAGTTACTCACGTGACTGGTATGTTATGCACGATAAACTGTGATGATCTTGAGTGACCTCTAATGTAAAAAAGGGCAAAAAAATGTTTTCTCTTTCATGTGCTGCAGAGTAAACTGGCTTGAGAGAGAGAGAGAGAGATGTCATCTCCAGGGATGGGCACTCCCAGTGACCCCCTCCTGGCCAGTCCTGGAGGGAGGTTAACTACAGCTCAGGAAGGTATCTGGAGGAGCTCCCTCCCCAAAACTGCCAGCTTCCCGACGTCCACCACTCGGCACCTCAGTCACCGAGCCAATAACTTCCAAAGACAGCCCAAACGTCGGAAGCTGATAAGACCCTCTCCGCCTCCGCCGCCCAATACCCCCTGTCCCCTGGACCAGCTGGACCTCAGTGAGCTTCCCCCGAGACGCACCTTCCAAGAGCTGCTCTTCAATGGCTGCGTCCTGTTCGGTATTGAATTCAGCTACGCCATGGAAACGGCTTATGTGACTCCTGTGCTCCTACAGATGGGCCTGCCCGATCAATTCTACAGCTTGGTGTGGTTTATAAGCCCCATCCTGGGTGAGTACAGGAAGGGGCGATGACCACCTGGTGGGCCGTGGTATTTGTCATATTGTGATTTTTTTTTTTTTTTTTCCTCCTCTCAATTATCTTGTTCGGCACTGGCTCATCAGATTCTAACTTTGTCCCCTGTGTTTGGTTTGAAGGATTCCTTGTTCAGCCTTTCTTAGGAGCATGGAGTGATCGTTGCACATCCCGGTTTGGGCGAAGGAGACCATTTATTTTTGCCTTGGCAATAGGTGAGAAATTTACTCCAGTGATTTAGTACTGCATTTATTTACATTTCAGTATTTACACCAGACAGGGTGTAAACTGACACAGGACAGACTTGAGAGATCTAGATTTTTACTCCCTAACATTGCTCAAGTGACAAACATTCCCCACAATAATTTCCCCAGCATCTTTCTTTACACTTTTCCCACCTGTTTAAATGCTCACATCTTTCCTCACACCTCCAGATTAGACTTAAAAACACATATTCTGTGTGTCCTAAAATGTCTGGATGTATGTTTCAATTAATTATGTTATCAGTCAGACAAGTCAAAAGGTATTTTGACTTTATAAAGGTTCTTGAACGTTTAGAACTATTGAAGTCCCTTATATTGATCTGCATTCCAGCTGGGTGTCATTGTTCTGTTATGATTGTACTATGTATATTATTTATACTTATTATGGTCTTAAATTGATAAAATGAAATCAAATAAATCTAAAGTAGAGTTGATTTCAAAGTAGAAAAAACATCTGTATGTTTTCACTTCTCAAACTCCCTTCTTAACCAAAGTAACTATAAACACTATATACTGTATAATAAACTCCCTTCCCCAAGTAAATTAACTCAAATTGGTTAACAGCTCCTTTAAAAGCATCCAAATAAATTCTTACTACTCCAATGTATTTTTTTATCCAAATTGCCGAGATGTGTTTAGGCCTAATGCTCTATACTTAAATTCAAATGTATTATTTATATATAATAATCATATAATACTGTTCACGCAGTTATTTTATATACAAAATAAAGATATTTAACTATTTTACCCTAACAGTAAATGATATGACAATATGGTTGACGTCGGATGTCGATCACACTATAACTTTGGAATCCCAATTACACTTCACACAGAGATTAAGATTAACATTTCATCAAATGAGACCCATTTCACAGAATCCTATCTTCGTAAGAAAAGGCCCAGGTGATACTAATAACATTAGCGATGCCTCTGGTTTATTCTTGTGTGCCAGCAAGCCGTGACAGCGAGCCAGTGTGCACGACAGCGTGCACAACAGGCCCATTTCACAGCAGTCGTGTTGACATGAACTGGTAGGTAAACACAGGTGTTGCAAATGATACTAATTAAGGTTCCTTCCATTCAGTAAGACTGAGACCCAATGTTGCTATTGTACATGGAGGCTCACTGGAAAGACTCTGCTACAGTAAATGGAACGGAACCCTAATTAGTATGATTGGTAGCACCTGTGTTTTACCTGCTGTTTCACATCAATACGGCTGCTATTAAAAAAAAAAAAAAAGATTTAGACTGGGACCCTGAAATTAAGAAGCCATCATTTATTATTTACAGCTCTGTGTGCTTTTCTTGCTGTGACATTTAAAACACCCCCCCATATCAATAAGGAAATGTCTCACCGTCACCCTTGTGTATTTAAGTGTTTGCATTGCACTGTGGGAGAATAGTATCTGTTAAAAGCATTCTGGAAAATCAAACATATGCTGTAAAATATGCATTGGGTTCATTTGAATATAACTATTGTTGTTTTTCAGTGTGGACACAAAAAATGAACTTAGCACATAGATTTAGTTTTTCGTACACCTTTTATTTGGTCTGCTGTCTATCGTCACAGGGGCTTTGCTTGGTCTATCACTGGTGCTGAATGGGCGGGACATCGGGAGTGCAGTGGCTGACACAGCATCAAATCACAAGTGGGGGATTGTCCTGACGGTGTGTGGTGTGGTTCTGATGGACTTCAGCGCTGATTCAGCAGACAACCCGAGCCATGCGTACATGATGGATGTATGCAGCCCAGAGGACCAGGACCGGGGGCTGAACATCCATGCTCTGCTGGCAGGTGAGGGGGAACTTCACGCATTCAAAAAACAGACTTGACCTTATTATGAAGTGCAGCATAGAACGTTACAGCTTTGTCTTGTGTTCTTTCAAGGTAATTTGGAAAGTTAAAAAAAGGCTATTTCAAAGGGTTATTTAAAAAGGGCTTGCTTTGTGTTTCTTAACCTTGCTTTACAGGGCTAGGAGGTGGATTTGGCTACATTGTGGGTGGCATCAACTGGGACCAAACACAATTCGGGAAGTCGATGGGTGGTCAACTACGGGTCATATACCTGTTTACGAGTGTCACTTTGGTGATCGCCACAGCCATGACTCTGATGAGTATCCCTGAACGGCCGCTACCAAAGAGTCAGCCGAACAAAAACTCCAGCAAAAAGCATCTGAAAAGCCCCAGCCTCCCTCTTCCTCCCTCTCCCCCTGTTGCCCCCGGATTGGCTCCGGGACTGGATGAGGAGGATGAGGACGGTCTTTATGGTTATCATTTCTCAAAGCCTCCTCTGTCTAATCCTGACCCACTGGCCCATTCTTGCAGTGCCAATGCACGCCTCTGTGCTGGCCTCACTAGCCCCATATCACCTATGAGCCCCCTCACCCCGAAATACGGCAGCTTTATAAGTAGAGACAGCTCGCTCACGGGCATCAATGAATTCGCATCCTCCTTGGGAACCTCCTACATAGATAGTGTGCTCATAGACTGCTACACAGGTCAGCAGACCCCACAGGCCCTGGCACCCAACTCCACCACCGTACCCCTGCCTCCAGGGGACTCCCCTCCCCCCGACGAGTCCGCACAAGGTGCAGGGAGCCATGCTGCAGGACAGACCCAGGCGGACGTGGCGTCTCATCCATCTGGGGAACCTCAGGATGCAGAAGAGCTTGAGGGAGATGCCCGATCTCACGGAGTATCTCAGGCTGGTGCGGGGTCACATCGTGGCTCTGCTGCTGGTATCCTGAAGCGACCCCAGAGTCTCGCGCTAATGGAGGAGCCCATGACAACCCAGGTTGTGGAGCTGGAGAATGGGCGCAGGAGAACGGTGACCTTCAGCCAGCAGGTCAGACATGTTTTTTTTGAAAAAACAATTTTTTTTGCAGTCAGTGGTCACCACTGCTACTTAAAACCTGTTTTCTTTCTTTTCCTGATGAAGGTTGCAAATATTTTGCTGAATGGCGTGCGCTATGAGAGCGATCTGAGTGAGAACGTGGAGACAGGAGAATCCCAGATGTCAATGAAGCTGCTGTGTATAGCCATCTATAGGATGCCTCCCTCTCTGCGGAGTTTATGCACTAATCATTTTTTAGGTGAGAATTAACTCCTTCGAAAGCATTTGGTTTTGTTTAAGACCCTAGAACATATCTTCAGGATCTGGCTTGTGTTTAGTTTTTGTTTGAATTCTTACTTAGTGAGAAACGCAATTTCGATTCCTTTGTATGTCAAGTACATGTGAAGAAATTGACAATAAAATTGACTTTGACTTACTTCTTGGTTCTCACTATGTTTAGGCTGGCTGTCCTTTGAAGGAATGCTGCTCTTTTACACTGATTTCATGGGAGAGGTTGTCTTTGAAGGAGACCCCAAAGCACCCCACGACTCTGAGGCCTACCAACGCTACAACGCCGGTGTTAACATGGGCTGCTGGGGCATGTGCATCTATGCATTCAGTGCTGCTTTCTACTCAGGTGAGCTGCTCTTGTATTCACACCATGGCCACACAGATGGTGGCAGCTTCAACCAAGAGAAGATTAATTTAATTTGTCCCCTTTGTTTCTCTCTGTGTTTCTTCTTCACCTTTCCAGCCATATTGGAGAAACTGGAGGAGCGTTTCTCCCTTCGCACTCTATATTTTTTTGCCTACCTGGCGTTTGGTTTGGGCACAGGCCTGGCCACACTTTCTACCAACCTCTACGTGGTACTTTCTCTGTGTGTCACCTACGGGGTGCTCTTTTCTTCTCTATGCACGCTGCCTTACTCTCTGCTGTGTGAATACTACCAGAGCCCTCAGGTCAGATGTGTGCGAGTGTGGCATTCATTTTCCAATTTCTAGAGTAATGGATTGTGGAATGTGGTTGTGTGATAGTATTTTAGCACAATTATCCTAATGCAGCAGTTGGGCAGCTTTGGAAGTGTGCTTGTTAACTTTGTGGTGCATTAGAGGATAAGATGGATTTCATTCTCATGTCTGCTAGAGGAATATGTTACTACAACCCACAGTTGGGCAGCTTAGCCTCCCACAAAGACTGGCAGTATCCTAGTCTTTCTAAAAACTACAGTCCCTCTAACACTCATTATGAAAATGTTTTCATTTGATTAAGCACGAGAGTTTTGTCATCTATCATTCAGCAAAATATTGATAATTTTAACATTGTAGTGATTTGTAGTATGGTACATGTATTGAACATAACTAAACTCTTTCTATATGTCCTTCAGTTTTGTGGCTCCTCGGAAGAAGGGACCAGACGAGGGATGGGGGTGGACATCTCTCTGCTCAGCTGCCAGTACTTCCTGGCTCAGATCCTGGTCTCTGTGGCGATGGGACCTCTGACCTCACTGGTGGGTGGGGCCCAGGGAGTGATGTACTTTGCAAGCCTGATGTCATTCGTGGGCTGTCTGTACTCCTCTCTCTGCGTGGTGTACCAGCTGCCCCCCCCTGAGGGTGAGCCCCCCGAAAGCGAGACCCAGCCACTATTGGTGCACATTTAGAAAAAGCCTCTTAATTTATTTTAACTCACACACCAAAAAAAGGCACACGCTCCCACACCGTTGCTTAGTGTCCGAGTGTGTTGACCACAGCACTGATAGGACAAAAACACTGTACATGCTGCCACACACTGTACAGCACAGTTCCATATATTATTTCACACCAATTTGCACTGCTCTTCTCAGAGCTAGACAGACAGACAGACAGACAGACATTGGCCACTGCTCTAATATGTGTACATGTGTTCATACAGTGTGTGTGCCCATGCATTTTCCCCACTTTTGCAACTAAATGTGTGACCTTTCTGAATGCAGTGTGGGACACTGGGTTTGTGTACGCGTGTATATGTGTGTGAGTGAAAGAGACTACGAGTGACCTTTGAGTTTAGATAAGGCTAAAATCTTTCTTTTGTCTGATTCTTTGCTGTAAAATCTTGTGTCATCTTTTCTTGCTTGTTGGTGTTTAGGATAGATATATTGATCACTACTTACAGGCTAACCACAGCTTTCCCTTCTTTTTCTTCCTTTTATCAGTTGCCTAACGTCTGCATGAGCTGCAATATAATCTCTCAAAGCCTTGTGTTAATGTTTTGTTTTGGTCATATGGCCAAGCGAATGTCTACCTGCCTGTTTCTCTGAGTTAGCATATTAGCATCACAACATAGGCAGGCTTCTCTGACTAAATGAATGTGCTGCTAGGAACCATTCAGACACAATTTGAATGCCTCTTCATTATTTCAAGAGCTCATTACGGCATAATTTGGCGACATGCTGCACTTGATATTTATGTGAGTCTGAACTCACAGTTAAAACTTTGAAGGGCTTCACATTGTCCACATTTTGAACAACAGATAAAAACAATTTTCCATACAATTCAGAGCATTATATGTACCGATGTGCTAAAGTTTCACAGTTTGGTGCTGGGTGACTCTTAATTAAGTCCCAAGTTTGAGTACAATGTCAATTAAGTACTCAATCTACATAGAGCCACGACTAATAGGATGATACACATACATACACACCTTCAAACACAGAGAAATGTGTGCTGGTGGCTAATTCTGTCTGGGCCCTCACTAAGCCATGGACAGCCCTTCGAGCTGTCGCCCTGCTCCTGGCCATAGCATTGTAATAATGACAGTGATTCTTGTCATTATCAGGAAGAGGAGAAGTTGAAACTGGGGTGTGAATCAGCATTCAGTCGGAAACCGAAAAATAACAGAAGAGCAGCAAACAGAAAGAAGACTCATGTGAACTATGGGTTACCCTGAAGGTGGACACCATTGAAAGGAAAGACTGTTGGGGTTCATTGAAACAGCAGCAAGTGCTTATTGTCATCAGTAGGGCGCATGCTTAAAATCATAGGCTTCTGCTCCACCATGCTCGGCCCTTCAACAGTGTAGTGTGATGCCCTCACATGTGACTTAGTTCACCAAGAGGAAGTATCAAACTTTATTCCTTTGCTCATTCTCAAGAAGTCATCTTCATTAGCAAAAAATCATACATAGAATTTATCTTTTACATCTGTTGTGCCATGACAAACAGTTTACTTTGTCTGATCAGCCTCAACACAGGCATGGAGACTGATTTCAGGTCTTCAAAAGCAGGTAAACTTTAGTATGTTTTAAGCCTCTCATTGTGACTGTTTCACACACCGAGCACCTCAACATTATGGTCATAATTGCTGCCTCAGCAGAATGTCAATATTTGCCAACTATTAAGCCTCCTGGACTGGATGCACGCCATGTTCATGTTTCTGAGGAAACAGTTACTGTATGGATCATGCTGTTGCAGCTTGCTTAAAAAAGAAACCACACTGTTTTTTCATAATGGTACCACCTATTGCTTATTAGCAGTATTACTGTAAAAGCTACATTCCTTCAGGGTTCAGTTAAAACTAAATGATAATTTTGCCATTTTTGGACTCCTGTGTCAATTCTTGTCATAAATTTACCCATTTTTTTTATAACAGCCATGCAATTCTTAAATACACCGCATGGGGGAGCCAGGAAACAAGACTGCAATCCATTGATTCCATGCACCCTTTTCCATTACTGAATGAGATTATTCCTATTCCTTTCTGCATTTTAGCCAGCCATTTTCCATGTAAGACTGTAAACTGGGTCAAGTGACATCTACTTATAAAGCAATGATTCTAGGAGACACCAATGATTTCAAAATGCACTCAAAACAGATTTTAAGTAAAAAGACAATTTATTTGTTAATCAGAATATACAAAGCAGTGGCTGAAGTAACCGAATGTCATTCTGGAAAAAGGCAGTCTTGGACGCAAAACTGGGCTACCCAGCCATAACATAAAACTCATTGAAAACTTAAGAAAAACAAAAGTATAAATGGTACAAACTTGCGTGGAATGCATACAGAACAAATGACCAAAGCTTTAAGATTTAAGAGGGGTTAATTAACATCACAAAATCCTGCCTCCATCCAACAGCGTCATGGAATCTTATGGAGGCACAAGAAAGAGCCCCTTTAATCATTTGCACCATCTGTTATGTTAACAGGGCAGCCAAGCCAAGGATTAACTAGCAGCTCAACACAAAAGATTATGCATCAACTAATAACGCTAACAACTGTCCATTAGCCCCTGCTTAAAACTTATCTTTGGTCCTTTAAGTGAATCTGAGAGGTCAACATGAGCCTTGGAGGTGAGCAGCTGCCTGTATGTTTGACTCATCTGGTCAGCACTGATATAATAGAGATTGTGCTTCTAACATACTGATATAAAACCTCAAGAAATGAAAAAAACTGATCTCATAGTGTGGCCCAATTTGTACAAGTAGAAAAAAAGCTCATTTTAAAGACCAATAAATAACATTTCGTAAAAAAAGGAGGCAGGGCCACTATGTTTCAGGACTCCAGTGCAATGTGATAACATGGGAGCAAACAAAAAGAAATATCTTTCAAAGATACAGAAAGCACAAGCTCTACAACACAATGTTGACCAGGCTGGTAGGACAGTGCTGCAAACAAGTAGCAGGGCAGAGATCTAAGCCTTCACTTCGGCCTCTTTTGAGTCTCCATTTTCCTCTGTCTTCTGCTTTTTTGTCTCCCCTTTCTCCTAATGAAAGAAAAGAAATATGTAAAACAAAGCAGTTAATAAATACAATTTATAATTCAACTTCAAAATATATTAGTGTGTCAAGTAGAATGTTAAGTGTGCACTGCATGCTGAGAACCCACCTCCTTATCCTCCTCCTCTTCAGCTGCACGCTTCACAGGCTGTGCATCAGTCTCCTCAGCAGGGGGCGCCTTCTCTGCATTCTCTGTAAAGACAGTTTGTCACTTTAAGAAAATACATTCTTCACCCTCCTTGTTAGTAACAAGATTTACTTTCACCAGATCAACACTAATATGGACATTTCAACTTGTGGCCACACATGGGAACAACACTTCCACAAATCAGGAGAGACAAAATGACATGCAGTTTGTCAAAGTCTACAAATGGAGAAAAAAAAACTGCTTTATATGAATTTACCATCTCCATTCTTGTGTTCCTCCCCTGCTTTTTCTTCCACTTTGTCACTGTGATCGGCACCATTCTGTATGAAGAGAAGGGAAAGTCAGTCCAGTAACATGTGTCACGTTTGGGCTTTTATTATGTGGGCAACATTGTATGATTATGCGCAACATTGTAAAGTGAAAAACAAAACGAGGAATCCCAAACACCCACACTGTTACATGTACAGACTCCTCCGGGGACAAAAAAAGCTTGTTTGTGGAGCCCTTATTACCTCCCTGGAGGCTTAGCGCTGACAAACCTCAGTCAAGAGGAACCAATGGAGATGTCCGAAAGCTTGCGAGCTAACATCTGTGCCATTTCACAACCCAAACAAAGCACTGTGTGGAAGAGCAGCTGAACTGAAGGGGGAGGCGGTCGCAGCGACACCTGCACGATGAGGGGTGCTAAGACAAAAGGCCATGCGGCTTTATCCTCGTCTCCAACTCACTGTGCCATTGGCAGGTGCGTCTTCGCTGTCGGTCTTCTCCTCCTCTTTCTCCTCCTTCTCCGCCACTTCTACCGCTTTCTTCTCTTTCAGCTCCTACAAAATAAAAGCACATCCACTCATTCAACGCGACGTTCAGCGGGAGTTTCCAGTCAGGTGATAAAGCGCGGCCACCTCGTCTGGTTTTTAAACGAGGAAAAAACGGGGTTAAGCGGTTGTGACAAAAGTCATAAATGGAAATAATGAGTGAGGAACCCTGAACGTGCCCGTGCAGAACCGTGCGTGACGTTAATGTGACTTAACGTGAATGATACTGTGGCTTCCCGCCCACAGCTGCAGCCCTGCTCCACCAGCTGGATCGCTTCTTCGGCTTTGTCTGCTCTACATCACATTTTTAGCTCACCACATCACATACGGAAACATTCCCGGCAACAAAAAAAGCTGTCGACGTTTTTTCTTTAAAAAAAAAAATCACATTGGTAGCGTTTAATTAACGACGTGCGGCATTTATGTGACTATTAGTCATTTAAGTAATACAGGTTAATTAGTTTTAACTTTTGGTAGCGTTTTTACTAAAGCGTCCTTTTGGAGGAAATAACGGCTCCCTCGTTTTTAATGGAGACATGGCTAATTACAAGTGTTTAAAATAATATAACAACTTTGTGAAGTTCTAGAAATCTTTTAACACGACGATTCAAGCGGAAAAAATGAATTGAATGAAACGCACCTTGGCTGTAACCTCTGCAGTTGCGGTCGTGTCAACAGCTGTGTCGGCCATGGTTAATTTTGTAATTTACTTAAGATAATTGTATTCCAGTTCAAAAAAATATATTTTTTTAATTTCTTGGCGCTTTGCCTTCGTGTGGATACTCCAAAGACTCTGAGAGAGAAATGATGTCTGCCCGTCTCCGCTTTTCTCTCTCGCTCGATGAAAATCCATTCTCGTTGGATACAGCGGTTCGAAGCCGTTCACGATTGGCTAATGCCGTCCAATGAAATATTCTATTGGAGGAATATCATACCAATCATGACAAATCGTCCCGCCTGCCGGCTACCTAATCGTTGATTGGTCAATTGTTTTAAAGCGCTGCCATGCACTGAAGATGGCTGCACTATGATCTTAACTGAGTCTTTTTTACGTTTTTGTTTTACTATCCATCAGTGTTAAAGTTATAGACTACCCATCTATTAGACTCAGTTGACGACTCGATATTGTATTTAGTAAAGTTAAAACATATTCCCACTATAGATGGCATCTTTCTTTTCTTTCCACCCCTTTTTTTAATCTTAGCGCTCTTTCGTTGTTGAGATGGGGTATCAAATTACAAGCAAAAAGAAATAATGTGTAGGCCTAGATGTGAAAGCCATGCGGCCCCTCCTCCTTTCTATATTTAACCCTTGTAACAAAATGTGGTTTCTGTTCAAGTGTGCTACTCTTTCCCTTTTTACGAGACCAGATAAACTGTCACACCAGTGAAATTGCAATTTGTATGTTAATTAATGTTTATGTTTACTATATAATAGAGAAAATCATAATTTCACAGCTGTCTGAAGAGGAACAATGAAGCCTTCTTGTAGAGTCTGGTTGAAACAGGAAATAATAAATGTTATTCAATTATATTAGATGATAATGTCAATTAAAATTGGACATATTTGTTGCGTATAAACTAATAAATGTCAGTCATCCTTATTACATTTTCTACTTTAGTAGCATAATTAAGAGATTAATCAAGAGAGGCAAGATGTTATCTCTAGAAATATACTGTGGATAGACTTAGCATTACATATGTTGCCTGTCAGATTTGATGTGTAGTGCAGTGTATGTTTAAAGACCTTTACAACATTAATTAAATTACAGCTTTTGTAATTATTACATTATTCAATCTGGAGATTTTCCTTTTATTTCTGGAGAAAGTGCAATTCTGCAAATGAGGGCCCTGAATAAAATACATGTGTGAGGTAAATTCCAAATCATTGCACACAATAGAAGTAACCTTGTTTTAGACAGCTATGCATTGAAAAAAAAAAATCATTGTATTGCCACACTGAATACAATGGGCCTATGTGTGTGTCTGGGGAGTCTGATGATAGATGATTAACCATATCAGATAAGACTCTATTGTCATTTTATGCAATACAACAACTGTTTGTGTGGCAAGCTTAAGAAAACAGCTTCAGTAAGAACACTTAGCAAATTAATTTTAATATATTATAAATAATTCATGATGAATTATTAGTAGAGAAAGGTAATATTTTTGTTTAAATCACAAAATATGATGCCGTCTGTGATTGAAAAATTTGCCTTTAGGTTAATTGTGAAACATTTACATAATATTGATGTTAATTTATGATGGGCTAGTTCAAATTTCTCCAGTAAGACAAGGGTAAAATAAGTTAATTTCCTTTTCCTTGTTAAAAAGGAAGCCTATGGCCTTGTTGATAATGTGTTGTCTGATAACCCAAACTAGCTGTCTCTCTGCTTCCTTGTAAACCTTCTATGTCATGAGTGAACTCACTCATCCAACTGTTAAACCAGAGGAAGTGGCAACATACGTGTTTGTGGTCTCTGAATTCAGTAATTGAAGCCTGCATCTGGTCAGGGCCTTGCTGTCAGTTGCAAAGGAGAAAAACATGTATTTATCACAGGTCAAATGTACACATTTTTAAACAAGTTTCAACAAAATCTATTGACCTAGATCAACCGCATTTGCCACGCCTGTCATTGTTTCTGCCCACACATAGCAGTCATAATTTTGTTATTTTATGTGACGTTACCAGACAGCTGTAAGAGGAACAGCGAAATTTCCACTTTACTCTAGTTCATGTAACATATTTACACATTCCACATTTCAAAAAATTATCTAAACCGTCTTTACTCTGAACTTGTCCCAACAAACCCAGGCAGGCTATCTTGACACAAATATTTCTCCAGCCTCTAATTTTAGGGCCTCATACGTCCTAATCCTAACCACCTCAGTTATCTTCTCCCTGCCATGCCCCTATTTAAGCCACTGATTTTGAAGAAGCTTCCAGGCCCTGTTTAGTCATTCACCTCACATTCAGAAATATAATTATGAAGACTGTAATTACATGCAGAGATCAAAGGCTTGTGTCCCAGTGTAGTAGCTGGTTGCTTTGAGGTTTATTTTCTGTTTCATATAAGGATGTTTTTTTTCTTCAATTGTATTAATTCTGTTCTGTTCTAATGTAACATATTACCTCATAAACACATCAAAGATATATTAAACTATAAATTGCTTTAATTTCATATATAAGACTCTCAAAGGACCAAAAAAAATAGTTCTAATAAACAATAACAAAAAGGTGAGATGATCACAGTGACCTATTAGCTTTACATAGTGTATTGGAAAACTAATACAGCATAGACATTAAGCAGCAAATGAATGTCATTTCTCACATCACTGCACATGTCACAAGACTGAGAATTGAAACAGGCAAACACAATTTTATGGCCTCGGCATGTGCAGAACCTACAGTAAGAACAGTATAGTACACTAAAAAGAAGGCATTACTCACTCTTTTCTCTGTAACTGGAAAATGGGAGCAATCAGAGAGAGGGGGAGTGTTTGTGAGATCATTTCCTGTCTTTTTTTTTTCTTATTTGCCTACCTCAACATGTTTCCATGTGCCACAGATCTTAAAAAAAAAACAATCATGCAGCCTGTTCATGCTGCAGGTAAATAGGTTAACCGAAAAGGCAGAAAATAGGGCAGCCATAGAAAGAGAGATGTGATTTATATTGTGATTTTTGATGAATCTCTTACGTGCCACACACTGGCGTGTTTACCACTCTTTCCACAAGTAGGAACTGGAAAATTTAAATGCCATTTAAAATCATGGACCATAGACAGGAAAACTGTACAAAAGAAAAGCCTCTTTGTGTCCACGGTGACACATGTTTGAAAATAAATAAAATATTATGCATTCGTTCCAATAGCCACAGGGAGACATTTCTTGGTGTGTTAAATTATTCCTCGCTGTGTTCACAGGTACAGGATACATAGGATATAGGATGGGAAGTATAGCACCTTAATTTCACCTAAATTTCGTGGGGACAAAGGACAGACCTGACTAGTGGAATGTCAGTGCTCAGGGGTAGAGCAAAGTGGGGCCCATCAAAGAGCAGAGGTCAGGATTAGGCGGGGGAAGGGTTTCGATAATTGGAGGAATTGGTGGGTGCAAACTGAGCTCTTTTGTTTTGAACAGCAGTGTCCTGCATGGTCTGTCTGGCTTTCTCTGGTTCTCAGGCAAGTCCTGCAGTGTACAAGGACAATATAAAGTTGACTTCTCCCTGGGACTCTTAAGTCAAATGCACAGGGAGGTAGAAAGTTAACGTTACAGTATTTAACTCTAATTAACACAAGTTAGTCCTATTATGATTACCAATTACGAAAACATACACACTGAAAGTGCCTCTGCGCAACCTCCAGATTGTATTTTTAAATCATAATTGCTGGGATGTTCTTTAAGAAACCACTAAAAAAACAGTCACAGTGTTTTTACCAATGAGTTTTCCTGTTATCTAATTTAAAAAAATAATTCTAGGCCTATTTTTAATTAAATAAATAATTCACAATTTTTATTAAAATTGTTCTACTTTATGCTTAGGCTGAACTTTAAAAAAGAATTTCTTTAATTTAATCTCGTCAATTTCTTGAAAACACAAAAAAGAAACACAAAAATGTGGGTCTAATAAACAGTTAGTGCATTACATGTAACTTAAAAAAATCAACAAAACAGTAAACTACAAAGCTATTTGTGTGCAATATTAAATAGTAATAGGAAAAACATGATCTCCTTTTTTTTAAGAAGCACACATAGTGTAAAGCTAAGCTCCTCTGTGACATGGTGCCAAGAGATCCTGACATCCTTAAGGCTCTGGATAATTGTTGGGGTGTTGTCGTTGACATGCCTCTTCAATGTTGCAAGGATTAGGTGCTTTGGGGATTTGGAAAATGCTAGTGCTAATTTTGATCAAATGCTGCGAGACATTTGGTCGCAGTACACTCAGATTTAAACCGGTGTTGCTGTTCACTCAGGCTAGTTCAAATTTGGTGCTGGATTAATTATACCAGAAAAAGCACAGTTGTAATTAATAACATGAATCATAGGGGCATTCCAATTGTGTGTGCAGGTTTCAGGGCCTGTCCTTTGTGCATGCTGGCTCACTGTCTTGTCTTCTGAGACACATAAAGGCAATGGAGCGTTATTGTTTTTGGTTACACCTGCACTTTTCCTGCAAAGACAAGTCAAAACATCTGCTCTGAAAAATGTCCACAGCTACTGGCTGTGGTGTAACTGGCGTGCGGATTATTGTCAATTGAGGCCAAGAAACTCTCCAGAAAAAGGTGCCATATTTAGGAAAGCAGCTATCGTAAGAAGAGGAGATCAGACATTTGAGATCTCATTATTAATGAATGAGAGCAGAGATGATTGTGAGATGAGTGACGGTAAAACGCATCAGCTGCAGTATTGTAATGGGCCACGGTGCTGAAGAAAGCTGAACTCTAGAGAGAGAGATTCTTGGATGTTTATCTTTTATCACACCCCAGTTAGACGATAATGTGAACACAATTGACTGCAAACTTGGAAAAAGTCCACACTGGTATACCCCTGACGGCCTGTCTCTGTAGGGATACAGGCCACAGACTGGTGAGAGACCTCAGAGCAGGGCCAGGACAGGCCACGGGGACTACAGCTCCCAGCTGGCATGGGGACGCTTGGTAGAGATGTTAGAGGAGAAAAGAGCACCTGGGCTACTCCACTGGCTGTGTTGCCACAGTGACACTGACTCCAAAGCAAAGCAGAAAAATGAATGCAGGGATAGATGACATATTATGTTTAATATAATTACCTATTTTAATTGCATTCCTAATGGATGTAATTATTTCTTTTAAAGAATACAAACTGTAAATCTAATAAATAGACAGCAACACTTTAAATTGTATCAAATGGTTTTCTTCTGCACTGCTTAAGTTGATCTTCAGCTCTACTACCTTATTTATTGCACCTCTTAGCTCCACCCATGCAACTGACTTGCCAGAGAAAAGTGGAAATTTCCAGTAATTCCTACTGCTTTAGCTCCGCTCCTCCTCCTTCTAGTTTCCCGCCTTTCACTGTACCTGCTGCAGACTGGTCTGAAGACCTCATGGCCCTCTGCTGTACAACCTTGTAGTGCCCGGCAGTTTCTACTTCGCTCGCACAGACCCAACAATTTCACCTTGAAACGAAACAAAACATCTTCCTGTTTTTCTGTCTTGATCACACAGACAAGATCCTCACAAGATTGTTTTTGTATAAAATCACAGAAGCAATGAATGAATCTTGTGTTCAATGTTAAAAATGAAAGTATGTTGTCTGTCCTTGTTGTGGATGACAACCATAATACATATAAGCAAATGACATATATATTTTTTTGTAAAGTTGTCATTTACACAAATTTCTTGAGCCTGACCGACCTGTATGCAATCTTGTGAGTATATGGTAACTCTGATTGATTTCTAATGCTTAACCACTACATTAGCTCTTCAATGATGAACAAGGGTTGGTTTGGGATCACAGAACAGATGGTGGATTTGCATTTCTATTTCTCTGGCTGATCTGATATTCTGGTGTCTGGTTTGTTTCAGAGATATCACATGGTCCACAACATGCCTACGACGGAAACATCTAAGAAATCAAGCATCAGCAATTGGAGCAATAGCTTTGGTGATTACAAAGGACACTTAGGTGTGGCTGAGATATGGAGAACAAGATCGTATCTGTTAACGGGCCCGTGGTTTTAGAACTTCCTGTTAATTCAAGACCATAATATAACAGTGTTCACATGGGCAGCATTGATACTTGATGGGGAATCATTTTTTATAAACTGCGAATAAAAACATGAGGCAGCTGGAGTGGAGAACTTTGAGTGTGTTGATGGCAGGCATGCTGACCTTAGACCCATTGTGAAGCACCAACAAAGAGCCATCTGCACAGCAACCAAAGCTGAGATGAGGGACTTGCACACAGGGGGACCAAAGGGGGGGGGGTAGGGACACAGGGACCTGGAGAATATAGAAGAAGAAACAAACCAGTGATTTAAAAACATTATCATCTGGATGTCTGAAACATCTAAGCCGTCACTGTTCATCTCAGAGATTTGTGCACAAAGAAAACAAGAAGCTGGACAACACATCCACACAGAGAATGCATAGACCGCCACATGCTGGTAAAGTGAAAGACAAGCGCTGCTCTAATCTTTCAAGAGCACATTTCCTGTCTACTGCATGATGAGGTGAAGTCAACTGAAGCGGTTTGAGGCTAATATTTAACTCAAACCTGGTGAGCCTCGAAGACAGTGAGTATCTTATTCTCCTTGCAAGCAGTAACACTGGATCTGTATCTGCAAATGTAATAATACATGGTTTAGTATGCATTTGGATGCAAATAGGTTTCACAGTGAGACAGTTTGCAGTTTTTTCATTTGATGTGAAATAGGGTGTGTTTCAAAATGGTGAAAACAAAGACAAAATGGTGTCAGGGACATCTGTAAAAATCACAAATATTTCACAGGTAAGACATGAGAGTCAGGATTGCTTAGCAACAGCAGTAAAAAAAAATCTTGCAGTCTGTGTGGTAACAGGGAAACTGATCATGCTGCCACCCAGTGGTGGTCTTTTAGCACATGTGTTTAGGAGGGGGGGGGTTGTCGGGGGGCACAAAAGTGATCAAAAACTCACTTCTCTAAAGCGTGCATGCAGCACAATGAAAAATAATAAACTCAGTTTCTAGCTGTGTGTAACACCATGAATGAAGAAAGACTTATAACATATAAACGTATAAAATAAGCGATATCCTATTTCCTTCTTCACCGGCGTTTGAAAAATATGATCAGTAATTTGATTGGCTGGAAAAACACACCGGCTCTTATGGTGGGTCGTTGCCTAGCAACATTTATGGGAGGGTGGGATGTGGGAGGGAGGGTGTGAGTGTTTGGGAGGTGGGGGGTGGGGCGTACTTCAAGGGGAGGGAGCATTGTGGGTGTAGGAGGCCGACTGACTGGGGAAATACCTGGCAAAATTCCCAAATAAACAAACAAGAGCGGGACAGAGGGGGAGACAGAGGACACGGGTATTTTCTGACTCTAGCTAATAAAGAGATAACAGTCCAGTTGGAGATAAAGGGAACAATGCACGTTATAAGCGATATCACCGCCTGCCACCAAACCAGAACAAGAGCCGGGGAAAGGAAGCCATTTTGCTGCAAACAGAAAACTTTACCAAACTCCATGTTGGGTTCAAACAGAAAGTTGTTGGTTGCTTTAACCAAAATGGCAATTTTGGAGCGACGAGTGGAAATGAGAAACTCTGTGATTGGCATAACAGGACGTGTTTTTTTTTGTTTTGCTGTTGATAAGGTGTAACACGTTGAAATGGTGCAGATGAATAGGCCACAGACATAGCGTGCAGCATGCAGATAAGAGTGCGTAGGTCCTGTAAACACCTGCGCGTGCACGTCTGAGTCACATTGTTGGGTGTGTGGGTGATTACTACTTTTAATTCGAATGAGTTCAATAAGCTCCAAAAAAAAAAACAACCTCTGCAGCATTTACACAAGCATCCTAACCAGAGGACTGAAAGGACAAGAGGTGACAAGGTGCCAAACAGAACTTGTGGAGAAAATGGGAAGAGTGTTCAGCGAGAGGGAAAGGTGGAAAATGTGCTTATATGGAGAGGAGGGGTAAAAGGGACCGGCTGGGGTGGCTCGAGCTGCTGGTAAGTACAGCCTGCATCGGGAGGTGGGCCTTGGAAATGGCTGATGCAGGCGGTCTCTACAGGCAATGAGGACTCTTTGTCAGGAGCAGGAAATGAGGTTTCTGTTGTGATTAAAAGAGAGGTTTCTATGGCAATGCGGAGAGCCGTGTGCACACAGAATTCGTTGGGAGCGGAGGGGGCTAAGTGAGAGTAGAATTTCAAAGAAAGCAGCCTCCTCCATCTCATCTCCCACCACCGCCACCCCTCTGCCTTTCCACAGCGCCCTTTTATCTCTGATAATCTGTTTTCATAGCCGCACAGTTGAGACTGCAAGCGGGATTACCTTTGGGCAAACCAAGTCACCAGCCGATCAGTCATAAATGTTTATAGAGTAGCAGTTCCACTTCCTGAAATTGCTGCTCGTGAAAACCTCATTGGGCAAAAAAAAAAAAAAAAGAAAAACCTTTAACAAACGAGCAAATTGAAGCAACTCAAAAGGAATAATTAACACAATGGCCCAATTGTGTCTCTGCCGTGTTCAGACAGGTACACTCCACTCTTGAATCATCCCCCCCCCCCGCTTCCTTTTTTTGTGTGGCTCACAAGAAAAAAAAAGTATGATGGCATCAGTTTGACCTTTAAAAGCTAAATATAGTAATAGGTTTTGTTAATTGTTTCACTGAGCTGTAGTAGTAAAAAATACAGTGCCTCCATCCTGACTTTCTCTTTTGAAAAGAGGAAGTTGCCATTTTTGCCGCAGCAGAGACCTGCACCAGGATGTTTGGACAAGATGACATTTGAAACTCCTGAACATCAAAGTAGGTTTTTTTTTCTTTTTCAATCCTTGCACATCAAAAAAATCACACTGTTTCACAGAAAGGCTACAGATGACCCTGACATTTCTGGTATAAATACACATGGAAATCTGCCTGCTAATACATAATGAAAAATACAGAGATTCAATAAAAACGTTGAAGAGATGATTTAAATATTGACCTTATGTGTTCTTATTCGGCACCTACAGTGAAGTCCTGGAAGCTCCTCACCTCTTTTTTGGGAACAGAGAAGGTCAATTAGAATTACAAAAGGTTCTGCTGCCCCCAACCTTTTTGTTTGAGCATAGCAGCGAGTATCATGTAATGAAACGCTGCCAATGAAGGAGGGTTGTACTAAGACCAGATTGTAGTTAAAGCCAGATGGCTAGTCACACATCAAAAGGACAGCTGGTTACCAGAGTCTGCAACAGCATCGTTATAGCTCCAAACCTAATTAGCTTCCACTAAACAAATCACACCAGGATTATAAGGAGACCGCACCAATGATTCATCATAAAAGGTGACATGCACAAGACGTAATTACACTTTAAATGTTGATGTTTGCAAGCTGTAACATTTCAGGCTCTCAATCAAGTCGTTCTCATCAGCGGCCGTGACCTACATTGAGCTTTACTACAGGTAACACTTAAGGTGGGCCCTTCATTTTAGTGGTAGAGGAAGACGAGCCTGTGTTTAATGTTTCAATTTTACTACACTGATCAGGTGAAAGTCTTAGATCACTGCTTCCTCCAGGGAGCGCTGCCTGCTGCCCAACTGCTGGCTGATCTTTATCGCTTTGTTTGCTGCCTGATGGATTGAACTGTCTTTCTGGAGAGCCTGTAAATCATAAGAAAAAAATAAGATGAAGTGTAGCATGGTCAAAAAGGAATAAATAACCTGGAAAAAAAGACACCTTTTCATTAAAATGCACTGACCCCTTTCATGATCTTTTTGCGAAGCTCTCCCTGTGATAGTGGACGCTCTTCTTCATCAGTGACAGGCGAGTCTTCTGCGTCATACTCTGCACTGAGAGATGACACACAGACACAACTCATCAACCCCACATGGTTATTTGTAAGTTTTGATTTAACAGAGTGTCAGATCGAATTGAAGAGGTAGAAGGCCGACCTATTGATTCCAGGATGGGCGCTAATATTCTCCTGAAGCATTTCTGGATTTTGGCCCAGAAGAAATTTGGCCAGATCTTTTGGATTGTAGTCCTTTTCCAGATCCTGGGAGAGTTAGAAAGACATTATATTATAAATTTGGATGTGAAATGAAAGGAATGTATGCAGAGTTTGTCAGACAATGCAGGACAGAGCCACAAGTTGATGAGTTACTTTAGAATTGAGGAAAGCTTGTATAGTGAGCAGCTCATTGGTTTTCTGTTCCACCAGACCCAAGTAGGACATGATGTTGTTCTCGCTGATCCCTGAAGAGGATCCCAGCATGTCCTCTATCACTGAGCGGTCCCATTCCATCTTTGAGAAGATGCTGTTCACGCCTGTGAGATACAAAGAATCAGGACTACTTCAGACTGTTTTTTCTGTGTATTTAAAATAAATAAATAAATAAAAGGAGCAGACCTCTTTTGATCTGGTCCAGGATGTTGCCTGTATTTCCGGCTTGGATTTCATAGTCTTCAGCTTGGGACTTGGTTTCTTTTTGTTGCTCATCAATATCTCCCAGCAAAGAGCGATGATTTTGCTCCTGGTGCAGAGCTTTCACATGAAACTGCTCCATCTCCCCTTGGATCTGTTAATGTACAGGTTTTAGTGAAAAAAAATATGGACATGTGTATGGTCATGTCATTTATATTATAAAGAACAGGAGATAACAAACAAACTTCTTCCCACAATTTTCTTCTTTTCACTCACTCTAACTAATCTTGATCAATAAATGGAATAAAGAATATTCTACTGTTGCATTGAATGTTTAATGTTTTGTTCTGTCCCATATTGGCAACTCTGATCTGAAGTTAAGATATTTTGAAAGTTGGGTTATCTCAACAACTTCTCCTGATGGCTGATTTTAAGGTATAGTTTCTCAATGTAACCTGTGTATTTCTCTGTGGATTGGAGCATGGGACAGTATTTGTATACCGCCCCAAGTACCTTGACCTTCTTATAATCAAAAATAAATTAAAATCTAACTTTCTAGGATATGGGAACTCAGAATCAGAAGAATCAGAATCAGCTTCATTAGTTAATAATGCACACATAAAAGGAATATGATCTATTTTTTGCTCTCCTAGTACTAACACAGAACAAGTATATAGGCAATGATGCAAAGTAAATAAAAAAGAAAAAGAAGAAGGAAAAGAAAAAGAACATTTTAAGACAGCCATGGATTTGAATAAACATACTCACCTGGTTGATTTGATCTCTCAGTGCCCCGGCCTCGTTGTTTTGCTCATTTACAAAATTGAAGAGTGCAAAGTTTCGGTCTTCAACTACACAGACAGCAAATACACCAATAAATCCTCTGACCTGAGACTTATGACTCTTGGGAACAATATTTTAAATGTAGCTATAATGTCTCTCTATAATGCTGGTAATTATACAATAACAGTCGAGATTTAAAACACCTTGATTTTTCAGTTTAATAGAAATTTGTGTAGTTTAATGTCTCATCTGACAGATGATGATCTGATTGCCCAGAGGTAATAAATGGATTATCTTGCTGTAGGAAGAACTCCTGAATAACTAGAAGTAGACCTTCATGTTCTGCATAGCTGTAGAAAAAAAGGCCGAGACCTTCAGCTTCCTACTATGCTGATATACAGTGGTCAATTTACCAGCCAAAGAAGTGACACTTGTAGGAAATGTTTGAATCAGCTTTCAAGACTTCGTTTATGTCCATTACTGTAGAAAAGCTGTACGTCTATGATGTTAACGATTACTTGATTCCTGAAATTTGATATTTTAACTTGATAATGAATTCTGATATATATTTCTGTACCAGTCAATAAACTTTATGGGTCTAGTGAATTCCATAAAGTTGGACTTATTGGACTTAATCTGCAATCAATAAAAGGTTCTATTATTTCTGTTTCTGGTTGGGAAAGCCAGGAATTGTTGAGGAGACCTACCCTGGATGAACCTGGTGACCAGCATGTCCAGGTTGTCCTCCCCTGTCACACTCTGAATCCTGTCAAACACCTCCTCTAAAGCATCCAGTGACTCTTCCCCTGAGTCTGTCATCTTCGGCTCCCTCAGTTCTGACACTGCAACATAAACACACACACACACACACACACACACACACACACACACACACACACACACACACACACACATATCATTCATGTATTCCTCTCGCTCGGAGAAGTGTGAATAATATTTGACAAACTTTAATCAACACTGCCAAATCTAAATTATGTATCTCACACTCTAATAGAGAAGAAAGATGTGGTTTTACTAGCGGCTGAAAGAAGGAAGAAAATTCACTTCATTGAATGTTAATGTTTTTTCCTCTTCTGCTTTTATGTTTTATTTATTTAATCTCTAGTTATACAACATTTATTCTCTGACTTATTGTTACTGTGGTAACATCATAAATACCAGTTAATCTAGCCTGGTCAGTTGAACTGAGTTTATGTTGCTAAAAAAATAGATTTTTTCAATTGTTTGCTTTATACAATATATGATGATGTGTTTTTGCTTCTTGTGTCCATATGTGCCAATATATATTTACTATGTACTATATACTACTATTTACTAGGGTCATAATTATAGTTAACAATGTGTCAAATTTGCTAGACTAAAATGGTAAAGTCTTACATTGTCTGTGTCCCATCTCCTGGCCGTCATCCTGGCTGGCCCTCTCGCTACATTTTGTGGTCATGAACTCTTTCAGGTTACACTCATGTGCAATAACCCTTTCCAGTTCTTTCATCTCAGCGTTATACTGTGCAAGGTCCTTCACTGCCTTCTCTCTCATCATGGTCATCTTGGACTGAGCCTCCACCCTTATGCACAAAAGATTAAAAGAATGAGTTGCACATCCTGCTGATTTGTTCTACTGTACATGGCTATCTCAGATTTCACCTGGCATCATAAGCAGCAGTTGACAGATTGATCATTTCCCCAATCTTCCTGCGGACCTCTTGGAGTTCCTATGAAACAGAAGTCGGTGTAGATACAGTTTTTTGCTTGACAAATTAAAAAGGGAATTTAAAAGGTCAGTTTTTTACAGTGTGTATAGAGTGTTGTATATATATATTTTTTTAATAATTAAAAAATCTTGAGTTTATGTAATCATTGAAAATGCTGAGTAAACTGAACTAAAAGACAGTACATCAAAAAATGCTTTTTGGTGAAAGTTTTGATGTCATTGAAAATCAAACTTATTTTTGATGCTCAGTGTTGTGGGTCAGGTGTCTGTAGTTCTGTGAAGTGCACACCTGAGTCATTGTGGGTCACAATACCATTAGGTGGTGGAGAGAGAGAGAGAAATGCATGTATGCCTGCAGAAGAGAGCCTAATGTGGCTGCAGAGGCCTAAATTAAAATTCTGTGTGGTTCAAGAGGCACACACAGTAATGCATCTTTCAGTTGGATCATATCTGTGCATGTTAATGTGCCTCTTGGTGTGACTAACATTTATGTTTTAGTTCATAGTTTTCTATTCTTGTTTTCTTTTTTTGTAGTTTTCACAGTGTCTAAGTTGCAACAAAATAACAATAAATCATCATAAAAATACACCTGTATGATGCGTGGCTGTGGAGTTAAACAAATTTAATTGTGTTGTTTTGCTGCTTAAGCCTGAATCATCTATGGAGTGAATCTAACCTTCTCCAGCCTCTTGTGTAATTGCTGGAAACGGACACGTTCAATATGAAGTGTCTGCAACTCCTCTCTCAGGTGGCTGTTTCTGGTCAGCTGCTCATTGAAGCGGGTCAATGCCTAAAGAGGACATGACAAAAAAACCCGAAACAGTTTATAATAAAGTGATGATATGGACTTTTCAAATTCCTCTTTGATACTGTAACTGGACAAAGATGCTGCTCTCAACAGTCTAGATGATATCTATGGAGCTTTGTTTGTTGTTTGTTACTCACCCTGTCCAGTTTGTATTCCAAGGTGCGTATGGCCTTCTGAGTCCGCCGTACCTCAGATCGTTGTGAGTCAGTAGTACTGACCTCCCCTTTTCTCAACTCTGCCAGCTTCATCTTTATGTTTGAGATCTGCCCACATTAAAGACACCTCAGGTCAACTGTGGTTCTGTGAACTTCAATATCAGTAACCATGGAGTGAAATTAAACTTAATATATCAGAGAGTAAAATAGGAATTATATTGTATATATAGAATATATAGTATGAATTTTATGAATTCATGATGCCTTTATAAACCTCTTTCTCTCTTTCTTTTTGGCATTGCTTCTCTTTTTCCAGCTCTTCTTCGAGCATGTCTCTCTGCTCCAATAGAGCATGAAGACTCTGCGTGTCCTCACTGTCCTGCTGCTGACGGGACAAGCTGTGGCATGCACCAAGGTTTTTCTGCAGCTCCTCCTGCTCCTTCAGCAGCTTCTCTATCTCCTCTCTTCATCCACAACACACAAAAAGCCAGTGAGATGATGAGAAACACCAACACTGTTGACAAAGTAATGTAGGTTTTAGTGTAGTATTCACTGTTGCTTGCGAATCTGCTTCCGAGCCTCAATGTTGTAGGCCTGTCGGTCTCCTTCCATGATCCTGAACTGTCTCTGCAGTTTGGCTACCTCTGATTCTGCTTAAAGAACATGAACATTACAGGTATTTAAACTATTCAACTGGCAAAATAAGATATCTAGAAATTATAAACATTATTTGTAACAAAAACAGCGTACCTGTGCCATCTATATCCATCTCGCTGCTGTCTGAATGGGCACTTCTGGCTGATCTGCCTCGGGGCATCTTGTCACCTTAACTGACAAGATTAAAATACAGCAATTAGTTGAGATTTAGTATATAATTTTTTTTGTAGTATACTAAAATACAACTTAAAGGTATTTTACTAAGTATGCTTTTATAAAGGAGAAGTGAGGTCCATAGCAGTACATTTTAGGTGCACTCAAAATAAGCACAATTTTAAATATATTTTACATATTCGAACATATTTGTATAAACTGAACAAAAATATAAATGAAACACTTTCTTTGCTCCAATTTTTTATTAGATGAACACAAAGATCTAAAACATTTCCTACATACACAGTATGTAGAAAATGTACTCAATCATTGTTCACAAATGTGTCTAAATCTATCATAGTGACATAAGCCACCAAACCTCACAGGCTCTCTAAACCAGTTTAGTTCTATTAGGGGGGGTCTGGGGATTTAGAACACCAGTCAGTATCTGGTGTGACCACCATTTGCCTCATGCAGTGCAGCACATCTCCTTCACATAGGGTTATATGGTTGGCGATTGTGGAATGTTGGCCCACTCCTTTGTGAACAATGTTTCCGACAAATGGTTATTTTGTGTATGCAGAAAATGTTTTAGACCCTCGAGTTCATCTAATAAAAAATGTACATTAATATACACACACTCAAGTATACCATTAATAAATAAATAAAGTAAGATGTTTACAGAAAATATTACATTTAAACCATATACATTGAAACTGCGATATCTTCTGATCATTAGAGTTAAACTTAAATACTTAGATCTAAGTGGGCACAACAACAAGTGATTGCTAAAGCCAATCCATCAAATACAGGTACAAATAACTAACTTTACCCACCACAAACAAGTAAAACAAAACACAGTAGCTCCTTGCTAACTTAACTGTACAAACTTCCTATAGTTCGGTGTTTAAAATGTAGTTCATCTCACCTGCTTAAGGTTAAAAAGTTAAAAAGCCAGAGAGTCCTCTCTCAGGTTCACAAGGCAGCTTGAGTTGTTAGCAACTGTTGCTATGCGGACTCACTTCCGGTGTCTGCAATGAACGTCTCAGGCAGCGGTGCTGCGTCCGTTCGGTGGTAAATACCGGCAGGCGATGATGGCCGAGACCATCAAGAAGTGGAGAAAATAACCACAAATAAAGTAAGAGTTTAGCCGTTTGAGAACACAGAAAGAACGATTAACTTTTATAATGTATTAAGGCGGGGGCGAAGTATAATCTACACGACTATCTACCATACACCATTAAAATGACGGGCTCCTTATTATTTCGCCCCTACTTTTCCCTATGTACCGATAATAAATAGCGGTGGTAAACCTAAAGACACATTTATTGTCCATCCCGACGGGGAGTTTGTTTTCGTTTATATTTATATTTTTCAATAAATAGGGTTATTTCTCTTGCTTGTGCATCTTATTCTTTGTCCAAAACCCGTTGAATTCCGGGTTTCCCCCGTTCCGCAATGAACCAGGGGCGGCGGGGGGCACTCTAGAGGAGAACATAGAAAAAAACACACAGGTAAAACACAATTTTATTGAAAAATGCGCAACACTGAAGGGAACAAAGGGGCACGTCGGGACGGACAACAACCGTGTATGCCTGCACCTTATTTTAGGCGGTAATGACGAGTCCGTGTGGGTGTGTAGCCTGGAGGCTCACGTGAGGCCAATCATGCTGACGTCATTTTAGAACACCTGAAGGAACTGTTCGCTGATAACAGGAGGCGCCATGCCGTGTGGTGTCACCCTAAATGAAATCTATTATATTTTTTATTTATTTATCATGATTTTTATAAAAACAATTATACCACTGGACTTTCAACTGGCAAGAAACCAACAAACACACTGATGATTGCTTTTTTTTTTCTTTTTTTACTGTATTCCTTTTTTATGCATGTTAAATGCAAGACTTTTTCTGGCAGTACTTCTATATACAATATGTAGGATTTACACTGCTGTTTTTTGATTAGAAGGCCAAAACATTTCTTCCCATATGGATTGTCTAAAATTGATTAAATTCAGAAACACAGATGCTTTGAAAGCAGCGATGGAAAAAAATTAAAGAGAAGCATACAAATGTTGGTGAGTCTTTATTGTTATGCAAGTGATAACACTATCAGCACTATAATTGAGATGGAAACTCATTTTCAATTTTAAACTCAAATTCAAGAATCAACTCTTTGCAGACCATTTATTATGATGAAAATCTAAAAAAAAATGTTTTATGGGCCCATTTATACTGTAAATGTAAATTTAGCCTGAATACAGATTTATATAGCAAAATATTTCATCTTATTACAGCCTAATATAAATATCCTACTGAGTATTTGGAATTAAATTAACTAAGTTTACATTAGGCTGTAATAAGATGAAATATATTGCTATATAAAGAGGTATTAAGTACAAAAAGTATCAAGGCTACAAAAATATAGCTGCAGCAATTTATAAAATTATAATGAATGCAGCCATAGTATCACATTACAAACATGTAATTATACTAAGCCTGCAGGTAGATGTAAAAATTTTTTCAGATATGTTTTTCTGTGTTTATTGTGCTGCCTCCGGCTGTGTGTGGGACTCTTCCTGAGGTGGCCTTGGTGGGACCCCCTCTAAGAAGGTACAGAAGTGCTCTGAGGTATTGAGCTCAGGTTTTCTCAACAGCAGGTAGCATTTTGGAAAGTAAGCCGCCACAAGCACCAAGTTGCTTGCCAGGAGATAAGAAACATGGACAATCAGCCTTGTCTTTTCAGTCAAGCCTACGCAGATTGGAATGAAGGTCACCCAAATCACACAGTAGATCAGGGAGGAAAAGGTGATATCCCTGGCGAGGTTATACTGATGAAGTGGTTTCACTGCCATGAAGGTGCACATGAATGATATAAGTGACATCATAAAGTTGCAACCTTGCATCAAGGCAAATCCGGTCGAGGGAAACACTGGACATGACAGGAAGCCCCTCAGAAAGTTAATTTTCATATTTGCCACATATTCAGACAGTAAAGGGCTTTCCTGAAAAAAAACCCCACAGAAACCAGCCTGCACGGCACAGCAGGCCGTAACAAACAGCCACCTCAGGGGGCCTTGTATTATATGCAGGTGAGAGGCAGCCTTCTCTGGGAACTCCGTCACGTAGAAAATCTGTAAGAAGAGAGGGCAACCTAATTGTCACAATGTGCCCTTTCTGCTTTGTCCTATTATACAATGTATGTCAACTGTTATTCTTTACCTGCAGTGAGATGGCCATGACGATGGAGAGTGCCACTGTTTGAAAAATGGAGGAGAGGGGCAGCTGAAGACGACACACCACGTCCCCTGGCTGCCCCAGGAAGAGCACCAGACTGAGACAGGTTCCAATCAAGCTGAGTAGAGCCAAAAAGCTCAGAGCTCCCCCGGAGGATGCGACCAATGGAGTCCCTCGATGCATCATGAACACAGCACACACTGACCCCTGACAGACCAGCAGCAGCACCCCAGTCAACATCATTACCAGGGCTGCAGATGAGTCCCAGGACAAAACCTCAAAGGTAGGTTCAGTGCAATTATTACTGCGGATCAGGGACCACTGGCCATCAGGACACTGGGAACACTGGATATCCTCTGTGGTCCAGAAAGCACAATATGAAATTTGGCTCCATTAATACAAAAACTGACTGTGTGTGATGCATGTTTAGATTGCTTCCTCATTAAGGGAGTTAATTGATATTTTGAAGAAATGCATTGCATTGCTTGCATTATCTAAATTATTTGTGAGCTAAATAGCTTATACATCAAACTGTAAATCTACCTCAACGAAGGTCAAGTATTAGTAAAGGTGTCCAGACAACCACATTACCCTCATTAGCCCGGTAAGTGCCTGGCATACATTCAATACAATCAAAACAGCAGGAATGGAAGCCTTTGACTCTACGCACTTGGCCACTTCCACAGGCTGCTGAACACATGGACACAGGTATCTACAAAAGTTGCAGCATTGAGATTATTGTAAAGAGATTGGTATATTTGCAGAAAAAAAAGAAAAGAAAAGAAAAAATAAATTACCGTTGCGTTTGTAGTGTGCCACTGGAAGTGGGACATGTTGATGGAAAGTTCTTTTTCAAAGCTTCCAACAATTCTGAAGTCTAGATTTGATCCTTTCCAGACCCATTCAATCAAATTATATCCTATGTTTGGGTTGCCATTGCTGTCAAACAATAAATGTCTGCCATTTATGTCTATAGAAGTATTCCTTAAAACCTGGAGCAGCTGCAAAAGAAGATTCCACTTTTTATTCAACAAGACTGGTAAAATAATAATCATTTTTCAAAATGTCTTTGTCCATCCACATAAAAGACAAATAAATTTACCTTCCAGGGGTAAATTTTAGTTTCAGCTCCCCACATACAGGCATTTGAATCACACTCCAACATATTGTGCAGTGCCATTGCCACACTGTAGATGGCAGCATACACACTGAAAGCGGTGCGCTGCAATAAGGTACCGTTTACCAAACTGATGTTAGCGGGTGACAGGTTCCAACATTGTGGGCAGGGATCGTCTGGACTGCTGGACTTTGATACTGGAGGGGTCGTCTCCACCCTCTCATCACTCATTTTGGTGAAGAGCTCCTCCATGTAATCAGTGAGCAGGTCCAGTTTCTGTATGTCTTCAGCAAATCCAACAATTGTGCCGATTGTTTGGATATTGGGGAGGGACATGACGCGATTATCGATGGCCCAACTTGTGCTGCCAATCCACACACCAGTCATTTGTCTACTGATAACCTGGAATAGATCAAACGATTGGTGCACAATCAAATATAATTTATCCACATAGATTTTATAGTATTACCATGTAATAGCATGTCTTTACCAACCTCTTTAAAAAAGACCACAGCAGGCTCTGAGAGAGAAAAGACCACTACCACTCCGACCTTCGTCATCTGGATATTGTCAATGATGGTTTTGACAGTCGCTTTAGAGTCTGTGTATACTGGGATGAGCCCCTGATAGGCCACACAAACGGACTTATTTTCTGCTATTTTGGAGAATTCCTTCACACCCTGTTGCCCATATTCCTCATCACTGCCCACCACCGCTACCCAGTTCCATCCGAACTCCTTCAGCAGAAGCACCATGGCGTTCACTTGCAATTTGTCACTGGGCACCGTGCGGAAAAATGATGGGTAGACTTGTTTGTCACTAAATTTGTCACTGGTTGCACCAAAGCTAATCTGAAGTGAAAAAAGTCGTATTAAACATTACTGAAACAGAAGGCCTAAATCAGATTTAGCAAGGCTGCAGTTCAAACTGTCCAAGTGACCAGTTGATTTTTACTATTTTAGCAGAAACACAGAAAACAATTAAATAATACAATATATTAACTCATTTATGTTTGTAATATCATATTTGTGATGTTAATTTTTCATAGGAAAGGATTATTTATAATTTCTAACAGTTAAAGACTGTTGGGGACTATCCATCCATCCATCCATCCATTGTCTATCCCGCTTATTCCCTTTCGGGGTCGCAGGGGTCTGCTGGAGCCTATCCCAGCGCGTTAAGGCGAGAGGCAGGGATACACCCCAGATGGTCGCCAGCCAATCGTGGGGCACACACACCATTCACACACCATTCACTCTCACACTCACACCTATGGGCAATTTAGAGTTTACCAATTAACCTGAGCATGTTTTTTGTATTGTGGGAGGAAACCGGAGTACCCGGTGAAAACCCACGCAGACACGGGGAGAACATGCAAACTCCACACAGAAAGGCCCCAGACCCAGGCCCAAGGCGGTCTTGAACCTGCGACCTTCTTGCTGTGAGGCAACAGTGCTACCCACCGCACCACCGTGTCGCCCCTGTTGGGGACTAATGAAAATATTTTACTTTAAGATTTATTATTAGAAATACACCAACATTCAGGTTTGGGGTCACCCAGAGAATTTTGTGTTTTCCATTAAGGGACACCCCTTTGTTTATTAAATGAGTTACAAAATGACTAGAAATATACTCAAGACATTAACAAGGTTAGACAATTATTTTTATTTGAAATAATAATATACATCTATGTAGATATTGTATTAAAAAAACTGACATTTGCAGATAGAATAGTCATTTATCAATTAACAATCTACATAGGTGTATAGAGGCCTATATATGTGTATAGAGAGTGTATTTCTGATTAGTTTAATGTTAGTTTTTTTTAATTAAAAACAGTGCTTACTTTACAAAAATACAGACATGTCTAAGTGACTCCAAACTTTTGAATTTTATATACTCTATGAGGAAGTGTCAGGAAAAATATATGTGAAATGACATATGACTTAACATATTTGTAACCAAACCTGTGGCATCAGAAAGAATCCCAAGAGTTTTCCCACAACGGACACCATTTCAGAGCCATCAGGTCCAATGACAGCTGCCATGCTGGTCTCATAGTTGGTGTAGTTACACTTCACAGATAGCACACCGCTTGATTTTTCAGTAAGGAAAGACATCGTAGGGTTCACAATGACAGCAGATTGTCTGCATGTGTCGTAGATTTTATAACCCAACTTGAGGCCAGGAAGCAGCGTTTGGTTTGCGTTGACCTCATCCACTGCATATTTCATCACTAGAGCAAGGCCCAGTCCAAACTCATTTAAACTGCAGGAGCCCAGGTAAAAAAAAGAAGAATTATGAGCCTTATTAGTTCAGTAAAGCATTCATACTGATGCAGAATCTCATATCCTGATAAGGATAGGTTGTTATCCCGTAGAAAGGCGAAAGAGCTATTTTTCATAACCCAATACCTTTCACAGTTGATGTTGTCAGGTTCACTCCTCAGGCTTTGGTTAGTCAGATCATTGATGGGAAAGAGCCCTCCAAGCATAATGTCTCCAGACAAATTGAAGAGGCTGGTGGAGATGTTCTGGAACCATTCAGGAGAACTCACACTACAGCTCAGTCTAAACACCCAGTACAGGACCATCACGCTAAATGCCACAGCCATGTTAGAGACTAAACCTATCTGTTAGTACATCATGAAATATTCCTGTATGAACTCATCTGTAAGCCTCAAACCTAGTTGCCTCAATTGGCTCCTCCCCTCTTTGGTCACCTGAAGGTGCCCTACCAAGTCACTATAAATATGAATTGTTATAAATGTGAAATGTTCCTCATAATTTAATATGTGGTAGCCATGGACATGAAATGAAGTAGCTTTCCGTTAGCTTTCAGCATTATTTGTAGATAAAAACAATAATTATGGTATTAGTCCCGGTGTATGTGTGTGTGTGTGTGAGTGTGTGTGTGTGTGTGTGTGTGTGTGTAGGGGGGTATGTTGTTTAGATGGTGTTAATCTTTCCGGAGAATTTTCCTGACATTTGCTTGTGGCTTGCACTATGATTCTCTTTGTGGAACTATCCGTCAGGAGTTGAGCACATTACAGTACATTTTCTTGCCCCATCATTACCTCACAAACCACTTTGCAAATTACTTTTTTACAATATTTGTTTTTGTCATTTTAGTAAAAATCCATTCTGCATTAATTTAGTTCTTTTAGCCAGGATTGCTGTTATTGAAATCAGTAATTAACTGTTATAGTAATGTAATACCTTGTATATATTAATGTTATAGTAATATACACATATATACATACACATACATACATAATAACAACTACACTGTTGTTATTATGTTCGCATCTTTAGTCGTCATGTTTGCATTCGCCTCTGTGTTGGTTTTGCATTTACATTTGCATGCAATGTTGTTCATCCATACAAACAAATTGATATTTCCTCCCCAATTATTTACATGAACCAAGAGATGTATACTTGTTGACATATACTCCTTTAAGTGATTTTCATCCTGATGAAACTGTTGTGTGTTCTCTTGCAGAATTTATGATCTTGCTTTTTTTTTTTTTTTTTATCTCCGCCTGTATACCAACACATGTAGCTACACAGACACACACACAGACACACACACACACACACACACACACACACGCACACACACACACACACACACACACACACACACACACACACACACACACACACAGACAAGTCTGGCTCTAGTTTGTTCAGTGTTGCTATGGCAGAAGGGGAAGAAATTTCACACGAGCAATCTCTTCTCCATTCTAGAGTCTCCATTTTTGAGTATCTACAGCCCTAATCACATTAGAGTGAAGTGTGGATTAAAAGAGGATCATTGTCATTAAAAATTTATATTTACTAAACCTGACTTTTGGCAGAAAAACACATTGCAGGATATCTGTCCATTGTTCGATCACTGACGAATTCAGAGAAATAAAAAACACTAGCTGGAAACTACCACACTACACTAGCCTCTCCTCAACCACTGGTGTCCATCTTGTTTGCAAACCACTCTACTACTGAATTGTATATTATGTTATTGCTCCTTACCTGCAAAACCAAATATGAAAGATATTTCCTAGCTGACATTCCAAATTTTTGTTTTAGTTGTCTCAATGACGCAATGATTTGAGTCCAATACTATTTGCATTGTGACCTGAAAATCCTTAATAAATTCATATGTGAAAGTGCTGTTTCATTTGTACTGGATTACAATGACAAGCACATAAAAGTCTTCACCGCTGAAGGTTCTTTTTTAATTTACAGTATGTGATTGCAACTTTTCTGCACAGCCATCACCATATTCTTTCCCAGGAAGAGTTTGTTCAGGGACACTAAAGAAGGTATTCTGTTGCTTATCGTGTTAGGCATCTTGACGTCAGAAGAACTCGGCTTGCCTGCTTGCTCCACCTACAGTTCAATCTATTACCATAAGCGGCGTGACTCTCCTTTCTGTGAACAGTCCAGATCACTTTATTTGCAGAAAAGGTGCATGTGAAAGTGTGTTGCATGCCTCTGCCCGGATCTTGTGTGGGATTAGTGTGGGCTTGGTGTTTCACGCTGTTGTTGTGTACAGATAGTGGATTTCGATTAAAATCTTGTTTATGTTTGAGCCGTTTTCTTGCTCATGCTTGAATCCACATTTTTCCTTCATCTGTATCATAGATAAACTTTAATTGATGGTCTGCACCTACGTCACACACATGTAACCACATTTTCTGTTTACACTTTCTGTGCCAACATCACACTCATGCTAACACATTTGAAAATAACCCAGCTTTTAATCATCAGTAATGCAGTTGAGTTCTTGGTTGTCATTAAAGTGACTCTGTCCCTGCTTTGTTTCTAATAGGCAATGCAAAATATTGTTGTAGTTTGAATGTAGTGTCTTCATTTGTCAACTGGATAAATGCTTGTTGCTGGAGGCTTGAACATTAGTTGGAATGGATTGTTCAACAATGCTGTGGCTTAAGCTTTAGGTTTATATTTCCAGGCTTAGAGGCACCTCTCATATATTTCTACCTTCACCTCCAAAATAATGGGAATATAGAATTATATTCAGGGTGCCCAAAGCATTGTAATATGAATTCAAGAAGCCATGATTTAGTTAGTCTGGATTATTCACAGGCTTTGCTTGCAACTGTTCTAATTGAAAATGACTTTCTCCTGGAGGAATAGTCCCCATAAAACTATTGAATGGCTAAATACAGACTACAGTTTTTTCATTTAAATGTTAAATTCATGTTACTCATTTTGGTGCATATGAAATCCACCAGTTGATCAGGGTGGGCATTTCTATAGCTTAGCCACTAGATGTCAGATGTGTGTATTTTACAGGCTTCACCCATGGTGCTCACACAGTTTGTGCATATAGAGCTGCTGTAATCTTGCACTAAATACTTATACTAGCACATACTGTCAGAGAATATTTATGTAACTACAAGCTGAAGGCCCGAGGTGAGAAAACTTAGAACAAGACGTATTGTGTTGCTACTGATGAGGGGAAGGTGGAGCTTCCCGCGGCTGTGTGGGCAGCAGGTACATTGTGTAGCAAAGGACTGTTTGAACAACTGATAACAGAGGGGAGTCAACCTACGTAAATGCAGAAATGGTTTTTCTAGGTCCTTATGTTTTGGTTCACTTTGAATATGAAGAAACATGTTTTGTCCTGCAAGTTCGGATCCACTTACCCCACATTTTGCCTGTAGATTTCCATGGGTTACCCTTATGACCTGCAAAGGAGGGAACATTGTTGCACAACACCTCTCAGACAGGAAAAAACAACAACATTGCTGTTCTTTGCATCAAGGGAACATCATTCATGCCCTGATGCGAAGGAATAGATACTCTTGCACATTGTTCCTTTGTGCCAGTGTCAATGTGCTGTGGCTGGATAATATAATATGCCCTTTCTGTTTGTCGCAAGCGGCTGTGACTGTTGCAAAACATGGTCTCGGCTACATTCCCTCCCTGAGAGGGACGCAGGAAAACCGCCCGCTCTCCCTTGCTTCCTTTTGCCCTTCTTCCCTCCCACTAACCCCCCCCCTTCCTTGTCTGCAGAGTGGCTGGATCAGCCTCACTCTCTAATCTCCATCGCTGGCCTGAGAAACACTGGGCCCGTTGTTGACATGCTGGCCTCATACCCCACAGGGGCTGACAAATTATTAGCCAGCCTCTCTGTGCAGAGTGAGGACAGCCAGCCAGCGACTCCAGGCAGCAGAATACTAAACTGTGCTGCTGGACATGAGGCCATCTGTCATGGTCAGCACTGTGGCAATGATGTTGGAGGAAAATGTGGGAACGACGAGGTCCTGTTGCACGACGGCGGGGGCGGCTGGTCCGGGTCGAACCAGCTGTGATGTGTGAACATCACTCAGATAACAACATCGGACTGTTTCTCGCAAAAAGCTATGTGGGATTCTGCAGCTTGAACGCATGTGCTGAGGTGTTTCTACTTCACCTTGAAGGGTTAAATAAAGGATTCACCCCCCCTCCACCTTTCAGCAGTAAAACTTGTTCTTCTTCGTGTCTTGAGCGTGTGTGTGTGTGTGTGTGTGTGTGTGTGTGTGTGAGGCTCACAAGTGTGTTGCAACTTGTATGTGTACATACATCCACATGTGCAGACATATATAAACAAAGGTAAACATATGCGTTTATTCAACTTTCAGTAAGTTGACTCTAGTGACTTGTTTTACAGCAGCCAATCACAGTTGGTTGGAGTGTATCTACAGTTACAAGATTCTTGCCGAACACAGCAGTAAGAGGACTTTGATAAAATTCAACCTAAAAAAAAAATCAATATATTAACCGGATTCTTAGAACTGTGTTAGCACAGTCCAAGGACTGGAACTATCATGTTTGCACTCTGGATTAGCTAAACATTTCTTTGGTGTTTGACTCTGAAAACCATTTACAGTTCAAAGGGGAGCCAATCGTTTTTGGCCTGATCTATGCCACTCTGCTATGCTACTTACACAGAAGTGATTGACTGACTCACAGTGGCCCATGGGCTTTGGGCAATAAGGAATTTTATGAGCTTGTTGAATCATCGGAGTAGTAGAGCGTTTTACCTTGTGCTGGAAACTCATATGAATTGAAAAGGGATAAGTGAACAGCTGACTTGCACAGCTGTCACACAAAAATGAGCAATTCTGTTTTCAGTGTTGGACATTTTGCATGATTTATGCAGATTGTAAGGGCAGAACTAATCTGAGACCTGGAATTTTTGCATCACTGCAACAATTGATTCGGTTATCTTTCTGTGTTTAGAGATCAAGTTTGTCACAGCTGTGTAAACTTTGGTGACATTATGGACGAATGAACATAAATGTTCTGTTCTTGTGACCTGCGTTGTACAACCAGTGTCAGACAAGAACAGACCTATACGCTACTCTTGATGTTAAGTGCTCAATTGTTATCTTGTTTGTAACCCTTTTGAGGTGTCTGATAAGTAAAATCATTCATTCATTCATTCGGAGATGAGATTTTTTAGACGTGTCCTCAGGAAATTACTACAGGGATGTCTCAGTGCATTGCTTAAGTGTCCTTTTTACTGTCAACACAATCTTTTGGCAAATTGCATCAGCCTGGATGTGTATATCTGATCCAGGCTCCATCTAACAATCTGTTGACCCTTTTTTTTAAATGGACATAAGTACACAAGACGAAGAGAAAGCATTTTGTTCTTGACTTGTTATGTTTATCGACTGTGTGTGTGTGTGTGTGTGTGTGTGTGTGTGTGTGTACAGTCGTGGTGGTGTCGTGTTAGATCCCAAAGCTAACTGATAAGTCTCATCTGTCATCCTCCGGTCTGTGACTCATCAGACGAGTTATCTCTGATCTCTGAGTTAGTCTGCTCTCCTCCTGTGGTTTTTTACCTGCTGAAACTGGTGCTATGAGCCATTACATACAATTACATTTGAATACATTTGCAATTATTGTTTAAATTATTTTTAGCAGATATAATTATTTTGTTATTAATCATAGTTTTTGTACCTTTTTGCATCAAATATTTTACTTGTGGTAATTTAAGTTTTAATAGAAAAGATACAAATAGTACTATATTATACATTACATTATATGCACATTTAGCCACGGACCATTTGAAATTTCCCTAAAAATGAAAGTGTCGTTTCAAGTCCCTAAGCTTTTAGAAGATACTCCAGAGCAAGAGACGAGCCCACAATGACACGTAGTGTTTTCAGACGATGGACTCTCCTAAATGTAAAGCCTCTTTTTGATTCAAGCCTCATTTGAAGTTAGGTAGCCTGTTTGAGAGCAGCTGGAAAAACATCCTACAAGTGGGCGGCTGGATTTGTGCAGTAAGAAATTGTTGTCGCTACAGGGTGACACGCTTGGGAGTTCGAGGAGCAGGGAGCAAGCGAGTGCTGTGGAATTTTACCAGGTCAACCTTATGTAAGAGGCTGAGCTGCCATAGGACAGAGGATAAGAGTCATACACACAGTCAGACAGAGAGAGAGGAGAGAGAAGGCAGCCCAGACAGACAGGGGTATAAAAGAAACTGTGGAGGAGGGAACTGGTGTTTATAAGTAGAGAAATAAAGGAGGTTTGGGAAGCCTGTTGCCTAAAGCTCCAGCCCAACAGCATGACTCTGCCGCTCTAAGACCTTTAATTCTGTTTTTTTTTGGTCATTGTTGAAAGTTTTCACTCTCTGTTTCCGTTCCACGCGTGAATCACCCTCTGCGGCTGTCAGTCATCGGATGATTTAATGTGGATTTATTAAAAGGAGGCGCGTCTTTCCCTCTGACTCAATAATTGCTTCCTTCTGAAGAAAGACAGAGATCAGCATCTGCTATGAAGAACAGAGGAGGAGGAGGAGGCTTGAAGTTTAGGAGGCGCGGAGGGGGGGTTGCCTGTTTTTAGAAACATGCCAGCTGCCACAGTTCGACCCTCAGGGTGTCTGTCCTCCTAAGCACAGGTTAGGAACTGCCTCAGCCCACATGCCCAGTCATTTCAGGGAACCTGACTCTGTCTCCAGTCATCGTCCTTTTCATGCTTCACACAACAAGCATAATGATAGATTTCATCATTGCTCAGTGACAGAGGTAGCGCTTTCAGTTGCATTTCTCGGTCAATCCACTATATATCAGATGTTGTAGGTTATTTTTTCTGCTTGTATTGTGAACAGTACACTACAAATTTCACCACTTATTGAAATTCTATTCCCACTCTACTGGGAGTAGAATAATTGTGACTTTTTTTTCATTAGTTTGTGAGAATAAGTTGCAGGAGATGCATAGTTTCAGCTATCTCTAAGTTTTTCTTTACATAAAGAGGCTTTTTAGATGTTTTATAGCTTCTAATCTTGAGATTAAATGGACATGCTTTATCTTTTTTTTTTTTTTTTTAACACAAATGCAAACACTGGCTGCTAGTTGCCTCCATAAGCAAAGTGGCTAAACCCAGAGCATCATTTAACTAGGGGCTTTGCATTACTAATATTATCACTCCATCACTCGCCCACGTTTTCCAGTGATCACTGGTGGGTTGCAGATGAAGGCAGTACCTCTGCAGTCAGTTTCCAGCTGCTCATTAAGGCTGCTTGACAGTGTATCACTATTTCAATTATTTTTAGTGCCGCCAGCCTAGGCCATGAGGGAGAGGGGAAGGAGGCAGAAGCTTGTTTTAAAACAATACTTGAGTGTACATTGAAAAAAGGCTGTAATCGTTCTGCCTGTTCATACTCGCATTGAAGACATCCCTCTGAGACACCATTGTAAATGATAGGAGACAAAATCCAGTGTGCATTTCTATGCAAATATATATTTTAAAGTTCAGCCAAGTTATTATGAGGCCACAGCAATATAACATTGTCAAATGACCCAAAGTTACAGTCATTTAAGATTGACATTTCCCAGGAGTGTTTGCTTACAGATAATAACACAAGGAGGAAATTCAGAAGTTTAATTGTGTTTTGCACATAACTGGTCCTGTAGAATTTGTTTCCCCACCTTACTAGAAAGTGATTACTTCAGGTTCAAAAGAGAGAGAAAAATCAATTGCAGCAATATTGTTTTCACACGTGCATACAGTATATCTTTTATACATGTACATGATTTATTGTCAGGTGAGTATTATATAGACTTGAAGGACGAGAAACATGGAACCCAGATGTACAACAGTACACATCAGAATTGGGTAGATCTGAATGGTTTTAAGAAAAAATGTAATTGTGATTTTCTTTGAATCAAGTTTTAGTACACAGCAACATTGACAAGCATCACAGAAACTTACTTCATACATCAAAACCATGAATGCCATAACTCTAATGCAAGAATGAAAATAAAGGCAAATTTTATTTCAAATGTAGTCCTATGTAGTAACAAGAAACAAAGGTTACATTGAGCACTTGAGCAACTGTGGTTATTACAACCGAAGAACAAAAAGAGCATCTATGTCTTACCTTAAAGTAGAGCAAAAGAATCTTTGAACTTAAAGTAGTGCAAGATCAGGTAGGCAGCATACATGTATAAAACAGGTGGAAAAAAAAATAGCAAGACAGCAAAAAAAAAAAAAATTGGATCTTGATGATCTCAAGATCGCATTGCCTGAAATTGGGGTTTTTAATCTCAAATGATAGATCTTTCAGGTCTAGTATTAGGGTATGTTTACCTGTGGAAAGTGGAGCAACAAATAACCTAGGATCACAGGACATCTGCACAAACTAAAAACCCTGGGATTCAGATCCTGTCTGTCGTAAGATGTATATACCAGGATTGAGACAACTCTGTTTCAAATTAGGTGTGATAGACAGACAAGTGTTATACTCACACCAGTTATATTGTATTTATTTGGATAGATGACTGAGTTTGTGCTCTTGAGACACTGGTTTTGCGTCACTCTGGTGACCTTACAGGAAAATCCACATTGCATTACTCCAGGCAAGTGACAATACCAGTCATCACCATGATCATGCATTGGTAATAGCCCTCATGATGACAAGCTAGCACTGTGATACAGGGCAGGGCTCTGGATTGGATTGAAGGCCTCCGTCTCTGGTAAAACTACTTCATCCTACATTAGGCAAAATGGAAGGACACACTTTGAATCCTCAGAGTCTGTTTATCTTATCCAAACATCCAGATTTAACCCCTTTGTTTCTCTATTGTGGTGCTTAATAAATCTTTTATCAGCAGCTGTTATCATAGTAAGTGCAAACTCTTACCTGTGTCTGCTATCAACTTTCCTCCCATGAGAGAGATCAGTCATATCTAAGCCTGGTCTAAATCTGTCAACATGTAAGCACAGACACCCCAGCTGCAGACCCCTTACAACTGTCTCCAGCGTGATGAATGATAACCTGTGCACCGCGGCTCCTCCTGACTGACAGCCAGCTTGCGTGTGAAGATGCAGGCTGCCTCACGACTATAAACCTAAAAAACCTGGGGAAGGGGGTGGTGTTGGAGGCCTTCCCTTAATTGCAAAACACCTGTATCTGACTCACGCCAAGTTAATCACACACCTTTGCGGCTCAGAACAGCCCAGCACTGTTACACACTGAGAACAGTAAGGAAGGAAGAGTGTGAGAACAATCAGTGAACTATTGGATCTATGTTATTTATTTTATTTTGTTTTATTATTTTATAGCCATTATCACTTTACATATTTTCTTTTGTGGGAAGAATTCAACTGACCCTGATCTTGTCTCCGTTCAACTCCTTTGTGATTAATTATCTCAGGCAAATCCTCATCAGCCAGCATCAGTGCCTGATGTCACTAATGGCTGAAGGGGAGTAAATCCCTGCTCCAAGCCTCCAAAATCCTGTAGAAAGCCTTCCCAGAAGAGTGAGGCTGTTATACCAGAATATGAAAGCCCATGTCCCTAAACACTCAATGATCACATACGATCAGGTGACCAAATATTCTAGGCCCTGTAGTGTTGTAGTGTTAACTTGACTTAATATAACGCAGCAGTTTAACAAACCTGTTCACAGACACTGAGTTCTTTCAGTTCGCAAAACTCTGCTGCACTCCATGTTAATCCCTGTAGTACTGATTGATTTGAGGATTAGCCTGTGATTTGATGAATCAGGGCAGGATGGATGACAGGCAGCATCCAGACATCCATTAGCAGCTGCAGCTGGGATATACTGTGCTGACTGACATGTCCACAATGTACATTAATGCATAGTCTGTACAGTCTTTGGCCTATTCCCGTATGGCTGATGTTTGTGGGGTCAATTTGTGAGACAAATCACCAGCTCTCTTTTACTGTGTGTGTTTGTCTTTGTGCATGCATGTGTGTGTGTGTGTGTGTGTGTGTGTATCATGGAGTTTTCCAGCTAAGTGGACAAACCAGAAGGCTACTTTTGAAAAGAGGGGAGAAGCCAAACCAAATCTCAAAACTCACATGTTGACATTTGGATAGTAGCAATAAAATTGACGCCGTTATGAAAAAGTAGTGTGTGCTCAGCAAACAGTGTGTATGTGCACATAACAGACTGTGTAATATGTACTTGTGATTAGTTAAGGGTAGGGCTGTCAATCAATTCTAATATGTAATCGCAATCAATCGTGTGGCTCTCCATAGTAGCATATTTTCGATTTTGACTTGATCAGTTAACAACACAAAGCAATGATACAGATTGTCAGAAATCCTCACAAGTAACTACAGCACTTACTTTTTTTTAAAATATATGCTCAAATTATAACTAAACTCAAGCTCAACATGTAACAGATAAATATTCAATGAGATGTTGTTGAGATGTGGTTCGCACACTATTAAGCATTGTTCGCTGCAGGCAGGCTAGTTTGGGGCTAACAAGGCTGCCTACATCAGACATTAGCTGGAAAACGGTGTTTAGGAATAGATCAACAATAACTACACATTACGTTGCTCTTGTTAACAGGCTTGACAATGCAGTTCAAAATATACCATTTTCCTTACCATTACCATACATTATCCATTCTTCAACCTTGCTTTTTGCCATTCGTCTTGCTGAAAGGCAAACTTCAGGGGAGGAAAGGGGTCTTCATAACAGAACCTACTTAATGGAGTCAAAAAACTGTTAAAACAAATTTACGATACCTTGTTATTATCACATTAACTTTAACAGCTCTAGTTATGGGTTAAGTTCCGTTACAACGCAGGACACATGTGCAGGGTAAACTATGTGTGAACAAGAGAAAAAGAGAGTAAAGAGGTGAATTGTGTGTGTGTGTGTGTGTGCGTGCGTGCGCACGCGCTTGTGTGCAGAGGGGTGCGTGTGCTGAGGGTAAAGTGGATGGTTGACTCCACTGGAATGTGGCGCTGACTCAGTCTGTCTGTCAGCCTCGGCCATGTTCACTCTGTGGACTTATTCACACTCTGCGACCCTGTCAGGGGGCGGCCTGTTGCCTCATGTTGGATTTCCGGCAGGACTCTTGGAATTTCAGGGAACAGAACTCCAGGAGGTTTTGGGATACGGCTTTGTTTGGGTTCAGGCTTAATTTTCCTGTTGTGAATAAAACTTGAAGTTGAGTATAATATACGCTTTTAAAAGCTTGCTATTAGGTCACAAAATGTAAAGAAAAACTTGTTGCACAAAAATCCTATTACACCTGTTTAATTTTCAAACTGATATCCATCACTTGGTCAATAACTGATTGTTAATGTAATCATCTCATATGGTCTGCAGGATTTATATTCAATGTGTTGGATCTATTCTCTATTTTAAATTCTTACCCTTTTTAATAGACACATGGAGACTTTTTAATGGCTTGTTTGTGTTTTGACTAATGCTATTTTATGCATGGCTGCTGTGAGTAAGAGGATAAGTATTTGTGTATTTTAAAGAAGTTACAGTAAAAATCCTGACTTAAACATGAGTCATTTTATTGACAACTGAGTGAACAGGATGTCGGGACAGTAGAGGGACACCATGCATATCTTGCATACTCATTTTGGCAATGTCACTGGTTGGGACTGATTATCACATTCCTCCTTTTAATATTAATGCAAACATAATCAATGTGCTTACCTTAGAATAACCCTGACATCTATCACCATGTTACCTGGGAAAACATTGTGTACTTATATATAATTTATTATTATATATATATAATTATATATATACTTATAAATAATTTATATATAATATATATTTATATATATACATTTTGACAACTCAAAATTCTAAATTTACATTACTACATATTTAATCTGCATTATCACATCTCGCATGTTGACATACAATATATATATATGTTCAGTAGTTGTCAGTGGGTAATGAGCATTCTGCCTCATTGGCTGCTAGCACACCCAGAAAGTTTAGCCCTTTTTTTAATCGCATACAAGTACACACATTATCACAACTTTAGTGTGAGATCAGAAGCTCGCGAAATGAAAAACCTGTGTAATGATATACCAACGGGAACCCCCAGAGCGCTACTTGTATGTGGTCTGTCTGGGGCAATCGGAGGCGTCTCATGTTAGTGATTGACTGGTGTTGTCATGTAATCACAGTTGTTGCAGGAGGAAAGGCTTTGTCTTGGCCTCCCACGCTCCTTGTCCCACCCTGTCCAGACAGACAGAGATCCACTGTCTGTGTGTGTCTTTGTGTGTGTGTGTGTGTGTGTGTGTGTGTGTGTGTGTGTGTGTGTGTGTGTGTGTGTGTGTGTGTCTGCGCAAGTGTGTGTGTGCTGCTCTAACTCATTTGCTGGCCAGGCAAGAAGACAAGACCAAAACAAGATACAGTGTCTTTCATCCTGGGATTACCATGGCCACTTCTCCATCATGGATTATCAATATATATATATATATATATATATATATATATATATATATATATATATATATATATATATACAAGCATGTTAGTTCAGAGGATGCAATGCTTTGAATGATGTCAGGACGGGAATGTCAAGATTCAAAATTGTTCCTAGTGGTAGAATGTCACTACAGTGCTCTTACCAAATACAAACAGGGTGGATGTTGCTCAGAGGTATAGCAGTTGTCCACTCATTAGAAGATAGTTGTTTTGTTTTCCCTGGGCAAGATACTTAATATACCTCCTGATGTGCAGTGGGTATCTTGTACGACAGCCACGGGCATCACTATATGAATGTGTGTGCAGGGGTCAACACTTGCACTGTTGAGTGTCCAAAAAAAGATAGAAACAAGAAAGGCACAATACAAATGCATTAAATTTTCCATTTACTGAAGTATATTTATACTGCTTTAATTGTTTGTTGTTTCCACTTTCTCTTGTTTTATACAGCATTTGCATTTAATATATTTAAAAAGGTAAATTTTGCACTTTAAGCTCCACTCTGTTTATGAATACCTCTTTTACCAAGTAGTAGTTAAAAAGTATTTGATTAGTCAACTTTTTACAAAACTCTCTTAAAAAATATATCTATTTCTTTAGCCTCTGCCTCCGATGGAACTCTATGACTGTGTTGAATTTCTCAGATTTCTCTGCTGTACTGACTTTCCTTACTTCCGCTGGTGTGCTCAAGTGTCAAGTACACAGAATCTAAATCAACAACTTATATGTCTATCCGCAATTGATCCTGAAGGATCACTGTCCACCCCCGAGCAAACAGCAGTTTCTCATAGCACTCACCTCCCAGCCAGAGCCAGGCGGGACAGTTGAAAGTATGTGTGGAGACAGCACATTAATCACACTCCAGTATAACATGTCCTTTTACAGCTCTATATTTCAAATACAGCCCCTCTGTGTGTGTGTGTGTGTGTGTGTGTGTGTGTGTGTGTGTGTGTGTGTGTGTGTGTGTGTGTGTGTGTGTGTGTGTGCGCATGTACCTCTATCTGTCACCATGTGCAAAACTCTGGCAGTGTTTCTCTTCTAAGAGAATGCAGTTTGTGGCATGAAAGACAAACAACTCATGCACACATACACGCACAACACACCACACAGGCACACACACACACACACACACACTTCCACACTACTTGAACCCTGGGGCAGAATGCCAAAGAGCTGGAGGAATGTGACCCGGTGACCTTGGCTTGCAGACTTCCACATGGAGACCGGACACTCGGATGGTGTGCATCGGAAGAGGAGGCCAGAATAGCTCCGGTGTCCGGTAACGGGAGACAGACTCTGTTTGTAAACCATGGCCATATGACACACAGAGAGTCTGCAGTGCACATGTATATGCACAGACGCACAGGTGGTGGAAACACATGTACTCTTGTCCAGAGGTTAGGAAGTGGGCGATGACTGGTAACATGAAAGAGGGTGCTCTGTTTGAGATCAGTTCGTATGTTTTCTCTGGTACAACACTGGGTTAACCTTGCAGCCACACATTTGTCTGCTTTCATAAATCCTGACTTTCCTGTTTGACGTTTCAAGGTTTTTTTTCTTTTTCTTTAAATACACGCTCAGTACAGAGAGAGGCAAAGTTTGAGTAGTACTTCTGTCTGCAAAATATGTCAGATGAAACAAGTTTTCCAGTGAGACAAAAAAAATCTGAATGTAAATGGACACAGGATCTGTGATGCACATGTATTTGCACTCAGATTACAGAATGAAGTTTTGCATATGTTTCTGTGCACATTACATGACCTGAAGCACACAACAATCTAAGTGCCAGATGGTTGCACAATATGCTGACCTGCTTTTGCTTCCTTTAGTGAATGCATGCAGTGGGGAGCCAAGTCATGCATCGAAGATGGTGGTGATAAAGTGTACCACAGCTGCTAGATATACGTATATCTGATACTTTTTATAAACTACATACCGGTTAGTGTATTGTCACATCTTAGACACCTCCTCTCTCAGCCTGTTGATCTCTCTCTCTCTCTCTCTCTCTCTCTCTCTCTCTCTCTATATATATATATATATATATATATATATATATATATATATATATATATGAAATCCTCTTATTTTCTTCTAAATCTTCTTAACTGAAGACATCAAAGAAACCTTTTTTTTAAAAACAAGAAATGCACAATTATATGGATAGACACGTTCAGTGTAATTTATCTTTTTTACACAAAGACAGACAGGCCAGGGGTAAACCCCACCCTCTGTGAGAGGACAGAGATACATGTGACAGATCAGGTCCGACCAGTCACAGATGACAAATCTTCAGAGTTGCCCCACTGTTATCTGACAAACGTTTGAGCCCTCTGCAGGAGCCATTCTTTGAAACTCTTTGATTTCATGATAATGCAACCACCATGTGTATACTCCAAAAACCTTGAAAATTAATTGACTTTCCTGCCTTAGTTCAACAGAGCAAATAAACCAATAAAAAATGCTATAATATTTAAATGCCTTTATTTTTAGCACAGTAGCACAAGTTGTCTGTACGATGTGACAGTATTGTATAAGTTCATCCTATTCCACACACTACACTTACTCATAAAGTATCGGATTCCTCTGAGTCAGGACACAGTCAGCTTTGAATGTTAAGGAGTCTGTCTCCAGACCTATGTGTTAGTGTGTGTTTGTGCCCAGTCTTGCAGAATACACAGGTGCAAATCCTACCTAAGGCAGACGGTCTGGTGCCAATGGGTTGTAAAGCAATCAGAAGAGGTAATATATCCCTCTGCCTATCAAATAGCTAACAGAGCAGAAAAAGAACGGCCTGTTGATCCAGAAACAAACAACATTCAGCCCCCACCCCTCCCCATCTGGCCCAGGATGATCTGTTTTGGTCTCTCTCCATCACTGTCACTCCAGAAACAGACTACCAATTCCACATACAGACACCCCAGCCTTCCTCTGCACTGGGTAGGGTTACCACTACACTCAGCACAGAGAGTGACCATCTACAGTATGCCTGTAACTACTAGAAAGGTCTGCATAGTGCTACACAAAGCAAACACACCCAGTGTGTTTCAATTGCTCAAAACCTTAATATGTATGTCTGATCCATATGTATTTTCATAAGTTTAGTGGAAGAAGGGCATTAGGCCTGTACCCGACCGGCACTACCCCCACAGCATCTATTCAGGTCAACTATTGAGAGATGCCACTATCACTAAGGCAACAAGTAAAACAAACAATGTGTGGGTTTTGTATGTGTGTGAAACACTAGACTTAAATCAGTCTGTCACACAAAATGCATTTTGTGGGAACAGGAGGGGATTTGTTCCAGTTCGAGCTATATTTTCAACCACGTCCTGCCCTTATGAGACAGTGTGGGTGGTGGGAGTTTAAAAGCTGTCAGGCTTTTTTTTTAATCCATGTTTACCACAATAGGAAACTCTGTAAACACAGGGTTTGCCACACCAGTATTCCAACAAGACGGCGTGCTTGGATCCACGGCTCACTGAGGTCTTTCGAATGTGGAGGTGATTTGACTCTGGAATGAGCTGGCTCTGAGTTGTTTAACTTTTCCCAGGCTTTTGGTAACATTGTGAATCAGAACAATGACAGATCACGAAAACCATGGGACCATAATCCTGTGATCACTTTATGCTGGATGATATTTGAAACCTTTCATGCAGGTGTTCAATTCAATACATATTATCAAATCCTTCACTGCTTTACTTTTGCTATCAGTCAGTAGTTTGTGCATCTGGCCCTTGTGACTAATTCTAGAGCCGGTATCTGCAGTTAATTTACACAGTGTGGCCCCTGGGCTGTTGAGTAATCATGTCATACAGAGTCCGCTCTCCAGGAAAGTTTTTACTTTGCATGTCACGGTGTGGCTTCCGTAGGTAGAGATACTATCAAGTTATCCAATCAGGGAACACCCTTAAGCCCCAGGAGAGCCAGTAGGAACAGTTTTATTCACACCACATATGCGTTGTGCACGCTTAAGAGTGCACACCAAGCATTCAGTCTGTTGTAATCACAAGCTCTTATCTTAGTGTCCATAGGAGGGAGGATTTATCAGCATGGCTATACAAGCTACAGGGAAACAGAATGTACCAGGGACACACTATAATGAAAACAGGAAACAAAACAAAACATCAGGTTTTATATGATCATAACCACGCACATTGATCGCGAACTTGGGACAAGAAATAAAAATATTATCATTAAGGACATTGATCCATGGCCCACTTTTCTTAAGTTCTTTCAGATAACTTAATTTTTGTTTAGGTTTATATGAGTTTATATCCTTTTTAGAAGGAATAATGTACCCATTGTTTTTGTTCATCAGGCATAAATAAAGACTCTGTTTTCCAACATTACACATTAGAAATTAGACACATCGAGATTGCAGGAGAAGAGTAATAAGGAACACACAATGTTCCAAACAATGTATATAGCTACTGTCCAAACGGCACACAGCAGAAATCATAAATCACTTTATTAACAAAGGAGCGGAGGGGATCTCCTGAATGTGGAAAATGAAGCAAGAGTCTTGCAGAGCTCAGTTATTCACTGGTGAAGCATGCTACACACCCTCACTGCAGCAGGAGCGACAATTATGACAATGTGCATGCATGACTACAAGGTATGACAGTGTGCTCTCTGCAGGGTTGTATGTCATAATCTGAATCATTGTGTGATTTTGGGTGATCTGCTCCTCTCTGGATCAGGGTTTAGGCAACACATCCTGGAGAGGAGACCCAGAATTGTGTCCCTGTCCCAGAGCTGTGTGCCAACCAGACCGCGTGAGTCAAGCCTCTGCGGTTTAGAGTGGGTGGCTTCTCTCCTGTGACTACTTCCTGACCCATCTTGCTTGAACTCCCTCACACTATTCCTCTCGAGCTCCCTCTTTCTCTTTCCATCTGAATCATCAAGCTGATTTAGGGGATCAAATGTTCAGCCCCAGAAATACCTCTTCCCGAGCCATTAAATGTCTAGGAATGTGTAAATATCACCAATACTACACTGGCTTGAAACAACATGACAAAGCTCTGTTTGCCAGACTATAGCCGTGTCACATGAGCGATCTGCATTACGTCATATGGACATGTGCCTATGCAAATACAAAAGGCCAGTAGTCAGCAGGGAGTGGTGTTTGTGCTGTTGTACAAGTAAGGTGTTTGTTGTAGGCTGGCATGTCTGTCAAATTTACATCTTTCCCATTACAAAATCGATTCCTCCTCCATGTGTCGGCTTTTTTCTGAGCAACAGGCACCCGGGGATTAGGAAAACACATCTAGTGTCATGTCTGCTTCTTCTCACACAGTGCCAAAGATATGCTGACACACTCCCATTAAGAGTGTTGCCTGCACTCTGAGTTCTGTGCTTCATCCTGTGCTGACGTTATATGTCCTGCTTTTATGCTTGTGATGTCACAGGTGCAACTGGATGTACATGCATGTGAACACGAACTCACTTTGCACTTTACAGCCACCAAGATCCTTTATCTACTTCCTATTAGCTCGATTTCCCAGGGCACGGAAAAGCCAGAGGAAGCAGGGCTGTTGTCTCTCTTGGCTGGGTGCTTCCTGTCCTGATAGAGGGACAAGTAGAGATATCCCTGAAAGGAGCTGATGGAACAAGGGGGTTGGGGGGGGACTTGGACCCCTTTCAATGACTTACAATCTTATCTTGCTTGAGTTTGGTATGCATCCACTAGTTAGTGCTGAGCAGAGTTTGGGAGGACATGTTGGAGCCTTTCTGCTTTCCATCTCCGTTACAAATTTAAGTAAAATGGAAGAATTCTCTGTTTGTCTACATACACATCCTTTGGATTTTAAGCATTTATCAGATCATCTTCACACTTAGCCGGCGTTTTACTAACCACCCAAGGGAGTGCAGTGATGAGTGTTGTTTGGATGAGTTGTTCCAAAAAAGGCTGCAAGCAGCAACACAGGATAGGATCCAAGCAACCGGTCAGTCTGAACGGGCACTATTAGTAAATATAATTGTAGAAGTGACACCTCCAGAAGTTTTTAATAGAGATGGCCAGATGGGGGCCACCCGAAATCTTGGGGTGGTTCACTAAAACCAAAAGTCATAACCGAATGTTGCTAATCTAATGTTCATAGACCAAATTTTCAACACAGCTTTATTCACCTTGTAATGTCTTTTTGTAAACAAATATTAAAGGCAGTTTCCAAATGTTTATCAGGGACAATAAGTACATTTTTAGAATAACACACTCACAAACTGTTCAAATCCAAGCCTTATAAGGTGGTGTCCTTTGCAATATAGCTTTCGCAGTCTTTTTTTAAACAAATGTTCGAGACTGTGTCAAACAAAACATGAAAGTATTATCATGTGTTTCTATAGAGACTAAAAGGAGGATTAGTCAACCCTCTATTAAGCAGACCAGGAGCCAACTGTTGCTAAGATTCAACATTTGCTTAATAAATACATGGTACATGATGCAAAATATCAGATAGAAGCAATATTATGCATGTGCAACTGGTGAGAGGGTGGGCCAGCAGATGTATCTGGGTGGCCGTGGCTCCCCTCACTGTGAGTAATGTGGTTTTTACATCAAAATACAAGAAAAAAACACAAGATTCTGAATCGTATCATTATCATTACCACAAAGGGCCCATACACTCATTTCAATATTTGTGTGTTTGATTTCTAAGATGAAAAGGCATGTTCTGAAAGATTTCATAGGGATTTGCTTGGTGTGTGCAACATTCCAAACTCTATTTCACAGGAGCTACTTTCAGCGTTTTAATGAGCAGGAACTTAATTAGTGGGTCCTGGTGGGAACACTTTGCAGACTCACCAGAAAAAAGCTTGCAGCTACGCAGGATAAGCTCAAAGAACACAGTCTAAACAGCATATTGTTTTGTATAAACAACAGGAGTCTAATACTGCTCCTTTATTTTCATACAATGACTTTCTTTTTGCCAGGTAAACTGTAAATTAACAGGCAACCATTCTTTGCTTTCTTTTTCTACTTGTACCAACCATTCTTTCTTTCTCTCACATTAGACACTCTGCCATCTTGTTCTCCTGTTGAATTGTGCTGCATTTTAAGATGCTTACTTATAGTTTGAATGCTAATCTGAGTAAACATTCAAAGACAGGCAGCCTGCCGTCTGTCTCGTCTGCCACTGTGTCCTCCCTCTATCATTTATGACACAACGGCAGCTTGAGAGGCTCGATCTCTGCGGGAAAAAAAATGATGTAAGTGCGTTTGTGGTGGGTGTAAATGCGAACATTCAGCTCATCTTTCTCCAGGTCCAGCGAGATAAGGGTTACAGGAATGGATAGGAATAAATAACGAGCTGTGGAACAGATGGGACTAGACTATCACTGTTTGTCAGGATAGAAGAGTGTATCCTTATCAAAGAAACATAATTGATAATTGGATGTTGAAATTGTCACCTACAAATGAAGGACCCTGATCCTAATGTCTCAGATGTTAGAGACACACAGACTCATGGAGAATTACCCAAACTTTAATCTGAATCTTTGTGCTCAAGTGTATTTCTTTTGTAAATCTAGAGAAATTTACACTTGTTTCCTTTGCACTTTCAAATAAAAAATGCCTTTTGAAGAAGTACGTTAGATAACAAACAGATAACATACAATACCCAATGCTTTTGACACAAGCAGAGTGTCACAATGTGCCTTAACCACTTCAACATGAGCCCCTATTTAAAGCCAGTCCTTCAACAAAGGCAGTCTGAGATCAGAGGGGCACGGCTTGTAAGTGTTATATCTCTCAGAGACGTGTAAAATGGCATTCTTTTCCTCTGTAGTGGATATTTCAAACTATTTTTTATTCAGTAACAGGATTCAGAGAAAGCTCCAAAGGACGGCATAATTGCGAGTGTTAAAAACTGTTCTTCTGTAAGTGATTTTTTTTTTTTTTTGGAAAAGAGATGAAACTGAATTTAAGTTTCTGTGTCTGTGTGTTACCTCTGTAGCTTATATTTCTGTAAGTAAATGCAGGCGTCTTTGCGTGCACATGTTGCGTCTATCAGTAAATTTATGTGAACATCTGTGTATACAGCAAAATCTGTCTTTTTACTTAACAAGGAAGTAAGAGGCACTTTGTGCCCCGTGAGCTTGGTGCACACCTCCCACACGCCCTCAGGCTCCAGAGGCCCTTGCAGTGTTTGGTCTGGGGCGGCTCCCTGGCTGATTTACTTCCTGCCAGGGACCACAGCAGTGTGTGTGGAGGACAGCATCTCCAGGGTTTTGCCGGCAGGCGGAAAGAAGGCAGGGGTAAACTTAGATGTTTGTTTGATTTACGAGACCTCACAACCATTGATTCGACATTTCATTGCCTCTTCAAACGGAAGCTGCCTGTCTGAGTGACCCTGATGCTCTATAAACTGTGAGGATGATAATGTACAAGAAACCTCTAGGACAAAGCATGACCTGTGATTTTTTTATGCTAAATCTGAATTACACCGCTGAACCCAAGTAAGACCTCAAGGATTTGCAGCTTCACTTGTTACATGATTTAAAAATAGGTGTGCAGAAGCGATAACCCCTTATTTTTCTGCCGAGCTGAGGATAATCTGCTGGCTCCAAGATAATTACAGTCCTTATTTAAACTTGACACTGAGTGTTCTTTCCACCCAGAGCTAAATTTACAAACCAGTGAAGGTGGCTCATGTGAACCTTCTATTTTTCCTTTTGTTTTTTCTTTATTATGGTGTAGGACAAATGATTTTCCATCATTTTTTAATTGTTTTTTGTGATGTACACATACAACTGAGTAAAAAAGTTTTCACAGAACAACATAAGGTAGGGTGCTGGGCAATGATGAGCCGACAGAATAGATTCATCCTCTTAAACTCTACTGGAGTTATGAACATATATCCAATGTGTGGAGGCCACACTATTTATTTTGACATTATACCCTATACGGAGGCATTTACAATCCTAATGTATCGCCGCTCATTGATTTAGGCTTTTCACAAATAATCATAAACATATTATGAAGCTGCCTTTCCAGAACCCATGGCTCTTCAGTATCATCACATGGTGTGACTTTGCATTAACTAATGAGGAACAAACAATGTTGTGGTGCAGATCAGAAGGCAGATTAGTTATTCATCTGGCTTGGCTTTTAGCATGTAGCCTCGAGGCTCTTATACTGCTCGGACCAATTGAGTTCAGGATAGGACTGTGTATTTCCACCTACGCCTGGTTCTCTCCCTGGAGCGCCGCACTTTGCCCCGAACAGATGCATCTGCACAGCCGAACCGCTCGTAGGGGATGGAAAATGGGAGCCGGGCCTCGTCTGCTCTCTCCTGAACCAGTAGGCGCGCTCGTTAAGAGGCTTGTGTGAGCAGTGATCCAGAGCGTTTCTGTTGTGAGGAATTAATGTGGCCGCCGGCCAGTGCTAGATCAGGTGGCCTCACTGACTTCACCAGGGGCCCCAAATCCATGTGTGAATGAAAAAAATGCACTCTGACAAAGCACATACTTGGTCCTGTGTGACTCAGTCTCTGTCATCAGCACATTGATACACTCTTACACACACACACAGGCACATCTGGGGAAGCAGCACTAGTTCAGCTCACTGACTGTAGCTCATCTGTGGACTTGCACTGCATCCTTCATTACACATGTGTTTTTCTGTCCTCGTACTGTACCCAGAGAGCAATGTTTTCTTAACCCAGTGGCTATTGATTTATACCAAGCTGGATTAAAAGTGCCCCCCCTTGATGGCAAGCCTGTTGATTTCCCTTGTTGGACAACATCTGAAATCTTTATCAGCCGAGCTGAGGGTTCTGGGACCCGCTGTGTACTGGACACCTAATATCTCCCACGAGAGAGGCTTAACCAGGAAATCAGGATAAAGCAAACTCCCCCATTAATCAGTTGTTACTTAAGATTAATAGATTGCTACAATAAGTAAAGCTTTAACCTTCTCTGCTGCAGGCTGACATCAGGAACACCGGAAACCTGGGATACTCATTGGCCAAACGCCATAAACTCCTGTTTTGGCTGTTTGAAATACAATACAAGCATTATATAGTGAAAACTGTTTATGTATTTTTTCACGATACCCTTTAGGATTATTATGGAGCCAGGGCATAAAATGAATATGTAAGCAAAAAATAACATGTTCTGTACATTGAATATCAGTTGTGGGACCAAATGTGCCGGAAACAAGGCATATTAGGAGCCGCTTTTATTCCATCTGTGTCAGTCAATCCTGTGGAGCTCCAGTGGAGCAGCCTGTGTGCGGACTTGGCTCTGAACCAGTGGCTGGAGAGAGTGGAACCAGCGTGACGTTGTCCATCACACCACAGCTGTCGTTTTCACAGCTTCTCCCCAAACATCAGACACCGATGAGAGCGCATGTGTGGGCGACTGCCTATGTGATTATGTGCGACACCGAACGAATTCTCATAACTGCTTTAGGAAATTCCGAAAGGAAAAGATTTATCACAGCACGTTAACACGAATCCACCATTAATCGGCCATCGTAATTGCTAGCATAACTTTGATTCAGTCTCAAACATAGGATGCACTCAAGAGCAACTCCCCCGGTTTATGTCTAAAGCAATCCTCGGGTTCTGGAGACTAAACACACCCTGTCATCATCACGGAGGCAGACGGGCTTGCTCCACCTATTACTAACAGCAGGCTGTGACTGCACTTGAACCACTCAACATAACAATGTTGAGGAGTGATGCAATGATGACTCATTATTACTGCTTTTGATTATATTGCAAACCAAAATAGAAAATACCTGTGTGTGTGTGTGAGGCAGTTTACCCTAAAATCCCTCCATTTCCCAGAAGTCTTTGTACCAGTAGAGGAAGTGATTAATAACTTAAGCAGCTGGAGGATTCTCAGGAGCTTGGAATGGCTAACGAGTAGAAGATGTACTTTAATATGGACGTATTTACATTGTAGTGAGAGATGACAGCCCCGTTGCCTGGGGATTTGTGTTTTGTTTCCACGACCAGGAGCTAAGTGTGTGTGGGTCTGCCAGAGGAAACCACGATCCAGCAGTAATACATGGTGATGTGTCAGCCCGAGCTTCGTCCGTGGAGCTCACAGCTGCACTGGCTGGAAGCTCATCTGCAGTGTGAACCTCGAGGGCGGTACACAGTCATAATTAAATGACGGTTACAAATTCATGAAGCAGGTCAAATCATTCCTAAATCTATATTTTCTTATTTGTTCCAATTGGTAGTAAGCAGTGGAGATGTTTGTACTTGTACAAGAATTTGGGATGTCTAAACCTTGCCGATTGAATCGGATTTTGTTTCTTAAGCTTTTGAAAATTGCTTATCATTCAATAATTATTTCTTATCACAAAGGTCCAGTGACTTGGTTGGTTATAATGAGCAGGTGGAGATTGATGCCAAAGACCATCACTGGACAGGGACAGGAGTTACAATCTCCCCCCTGCTCCTGTTGCCATGTGACTGAAATTCTTTACTTACATCATATACTGACAAGAAAACAATCTCTGTGACACCTGGAGGGAAAAGAAAGTGCGACAAAGGCGTCTTCTTGTCGCGTCATACTGCCTGTCAGACTGTACTGTATCTGTACTGTATGCAAGGTTTTGTGTGGACTTAATTGTGTAGTCTTGCTGACGCCTCTTGGCCAGGTCATCATTGTGAATGAGAATTGGTTTTACTTGGTTAAATAGAGGTAAACAAATTGAAAACTAAACTTAACAAATTTCCTGATACAACTTGTATTTGTCCAACTGTAAAAAATAACAACAGTACTTCCCTTGGTGTTAGTAAACTCACTATGAACCGTTTTCATGGGTGAGACATAAATCTACAAATATCTAAAGATAAAAAAGGACAGCTTGTTTCAAATACTTGACCCCCTTTCATTTATAATCTAGTTGTTGCGACAGACAGCAAACTAAGTATAACTATTCACTGAAATATTCTCACAGGCTTGACGTCACCTGACTTACAAAACTCAACCGCTGTGTTTATATCAGTGTGAACTTTGCTCACAGGCTGAATATGAACATAATTTAATTACCTCAGCAGGCAGAGGCAATCAATGCTGTGACCTCCATAGTGAATAAATCATTTACACTGATAAAGAGGATTTTTTTTGCTGTTGATGAGGGATTCATAGTAGTCAGCTGAGAGACTGTAGTGTCACTCGAGCTGTATACCATTGTGTTGGAGCTTCAACAACAAAGGGAAATTCCTTTCTGCTCCAAGACCAGCTGAAAGAAAAGTGAGCCGAAGGTTTCATTTTTCCTTTTTTCATCCTTTGGAGGGGGATGTAGTGGATAAAGCTCAGCATGAGTCATGAAGCAGAACCAAAGAAAAAAGAAAGAGTCATTTTTCCTGAGAAGGATATCCTCTGACGAAAATTCTTTCATCTGCCATCTCAAGCCCTCATCAGAGCTGCCTCTGGCTGTGGTTCATTATTATCTCCCTCCCTGTCTAACTTTATAAGGAACTTCCTGTAAGTGATGACGTCACATCACGGCTCGCAGGCGGAGGGGGGGGATATTCCACTGGCTTTTTGGTGGAATGCATTTTAATCATGGCTTTAATTCAGAAAAGCTGTATGTTAGATTTAACTCTAGAAATAACCGTACATGCATGTTTTGTAAAATTGATTCCATTATATTTGCTTCTGCCTCTAACTTTTCATATTTTAGCTCTATCTTTCCAGGTAAGTGTTGCCTCCATCATCTGTCATGTCGAAATTTTAATTGTCACTTGTGATTCTCTGTAACCTGTAAATCTCACCTTGCAAAATGTTCACACATCCCCCCTCTTTTTTCCCCTGCTGGTCACAACTGGTCCAGAAGAATCCCAAAAATGTGCTTGAAATTATAAAGGGGGATTAGAGAGAGCCTCGTCCATGAAGGGGCCAAATATGTAATGATAAGGCTTTGGGTTTGGGGGGAGCTCCAAGCCCAAGCTGTCAAGGATTTATGAACTCAAGCACAAGAACACTCTGTTCCCTGTGCACATGTCTGCTTTCTGCAACTATTGATTCAATGCATGAGTTGTTTGTAGCTATTGTATCACTGTTTGATTAGTGTGCATGTCAGTGTTGGGTTTGTTTAGCCCAGTTTGGTTAGGTGACATAGTTAATACAACACCACTTAAGGTCTGAGTAGTGACTGGGAAAGGAGATTGTGAGAGATTGCACGTCCCAGATTATACAGACATTACCATAAACAATGAAAAGAATAATCTATGTATTTCTCTCCTGTATCCTAAACTACATAATTACACTGTGTTTAAGGGAACAATATGTCAGGTAAACAAAGAAGAAATCCGGCTGAAGAAAATGCCTGAGGTGATCTGATAAGCAAGCAGCTGAACAATCTGGGTTCCATTCTGCCGTCTGTGCAAATAAGCGCCTTTCTTTGCCTGCTGTCTGTGTTATCTACCCTGGAGCCATCACCATTACTGCCTCTGTCTCTGTGTGGATCTGCAGCCTGGGTCCTTGTTCTTTATGAAGCCACACAGAAGACGCATTTAAATAGAATACAGGTACTGCAATCTGCTGTTTTGAAACAACCAATTGTGGTGGTGATTTGTTTGATACTGCAAAGTCTGCAAACAACAGCATAGGAGAGTGTAGCCAGATGCACTAGGTGCATTACATTGTATCTGTTGCATTGCTTACCTGTATACAACAGGTGGCAAATGACAATATGGCTCTTTAAATATATCTGCAGTAGGTTTTTTGTTTGCATTAATACTTTGCATGTATTGACATTATCTCCATATGAGTGTGTTTGTTTTTCTTTTTAGCCAAAAGTGATATGCAAGCATGCACATAAATGAGATCATCTCCATGAGCTCTGATTGATTTCATTCCCAGATGTGCTGCATATCCAATAATTCGAGGTGCCTTACTGCACGCTGCAGCATGTAAGCTACTTCAGTTTATCAACTCTCTGGTGTGTCCACACCTGCTCTGTCGACAGAGGTTATAGGTGCAGTGAAAAAAAAAAGCTCTGCAGACTTTGATCGCATCCAAGTTAACGCGCTATAAATGAGTCCTCTATGTATACAGCATATGTTGAATTCTTGAATTGTGTGTGTGTGTGTGTGAGAGAGAGAGAGAGAGAGAGAGAGGGAGAGAGAGCTGTGCCTTTAAGTGCAAATGTTGAGGGCGGAGTTAGGCTGCTGCGTAAAGTGGTGGAAGCCTATAAGACATTCGCTCACTACAATACAAGACTTATCTAAAAAAGTGTAACGTTATAGCCAGAGCGCCACCAATTCGTCTTTTTTTGATGCATTTAGGCATCTGACCCTTTACAGACCCAAATCAACCCATTCACCCCGCGAGAGGAAAGAAAAGCAACAAACAAACTGAGGAGCTATATTTGACCAAAGAGGACTCAGGAGGGGTCAGTGAAGCCGAGGAGAAGAGCGGAGTTATTTAGGTGAGTCGAGAACACAATCTGTAATGTTTCTGTGCGGACCCTTGTTTTGTGCGTCGGTGCCAGTAGCGCGACACTTTCACGCAGATTGATGCACATGTTTTTTTTTTTATTTTCTCGTGACATTCCGGATGGTTCGGACGCCGATAGAACAGCGGAGCGACAAGGATTCAAACATTATACCAGCAATTCTAATAATAATAATAATAATAATAAAATAAAGACGACACAGGAACTCTGAAACACACGTGTCAACGTTTACAATCTTTTATAATACGTTTAAAATTTGCAGATCACGTTTCACCCCCCCCCCCCTTTTTTAATTCCCATTTCCCTTTATAAACTGCTTTGATTCCTTTCATTGTGGCCGCTTGCAATTTTTGTTCACTTCCTCTTACAGTAAAGTGGGAAATTACCATTAGGTTGATTTCTGTATCGTGGCCGATCATCGATCCGTGCCAATAACTCGCTTGTGTGTTGTGGTGTGAGTCACAGCCTGCTGGGCTTTTAACCATTATTATCTCAATCCGGTAAAGTGAGGGGGTGTGCGCGCTGCCTGCCTGCTGCACAGGTAGAGCGGGTATGGTTGCTCGGAAACCGCTGCAGGGGTGTCAGGAGCGGGGTGTGAACTCCTTCCTTCAAGGTCTGTGTGACTCCTACCTGCTCTACCCACAGCGAGGCTTGCCTGGTGATGTCTTGTTGCTTTGCAGCACCCATGGGCCCTGTGATCTTCACTGAAGCCTGCAACCCCCCCACACCTACATGCATTATTGTGTAAAGAAGTCAGACTTGACAATAAAAAGATTCTCTGGATAAATCTTTTTTACAGCATTCCTCCTGAAAAAGGGGGTTAATGCACCGCATGACTACGCATCATTTGTTTCAATCCTGTTGCCTGTAAATGCTCCTATGGTTAACTGCCAGGATGAACTGTCTTTGCACCTGTTGCAAGAGGAAGCACAAACCCCTGGGGGTTCATTAGCAAGGATCATGTTGCTTCCCGTCCCCGCCGAACCGAATCAACGGCCCTGGGCAGGGGGATTGCATGCCTTGTTGGGCAGTTTGGCTCAGGCTGATGCCCCGGGCTTCCTGTTGTTTTAGAGCTTTGTTTCTCACCAGCTGTCAGGGCAGCACATAAATATGGCTCATAGGAGACCAGGAGCGAGGGGGGTTAGAGGGGGGGTGAGCTGTGTTCTTCTCAGTCATCAGTCCTATATTATAAGGAGGACAGCGTGTCCCTCTGGCTGTGCACGCACCTCATTTGTATTCTCCAGAAGAGTTGACCAGCAGTGTTATGGATACACCTGTTTCCCTGCATTCTCCGGTCTGGTTGATTAGTGTTCAGATCGCTGCCGTAACGTTGTTACAGGATCTGCTGCAGCTAGCGCGTGGCTGGTGTCACACTGAGCTCCGGCATTCTCAGATATGCTTCTTTTAAAGCATAAAGGCTCTCTCTGCTTACGCTTTCACGTTTTTCTCCAGAGATTGTGACATACTAAACCGGTTAATCCGGTAAAGATCAGATTTTGCCCGCAGTTAATTTCCAACCCCGGTAATATCAATATACTGCCGGGTTTCCTCTTCTCCTAATATTATATACATTGTTTACTCAGTCCTGACACATACTTGACATGACTCAAACATTCAGGTCATTTGACATGAGGAGTTCTTGCAACATCAGGTATATCTCTGGTAACAGGAGGAGCCCCCTTCCTCTGCTGTTCAGGCCAAGTGAGATTGCAGCACTGAAGCACACGCTCAAGTTTTAAAATATACTGTAAACTTATTGGAGTAGAGGCAAAGTTTGTGGAATTAGAAAATCTGAAATCCTATAAATTAGTTAACAGCTTAAAACTGATGTAAAAGTTATATAGCCTTTGGCTCAGGGACTATAGAAACACCATCTGCATTGACACATGTTTAAAACAAGATCTATTATGCTTTATATCAGTTTCAATCTGACTAGGATACTACGAATGAGCAATTGACAGTTGCAATTGTAAAAAGCAGTCAGGTGGCTTCTTATTATAATATCGGTATTTTCTTTCTCTCCTGGCTTCCCCAGAGCATGTTGGCTCGCAGAGTCAGTTTCAGCGTGCTACAGATGTTCTGTTTCTCTTCATCTGCTTTTGCGTTCAACCTCCTTCTGCCGTTCATGTGGCTGTGTTACAGGTACACCAGAATTAGGGGCAGCCGGCCGGGGCGATCTGCGTGTTTCCTGGTTTTGATGCGACCCGAGTGTGCCTGGAGCATGTCCACAGTGGGCCTGACTGCCCAGGAGACATCTCTTCCCATAGAAAACCCCTTCCTGCGGGGGAGCTACTGTTGCAGCATGGCTGGATCCAAATCATCGTGGAGCTGTCACCATGAACTGCACAAGTGAGTGCTCGGGTGCCCGGATTACCCGTCCATTAGGGAAAGGGGGCGATTTTTCAAATCTGCATGAATTTTATGTTTTAGTCAGTGTGAGAATTCTTGTGCTATGTGTTATGATGAAAATATTGAACGGCTTATTTAACCTTGCCTCAACAGCTTCTACTTCAGTATGGACACCACACATGCAGACACACACAACTCTCGTGCCCAGCAAAAGGGGCCACCGCCACCATCTCTAAGTTATGAGAGTAAGTGCATGATCGTTCATCTGCACAGTGCATTTCTTCTGGAAAAATTCATGTATCAGTATTATGCATTCGAATCATCTGCTGCATACTGCCTATAGCAAGTGCTTTTCCAGAACTATAAAGCTGAGAGTTTTAATCCAAATGTCCCAATGGCAATTTGTCAATTCACATAAATGGTTTTTGTTGTTTTCCACAGAACAGAGTTAATATTTGCTATTTTTTTATCCAGCCATAATCATTTAATAATGTTCCCCTAATGTAATCATGTTAATTTATTTGTTTATTTATTTTTCTCTCTGTCAGGACATAAACACAACACAAAAAGATTATTGCCCAAGAAGTCCCGGCCCTCCCATCTCCCCCTGCCCTGCAATGCTAAATCATCCACCCCGAGTCCTGCTGATGACGACCAGGTGGTTCCCTCTTTTGAAAGGCTCTCTGTGTACGAGTGCAGCAGTCCACCGCAGACACCGGGCAGATGCTCCAAGCCTCTGCCCCCCATCCCTCCACAGACAGACATCTCCCCTGAGCAGGCCATGGACAACGAGGTTGAATTTTTCACAAGTTCAGATGATAACTGCTGCCTGGTGTCTGATCAGTGTTCCAAACCGTCACCTTTCCGATACGGGGTTCCCAGCCGAAGGAGCTTTCGGGACTGCGGACAGATTAATTATGCTTACTATGACGGTCCTTTAGGACCGCAAAGCCAGAGGCAGCCCAAACAGCAACACCAGGCACATCCTCCGCAGGAAGTTCGGGAACAGCAGCAGCAGCAGCAGCAGGAGCAGCCGGCGGTCTGCCAGAGGCAGCAGGACAAGGCGCAGAGGAGGCTACGGCGCTCTCACTCTGGCCCGGCCGGATCGTTTAACAAGCCCTCTCTGCTGCGCCTCACGTGCCACAAACGCCCAACCAACAGTATGGATAAACCAGAGGTGCCACCCCCTATCCCCCCAAGAGCAATCAAGACAGCAGACTATCGCCGCTGGTCCGCAGAGGTCTCGTCTGGGGCTTATAGCGATGAGGACAAACCGCCCAAGCTACCCCCTAGGGATCCTTTGTCTAGAGGCAGCTCCCGCACCCCCAGCCCCAAGAGCCTCCCGGCATACATCAACGGAGTGATGCCCTCAACCCAAAGCTTTGCACCGGACCCCAATTATGTAAGTCGGGGTTTACAGAGACAGAACAGCGAGGGCTCCCCCTGCATCCTGCCTGTCATGGAGAACGGCAAGAAGGCCAGCACCACACACTACTACCTTCTGCCTCAGCGGCCGGCCTTCATGGACTCTCCTTGTGTAGAGAAGTTTCTTCAAGTCATGGACAGCCCCACAGCTCGCGACACAGATGTATCAGACTGTTGAAATAGCAGAGGACTCTACTATACATAAGCAAAAACCACTTGATGAAATGGTGACAACCCTCAAACTGCTGCTCTACTTGTTCGTTTTTTTTCTTTCCAACCCCTTATGTATTCTGAACACACAGGGTATGTGCGCACTGTAATGAGTTACTGGTAATGTTGGGACAGCTACCACCGCCGAGATACTCTACTTAAAGCTGTGTCTCTGGCTTTAGATAGTGGGCGAAACATTCAACATTATAGAGTTTATTTTTGATATGATTTTTAATTCATGACATTCAATGTTGTGCTGTTTTTTTCTTTGCTGATGATTTGGTACAGTCAGAGGTACAAGCAGGCCTTGAACCTTATGTGCTCAGTGTTTTGTGTCTGGAAGGTTGAGGATGTTCTGTTAGATGCGTTTAAGTTTTTGACACTGCTATTCTATCACAAGGGACGAAAGGTCAGTAAAGTAACCCTGTATCACCTAAAGGTATAGTCCATGATTTTGATCCAATACACATGGACACTACAAGCTAGTATATGTTCTGTGTGCACTGAAAAAAGTCTGGTGCCCCCACCCCCCCAAATCTTAATTAAGCGAGATAGAATAGTGGCCCTGTGAAAAACCCTGTGAAAGCTCTAATCGGGTACATCCAGGAAGTGTTATTGTATATCAGTGTGTTGTAGAAGCAGTCCCTGGTATGTTTGTGTTTTAAAAAAAATATATATCAATGGTCCTTTTCCAGAATTGTAGACTCTATCTTTTAATATATGAAGTCTGAATACAAGGCTATTTTTTTTTTTTTTTTTTTTTTTTTTTACAAAATGAAGGATGCTAGCATAAAAATCTGTATTTTCTTTCTGCTATTTTGTGCGGGGATATGTCTACACAGATATGGTTCCCCTGCCTTGATGAAGTTTCAGTCTTACTCAGGCCAATTTATCGGTGTAAAAGTTGTTTCTCATATGTTGTCATAGTACATTTTGTGCTAGAGGTGGGTACATAAATGGTAGCTATGCATGTTTCCATTGGAATGTCTAGTGCAGCTTATTTAGTTGTCTGTTGTTTGAGTGTGTTTGTGCATATCTGGGTGCATGGATGTTTTTTTTTTTTTTTTTTTTTTTTGCATCCATGAATGTGAACAGCAGACAGAGGTTATTCTGGTGACAACAGAGAGTGAACAATTAATAGTAATCTGTCAACCATACTTGTTACTGTGCTCAGCTTGTCTGCAGTGCCTGATTTTGAGTACAGTTGTCTGAAGCGCGCACATTCTGTTGCTTTCTTTTCTGTGTCTGGGTCAGATTTTTGGGGCCTGTTGAACGTTCAGAGAGTGTATGCTGTTTTCACTTCCGTCAAACAGGTGGAGGAATTTGACTCATTGCTTGGAGCAAATTCTGTCACCTGCTACCTCCCGTGATATTGATCCTATATTTCACATGAAATCAGAAACTATAATCTACAAAAGCACGATGCTACATATCATTTATGTAACATTTAATTAAAATTCTGCTAGGTTTGAGAGTGGCCAATCTTAACCGGATGTCCTTTGGAGATTTTAGATCACACAGATGTTCTGATAACCTGTGAATACAGACGCATTACAAAGACAGTGCAGCGTTATACCTACCTAACAGATTTTCCTGTTCTGCTCATACATTCCTGCCTTTCATGATTGCAGTGGGTGTGGTCTGAGAGACTTTGGCTGCTGGCAGCCAAGAAAATATATGAATTTTATTTTATGTAGATTATTCAAGAGACATAAGGATTATATAGGAAATGTAGCACATGTACTGAAGTAACCCTTGGTATCGAACACGGTGTTCAGTTTGGGGAAACGGCGAACTGCTAAGGTCAAACGGTCATTGAAGTATACTCTCTCTCTCCCTCCTGCTCACAAACCCTTACCAACACAATGTTGCTTTGACTTAAATGTCTGAAGAAATGTTTACATCATACACTGATACTATTTAATCTTAAGGTATTCATATGTCTTATTAGGAATAATACAACTGAATGAAGACTATTAAAAAAACCTTCTCTGCTGTGGTGAAGACATGCACTGGGAGAGTACAGTATGCTGTGTACAGTATTTAACAATTCCATTTGTTGTTATGAATAGTTGATAAGTATATAGAATCCAAAATAAACTGACTTATTTATGAGCCTGCTTCATTCTGTTTCTTGAATATGTCAGAGTGAACTCTTAACTCGGCTGTTTGGCCTGTTTTATCACCCACACGCCCTCATGCCTTATTGTGACTGGCCTCTCTCCAGAAAAAGACAAGTTGCTTTAATGGTCGGCTGACAGGTGTACAGCATATTGCCTTCCTCTTCCTGGTTATAACACTGTCATGACAGATTAGATGCTCCGTGTCAGCCAACGTTTGCACCCACAGGTTTTTAAGCACTTAACAATGTTGCAAGTGTTTTCTTGACTTGCGCTCATGTGTTTGGGCACAGAACCAAAACCACACCGAGAATTAGAGGTGAGAATGATACTAAACAAACCAGGATTCAGCTGCAGTCTCCGTATACGCCGTGCAGGTTTGCTGTGCTGATCGTAATTGAATTTGTACTATCCTCTCAGCGGAACAAAAGGCGACAGTTTGAACATCTAGGCCACCAGAAAACCCTTTCACCTGGTTCACGCTTAGATAAGCTGCTAGGCAACAGCATGGGTGGCGACTATGGCAACAAGATGCAGGCTGCTCATTTTAAATGTCGTCTGCTGGGGGCGAGAAAGATCAAGTGGCAAATGAATAAACAATGTGAGTGGTTCGAGATTTGCTTCTGAATAAATGAGAAGAAAAACACAATATTGCATTGACGTGCCACTAAAAGGCATTGTTGTGCACTAGGCCGAAGCCTAGACTTGTGACTTGATTCTTCACAATTTTTATGACTCGTGAAACTTTTTTCAGAAGTCCAGAAAGAAAAGAAAGAAGGTACAGGAATCATGGGTCAGTGTGAAATTCAGTCACTTTAGTTCTTCTTTAAAGGCACCATTAATCATAAACCATTTTGCTTCCTGAAAAAGCTCTAAAACAGCTTGATTCTTCTATGTTACTTTGCCACCAGGTTTTTGTCTGTTCCGACACTGAGGACATGACTCAACCTCATCTAATATATTTATGGTATCCGGTAATTAGATACAAATTCTTGGCTGCCACTGCTAATGGATTAACACATGGAACGACCTAATTTCATTGATAAGAATTATAGTGTGATTATTCCCTCGTTAATTGTTATACAGCCTCTGTGGAAGAGAGCAGAGTCTGTTTCTTAAAGATCTTCAACAGACCTGATTAAAGATGTTTATTAAATATTCTAGTTAATATATAGATAATATAAACATGGCAGTGCAGTAGGTCACAGGTTCAAGTCCTGGGGCTGGGACCTTTTTGTGTGGAGTTTGTATGTTCTCCCTGCTGCTGCATAGGTTTTCTCTGGGTTCTCTAGCTTCTTCCCACAGTCCAAAAACATGCTGAGGTTAATTGGAGACTCTACCTTGCCCGTAGGTGTGAGTGTGTGTGGCCTATGTGGTGTCCCTGCCTCTCACCTGTAATGTGCTGGGATTGGCTCCAGCAGACCCCTGCGACCCTTATCGGGAATAAGCGGGTATAGAAAAGGACTGACTATGATTGGCACAAATCATTATCATAGGCCATGCCCTCTTTAAGTTAGGTTTCTAATGAGCTCAACAGCCTTCCAGTGTGAAACTCTACACATACATCATTTTGCAAAATGTAACTGGAAGTTTTTTTTTTTTTTTACATAATAATAAAGAATCAAATGGAAATGTTGCTATGGATTTAGGAAGAACAAAGGGGTAGTTTATGTGATATGATTATGTCACTGAGCAGCAAGTCTGTTTAGAATTCGGACTGGCCGGATCATTTGCTGCATGTCTCACTCTCTTTCCCAACATCTCCTGGCTATCTCCACTTTCACTAGCAAATGAAGTCATAAAAGGTCCAAGAATAACCTTTAAAAATAAATTTAATTTGAGCAAGCAGCTGCTACAGCAATGCAGTGCGAAAAAATAGTGGTTAAAAGTAACTTTTGGCAGTAAAGACGCTAATGTATAAAACTTCAAATTAACATAGGCTCCATTGCAGACATGATGCTACAGATTTCTTAATAGTCTGTAGGATATTTTCTACAAAATAAGATCACAGGTTTGGAAGTATTCACATCATATCCCATTTCAAATCTAACATCTTCAATTTTATTTTAACCCTTAATAAACTATACAGCAGGCTACACTGTGATGTTGTATCAATATATGTTCATATGTGTACCAATGAGTCATAGTGATTGATATTTGAAAATTATAAAATGATATTAGGCAGTGTCAGGGTAATATCTAACAAATAATGAGAATCTAACCTATGGGTTGAAATAGGACAAATATCTTAAAGGCACATAGCAAGAGAAGTAGGTAATGTATGTTATGCTTTTGCTTGTGAATATTTAACTTCCAGAATAAATTATTCTTGTCATGTTAAACTTGTCATGTAAAACTAAACAGTTGAAACAAAGCTGCTATTCTTGGGCTGATTCCACATTTTTTTTACTTCTCGTTCCTTGTGGGTTACAGCAAGAATATGCATGTTCACCAGCACAGTTTGTATGTTCTTGGTGTCTACTTGGCTTTTTCTGTGTATTCTGAATACTACCCTTTTTCAAAATCATGCTGCTTAATTAGAAAATCAAAAAAAAAAAAACACAAACCAAAGAGTTAATTAATCATTTTATATAGAATTAATTATTGCTTTAATACATTGTTTGCATTGAGGTGCTGCAGGTTACGTTTTATATTAGGTCAGTAGCTGTGTGCAGAACAATAAGTAAAGAAGCTGCTCACAAGTGTGCGTTGGAAGCAGCCACGCGGTGGAGACAAATAGCCATTTACAGTTCAAATAAAAAGACATCAATAAACTCTGCTTTGCTGTTGTAGACCAGCAGTGAGAATGTGTACTAGCACCACTCAAAACAGATCCCAATGTAAGTATCAAAAATATCAGACATTGGCAGGAACAAATATATTCTTCTGATATCGCTGTTATAATACATGATGCTGGTAACACACAATCTGCCAAACATCTTCATCATTCTGCAGTTTTTACTGCACCAAACAAGCCAGCGTTCGTGCTTGATGAGTGAATCTTGAAGCTCTATCTTTAAAACCATTAATACTTCTAATGCATTTATCAAGTGTCACATACTGAACGTACACTTCTGCTTCACATGCAGTTTACAAGTTAATGGCATACTGCAAGCAAAATGTAAACATGTATCTCTATATTGCTACATCAAACAGGTGTTGTTGAGGTTGACACAGGTGAAACACATAATGAGGTAATTTACCAAACAGAGGTTGAGCACCAGTAAGAGGTCACAGGTTCGTTGGTTGGACAGAAGTGGAGGCCAATATTGTTCAAGACGTCACAAGTGATAAGGATTCACAAATAAGGTGAGGGTGTGCCTAATTTTTTTCTGTTAACACAATTTGTTTTCTCATATTGCACTCTTGTGTCCACTATGACAAGCCTTTATTGCAAACTGCTCTGCCCTGCATGCAGGAAAAGGAAAGTCTTCAGATGTTTTTCATTCATGCTAGCAGTGTGTAGTTTGTGGTTCATGTGCCTATTCAAATTAGGGTTTGTGTGCACTGTGTTGACACAAAAATACACATTTTTAAAAGAGTTTTTGCAGGCTACGTAATGTTTTACTGGTTTGGTGTACTGTTTTGTTGTTAGTGTGCAGACTTGCAAAGAAATAATGGTTTCGAATTTAAGTGCTGAAGCAATCATTATCTCTGTCTCACCTTCTTATTATGTGTTCACACAAAGAGAAGGCAAATGGGTAAAACATCCAAATGAGAACATGTGCGCCATCTAGTGATAAGATGTTGCATTGATCCTGAGGGAAGTCAACACACATACAACATAAACAACAAAACAGCATATTCTGATTTATAAAATCACCACTTCTCTGATTCAAAGTAATAATGTGCGGCTGCTGTATTTGATTGAACAGAATCACAATGGAGGTTGTTTTCTGAATCTGCATTATAATTTTCTTTGCAAAAATGTATACATTTATTTGTTCTCCCTATGTACATTTAATCGCAACATAAGATCACTACATTTCTATACATCAACAAGTACCATAAAACAATACTTCACTGCAAATTAAAGGGATGCTCTGTTCAGACCAGCTGGGCATCCTATGTTTCCTCAATGTATGTTTAATTTTTTTTTTTTTTTGCTCCACGCCTAGGCTCGATATTAAAGGGCATTTTTCAAGTCTAGACTCAGGAGACCAATTGATCATTGAGTTTTTTCTTGCTGTATTCATTTCAGACTATAAATTATGAAATGCTTTAGAATCATATATGAAGCCTTTATAGATTTTGGAAATGGTGTCTTGGTTTGGAATATTTAGGCCCAGTAATAGTGTGTAATCATCCGAGACAAACTGTAAATAAATGCTGGAATCTAATTTGACAAGTTCTGTTGTAAACAAAAGCAAAGATTACAGTGACTTGCTTTAATACGTAAATAAAGTAATAAATAGCAGCAATTAATATTATTTTGTGTGCAAATAATAGTTGAGAGCTCAACCAACATTCAGACAGATGTTTTCTCCATTGCATGTTTGGGAACCTATTTATAGGAATAAAATTCTCCGATCTGTGGCCTTTATCTAGAGGTGATGTTTCAAATGTCTGGTTGTTGACCTAGGGAAACACAACAAGGACAATATATCAATATTAACAAATTACTGTTATTTACAGTAATGTTACTGTAAACAAATATTACACTAAATTGCTTTACGTTTTCCAATAAATCACAGTAACCAAAGTATCATTACTGTAGAGAAAGAGTTACTGTACTAAATCACAGTTTTTAATATACTTCTATGGTACATTTATCACCCAATACTGTAATTGCAGCTGAAATCATAGTATTTAACTGATTTTTGTTGTGAAATTGATTGCACAATACTGTAAATGGAAATAGAGTAATTCTTTTTTAAGAAATATTTAGAGTAACTCTTTGGATAATTGCTGCAAGCAACCATAAATTTTAAGGTAATAGTTTTACAGTGTAATGGTACTTTTAATGCTTATTTTACCTTGGTACTAATTCAATAGTGGAATGAAACAAGAACAAAAATACCTGCAATCAGACAATTTTCCTTGATGTGGCCTAAATTCTCCCCAAAGTGTAGGTGCCTGCAATTCCCAGGTTGTGATCTCCTGGGAAAAAAACATGATCATTTAAAAATTGTTTACAATATGTCCTTGATCCAAATTTGTTGACATCATTGCAAAATATCAGTAATACGGATATACCTGTATTAGTGAAGTCAAAGAAATCTTCTTCAAAAGCAGACAGTCTTCTCTCATATGGGTTATTCTGTTTCCTAAAATAAAGACAGCTTCATCTTTTTCACATGACAATATTTGTTACTTATGCAATCCTTGTAGTCTAATTATTAACTACCAGTCAAAGGCTTTGACACTCCTTGCTGTCACGTTGAATTAGAAAGAGAAGTTAATTTGACTCGAATGAAACTTATTCAAAGTTTCAGTCTCACTTGATTGAGAAAAGTATGTTAAGACTTCTGACTAATATTGTAGGATGATAAATATTGTGCATCAAAGCCTACCAAGAGCCCCTGTGTCTTTTTCTGGCGATGACAGCGATGACAATAATAATCAAGATCAGGAGTGCTCCTGCCAGTGATCCAAACAGTGCTCCATAGAAACCTGGACCCCGGCGGAATAGCTCACATCTTGGACCATAAAACTGCTCCAAGCTAGAACTGTAGCACCTGTGTGTAAAGCCACAAAATTAAATGCATCAACAAAAGTATTATTATGACCAGATATATTAGATGTATCTTAGCTCCTGGCTCACCTGCAAATGGGCCCTTTGTATATGTGATTAAAACAATCTCCATGACGATGACAGTAATATGGATTTGTTTCGCATGGTCCGATGCACTGCCATTGACCATTAATAATCTCAGCAGTGTAATTAGAAAACTGGGTACAATTTACAAAAGGCTTCAGATCTGTGATATCTGATTGATTTGAAAAACAAACACACACACACACACAGACACACAGACACTTTGACAAATTGCATGGACACTCACATTTTGTGAAATACACTTTCAGACTTTACATACACTTACTATTAATGGGAGGTGGAATGAAGGTCATTCTAGTTAATTGCACAGGGGCATTATCAAAGGCCTGAGAAATCTTCTGAAGGTTACTGGTATCATTCAAGATATCTGTCAATACCCCATCAAGGTAATGGTTGACAAACTGGATTTGTGTTTCATTATTCAGATAGTTGTATGCCGCTACACTTTCTGCAACAACACTTCCTGGTCTACAATAAAACATAAGAAATATATATTTACAAATGAAAACAGCTTATACTTGAAAAGTACAAATTCAAATCATTGCATTAATAGAGATATAAAAAACCCTACATTAAATCTTCAATGATGACGTTCTTAAAGGCGAGTGGATCAGCTGTTTTACACAGGGGTTCAAGCTGGATATGAAAACACATGACAGATATTATTGCCTTATTAGATAGGTGACAGACAGAAATATTATGAAACTAGATCACTTATTGTGTTAAAATCATCAATTAATGCAATGATAATAACTCTACCTCCTTTAATAATGTGTTGATGAAATCTAATGATTGATTTGACATTAAATCATGAAAAGATTTCAGAAAAGTGGTATAGATTTTCAAAGTAACATTTGCTTGTCGAGTCGGTATTAGTCCAGTATCTGAAAAAAATGATGGCACATATATTAACATTGCAATAACATGATAATGTTTTTACATTCAACACAGAAACCTAATTATAAATCAAAATACTGCTATAAACAACTTATTTCTGCATTGAAAAACATTTTTAGCTATTACAGTATTTTGAATGAGTGTGGTTGTGAATAAAAGATCTCACCAAGATGAGCAGAAGTGTGGTTAAATCCATAAACACATCTATCTCCATAGACTGATTCTTGACATTGGCATTGACATCTGCCAAGCGTTGTGTTAAATTTACACTCTCCCATGATACAATGACAGTCCTCATTTCTACACTGAGGAGTTGTAGATGGTGTTGTCCCAGTGACAGTGGTATTAGAGAGAGGAATAATGGTAGTTGTTTTAATCGTCTTTGAGCTGATGAGTGCTCCTGACGAGAAAGTAGTTGGCAAAGATGTTTGTGTACTAGTATTTGTTTTTCCACGAGTTGTTGCTGGTCTTGAGACAGTTTTTGCAAAAACTGTTATTTTCGAGGAGAAGGTATGACCTGTAACTTTAGTATTCAAGTGTGGGCTTATGGTAGATGTAAGTGGAAAAGAAGGGTGGGTGATGTGCTTTGAAACCATGGTCCCCTTAGTTGGCAAAAGTGATTTAGTGAATACAGTTGTTGTTGTAGGCTTAATGTTATTGGTTGATGTAGAGAGAGTGTGCTTGGTTGTCAAATGTGGGATAAATGGAAGGAAAGTGGAAGACACATTCAATGTTGCCTTGCTGCTTGTTGGAAGGTGAGTTGTGATGGTATTTTTAGTAACTCCATTTGTGGTGACTGACGGAACTTCCAATGTTGATTCAGATCTGATTGTTGCTGCAGTAGTTGTTGATGTAGACTGCAGCTCTGCAGTGGAGTACATAATAGGTGTTTTTGAATTCTGACTTGATAGAGTAAGGTGAGTAAGGTTCGTCAGATAACTCATTGTTGTGAATGTGTCACTGATGGAAGTGGGAGTACCTCCATTCTTAGTGAGTGTTGAGATTGTCAGTGGTGATTGAATTCCTTCTGTCATTGCTGCCATTGTCACAGATGTAGAATGTGTCTCTGTGGGTGAGGACATCACATATGTAGAGGATTCCTGACTTGTTAATGGAACCTGAGTGATGATTTTATGATCACTCATTGTTGTTAATGTAGGGAGTGGACTGGGAGAAACCTTGGTATTTGTGGATTCATTAGGAGTTGTGAATGTGTTATGGCTAGTTGTTTTAGTGGCTTCATTCGTGGTGAGAGTTAAGGTTGAAACTGATTCAATTTTCCCTTTGGTTGTTGACATTCTCACAGATGTAGAGTGTGTTTCTGTGGGTGTGGACCTCATGGATGTAAATGATTTCTTGCTTGTTACTGGAGTCTGAGTGAAGATTGTATGATCACTCAATGTTGTTGATGTCTTGAATGGACTGGGAGAAACCTTGGTACTTGTGGATTTATTGCGAGTTGTGAATGTGTTAGAGCCAGTAGTTCTAGTGGCTTCATTCGTTGTGGATATTGAGGTCAAAACTGATTCAGTTATTCCTTTTGTTGTGACAGATGTAGAATGTGTCTCTGTGGATGAGGACATCATTGATGGAGATGATTTGGGGCTTGTTACTGGAGTCTGAGTGAAGATTTTATGATCACTCGTTGTTGATGATGTAGATAATGGACTGAGAGAAACCTTGGTATTTGTGGATTCATTAGGAGTTGTGAATGTGTTAGGGCCAGTAGTTCTAGTGGCTCCATTTGTAGTGAGTTTTGAGGTTGAAACTGATTCAGTTTTCTCTTTGGTTGTTGACATTCTCACAGATGTAGAGTGTGTTTCTGTGGGTGTGGACCTCATGGATGTAAATGATTTCTTGCTTGTTACTGGAGTCTGAGTGAAGATTGTATGATCACTCAATGTTGTTGATGTCTTGAATGGACTGGGAGAAACCTTGGTACTTGTGGATTTATTGCGAGTTGTGAATGTGTTAGAGCCAGTAGTTCTAGTGGCTTCATTCGTTGTGGATATTGAGGTCAAAACTGATTCAGTTATTCCTTTTGTTGTGACAGATGTAGAATGTGTCTCTGTGGATGAGGACATCATTGATGGAGATGATTTGGGGCTTGTTACTGGAGTCTGAGTGAAGATTTTATGATCACTCGTTGTTGATGATGTAGATAATGGACTGAGAGAAACCTTGGTATTTGTGGATTCATTAGGAGTTGTGAATGTGTTAGGGCCAGTAGTTCTAGTGGCTCCATTCGTAGTGAGTTTTGAGGTTGAAACTGATTCAGTTTTCCCTTTGGTTGTTGACATTCTCACAGATGTTGAGTGTGTTTCTGTGGGTGTGGACCTCATGGATGTAAATGATTTCTTGCTTGTTACTGGAGTCTGAGTGAAGATTGTATGATCACTCAATGTTGTTGATGTCTTGAATGGACTGGGAGAAACCTTGGTATTTGTGGATTCATTAGGAGTTGTGAATGTGTTAGGGCCAGTAGTTCTAGTGGCTCCATTCGTAGTGAGTTTTGAGGTTGAAACTGATTCAGTTATTCCTTTTGTTGTGACAGATGTAGAATGTGTCTCTGTGGATGAGGACATCATTGATGGAGATGATTTGGGGCTTGTTACTGGAGTCTGAGTGAAGATTTTATGATCACTCGTTGTTGATGATGTAGATAATGGACTGAGAGAAACCTTGGTATTTGTGGATTCATTAGTAGTTGTGAATGTGTTAGGGCCAGTAGTTCTAGTGGCTCCATTTGTAGTGAGTTTTGAGGTTGAAACTGATTCAGTTTTCCCTTTGGTTGTTGACATTCTCACAGATGTAGAGTGTGTTTCTGTGGGTGTGGACCTCATGGATGTAAATGATTTCTTGCTTGTTACTGGAGTCTTAGTGAAGATTGTATGATCACTCAATGTTGTTGATGTCTTGAATGGACTGGGAGAAACCTTGGTACTTGTGGATTTATTGCGAGTTGTGAATGTGTTAGGGCCAGTTGTTCTAGTGGCTTCATTCGTTGTGGATATTGAGGTCAAAACTGATTCAGTTATTCCTTTTGTTGTGACAGATGTAGAATGTGTCTCTGTGGATGAGGACATCATTGATGGAGATGATTTGGGGCTTGTGACTGGAATCTGAGTGAAGATTTTATGATCACTCATTGTTGATGATGTAGATAATGGACTGAGAGAAACCTTGGTATTTGTGGATTCATTAGGAGTTGTGAATGTGTTAGGGCCAGTAGTTCTAGTGGCTCCATTCGTAGTGAGTTTTGAGGTTGAAACTGATTCAGTTTTCCCTTTGGTTGTTGACATTCTCACAGATGTTGAGTGTGTTTCTGTGGGTGTGGACCTCATGGATGTAAATGATTTCTTGCTTGTTACTGGAGTCTGAGTGAAGATTGTATGATCACTCAATGTTGTTGATGTCTTGAATGAACTGGGAGAAACCTTGGTATTTGTGGATTCATTAGGAGTTGTGAATGTGTTAGGGCCAGTAGTTCTAGTGGCTCCATTCGTAGTGAGTTTTGAGGTTGAAACTGATTCAGTTTTCCCTTTGGTTGTTGACATTCTCACAGATGTAGAGTGTGTTTCTGTGGGTGTGGACCTCATGGATGTAAATGATTTCTTGCTTGTTACTGGAGTCTGAGTGAAGATTGTATGATCACTCAATGTTGTTGATGTCTTGAATGGACTGGGAGAAACCTTGGTATTTGTGGATTCATTAGGAGTTGTGAATGTGTTAGGGCCAGTAGTTCTAGTGGCTCCATTCGTAGTGAGTTTTGAGGTTGAAACTGATTCAGTTTTCCCTTTGGTTGTTGACATTCTCACAGATGTAGAGTGTGTTTCTGTGGGTGTTGACCTCATGGATGTAAATGATTTCTTGCTTGTTACTGGAGTCTGAGTGAAGATTGTATGATCACTCAATGTTGTTGATGTCTTGAATGGACTGGGAGAAACCTTGGTACTTGTGAATTTATTGCGAGTTGTGAATGTGTTAGAGCCAGTAGTTCTAGTGGCTTCATTTGTTGTGGATATTGAGGTCAAAACTGATTCAGTTATTCCTTTTGTTGTGACAGATGTAGAATGTGTCTCTGTGGATGAGGACATCATTGATGGAGATGATTTGGGGCTTGTTACTGGAGTCTGAGTGAAGATTTTATGATCACTCGTTGTTGATGATGTAGATAATGGACTGAGAGAAACCTTGGTATTTGTGGATTCATTAGGAGTTGTGAATGTGTTAGGGCCAGTAGTTCTAGTGGCTCCATTCGTAGTGAGTTTTGAGGTTGAAACTGATTCAGTGTTCCCTTTGGTTGTTGACATTCTCACAGATGTAGAGTGTGTTTCTGTGGGTGTGGACCTCTTGGATGTAAATGATTTCTTGCTTGTTACTGGAGTCTGAGTGAAGATTGAATGATCACTCAATGTTGTTGATGTCTTGAATGGACTAGGAGAAACCTTGGTATTTGTGGATTCATTAGGAGTTGTGAATGTGTTAGGGCCAGTAGTTCTAGTGGCTCCATTCGTAGTGAGTTTTGAGGTTGAAACTGATTCAGTTTTCCCTTTGGTTGTTGACATTCTCACAGATGTAGAGTGTGTTTCTGTGGGTGTGGACCTCATAAATGTAAATGATTTCTTACTTGTTACTGGAGTCAGAGTGAAGATTGTATGATCACTCAATGTTGTTGATGTCTTGAATGGAGTGGGAGAAATCTTGGTACTTGTGAATTTATTGCGAGTTGTGAATGTGTAACGGCCAGTAGTTCTAGTGGCCTCATTTGTAGTGGATTTTGAGGTCAAAACTGATTCAGTTATTCCTTTTGTTGTTGCCATTGTCACAGATGTAAAATGTGTCTCTGTGGATGAGGACATCATTGATGGAGATGATTTGGGGCTTGTTACTGGAATCTGAGTGACGATTTTATGATCACTCGTTGTTGATGATGTAGATAATGGACTGAGAGAAACCTTGGTATTTGTGGATTCATTAGGAGTCTTGAATGTGTTAGGGCCAGTAGTTCTAGTGGCTCCATTCGTAGTGAGTTTTGAGGTTGAAACTGATTCAGTTTTCTCTTTGGTTGTTGACATTCTCACAGATGTAGAGTGTGTTTCTGTGGGTGTGGACCTCATGGATGTAAATGATTTCTTGCTTGTTACTGGAGTCTGAGTGAAGATTGTATGATCACTCAATGTTGTTGATGTCTTGAATGGAGTGGGAGAAATCTTGGTACTTGCCAATTTATTGCGAGTTGTGAATGTGTTAGGGCCAGTAGTTCTAGTGGCCTCATTTGTAGTGGATTTTGAGGTCAAAACTGATTCAGTTATTCCTTTTGTTGTTGCCATTGTCACAGATGTAGAAAGTGTCTCTGTGGATGAGGACATCATTGGTGGAGATGATTTGGGGCTTGTTACTGGAATCTGAGTGACGATTTTATGATCACTCGTTGTTGATGATGTAGATAATGGACTGAGAGAAACCTTGGTATTTGTGGATTCATTAGGAGTTGTGAATGTGTTAGGGCCAGTAGTTCTAGTGGCTCCATTCGTAGTGAGTTTTGAGGTTGAAACTGATTCAGTTTTCCCTTTGGTTGTTGACATTCTCACAGATGTAGAGTGTGTCTCTGTGGGTGTGGACCTCATGGATGTAAATGATTTCTTGCTTGTTACTGGAGTCTGAGTGAAGATTGTATGATCACTCAATGTTGTTGATGTCTTGAATGGACTGGGAGAAACCTTGGTACTTGTGGATTTATTGCGAGTTGTGAATGTGTTAGGGCCAGTTGTTCTAGTGGCCTCATTTGTAGTGGATTTTAAGGTCAAAACTGATTCAGTTATTCCTTTTGTTGTTGCCATTGTCACAGATGTAGAATGTGTCTCTGTGGATGAGGACATCATTGATGGAGATGATTTCTTGCTTGTTACTGGAGTCTGAGTGAAGATTGTATGATCACTCAATGTTGTTAATGTCTTGAATGGACTGGGAGAAACCTTGGTACTTGTGGATTTATTGCGGGTTGTGAATGTGTTAGGGCCAGTTGATCTAGTGGCCTCATTCGTAGTGGATTTTAAGGTCAAAACTGATTCAGTTATTCCTTTTGTTGTTGCCATTGTCACAGATGTAGAACGTGTCTCTGTGGATGAGGACATCATTGATGGAGATGATTTGGGGCTTGTTACTGGAATCTGAGTGACGATTTTATGATCACTCGTTGTTGATGATGTAGATAATGGACTGAGAGAAAACTTGGTATTTGTGGATTCATTAGGAGTTGTGAATGTGTTAGGGCCAGTAGTTGTAGTGGCTCCATTCGTAGTGAGTTTTGAGGTTGAAACTGATTCAGTTTTCTCTTTGGTTGTTGACATTCTCACAGATGTAGAGTGTGTTTCTGTGGGTGTGGACCTCATGGATGTAAATGATTTCTTGCTTGTTACTGGAGTCTGAGTGAAGATTGTATGATCACTCAATGTTGTTGATGTCTTGAATGGACTGGGAGAAACCTTGGTACTTGTGGATTTATTGCGAGTTGTGAATGTGTTAGGGCCAGTTGTTCTAGTGGCCTCATTCGTAGTGGATTTTGAGGTCAAAACTGATTCAGTTATTCCTTTTGTTGTTGCCATTGTCACAGATGTAGAATGTGTCTCTGTGGATGAGGACATCATTGATGGAGATGATTTGGGTCTTGTTACTGGAATCTGAGTGAAGATTTTATGATCACTCATTGTTGTTATTGTAGAGAGTGTACTGAAAGAAACCTTGGTATTTGTGGATTTATTGGGAGTTGTGAATGTGATAGGGCCAGTTGTTCTCGTGGCTTCATTCGTGGTGAGAGTTAAGGTTGAAACTGATTCAGTTTTCCCTTTGGTTGTTGAGATTCTCACAGATGTGGAGTGTGTTTCTGTGGGTGTGGACCTCATGGATGTAAATGATTTCTTGCTTGTTACTGGAGTCCGAGTGAAGATTGTATGATCACTCAATGTTGTTGATGTCTTGAATGGACTGGGAGAAACCTTGGTACTTGTGGATTTATTGCGAGTTGTCAATGTGTTAGGGCCAGTTGTTCTAGTGGCCTCATTCGTAGTGGACTTTGAGGTCAAAACTGATTCAGTTATTACTTTTGTAGTTGCCATTGTCACAGATGTAGAATGTGTCTCTGTGGATGAGGACATCATTGATGGAGATGATTTGGGGCTTGTTACTGGAATCTGAGTGACGATTTTATGATCACTCGTTGTTGATGATGTAGATAATGGACTGAGAGAAACCTTGGTATTTGTGGATTCATTAGGAGTTGTGAATGTGTTAGGGCCAGTAGTTCTAGTGGCTCCATTCGTAGTGAGTTTTGAGGTTGAAACTGATTCAGTTTTCTCTTTGGTTGTTGACATTCTCACAGATGTAGAGTGTGTTTCTGTGGGTGTGGACCTCATGGATGTAAATGATTTCTTGCTTGTTACTGGAGTCTGAGTGAAGATTGTATGATCACTCAATGTTGTTGATGTCTTGAATGGACTGGGAGAAACCTTGGTACTTGTGGATTTATTGCGAGTTGTGAATGTGTTAGGGCCAGTTGTTCTAGTGGCCTCATTCGTAGTGGATTTTGAGGTCAAAACTGATTCAGTTATTCCTTTTGTTGTTGCTGTTGTCACAGATGTAGAATGTGTCTCTGTGGATGAGGACATCATTGATGGAGATGATTTGGGGCTTGTTACTGGAATCTGAGTGACGATTTTATGATCACTCGTTGTTGATGATGTAGATAATGGACTGAGAGAAACCTTGGTATTTGTGGATTCATTAGGAGTTGTGAATGTGTTAGGGCCAGTAGTTCTAGTGGCTCCATTCGTAGTGAGTTTTGAGGTTGAAACTGATTCAGTTTTCCCTTTGGTTGTTGACATTCTCACAGATGTAGAGTGTGTTTCTGTGGGTGTGGACCTCATGGATGTAAATGATTTCTTGCTTGTTACTGGAGTCTGAGTGAAGATTGTATGATCACTCAATGTTGTTAATGTCTTGAATGGACTGGGAGAAACCTTGGTACTTGTGGATTTATTGCGAGTTGTGAATGTGTAAGGGCCAGTTGTTCTAGTGGCCTCATTCGTAGTGGACTTTGAGGTCAAAACTGATTCAGTTATTCCTTTTGTAGTTGCCATTGTCACAGATGTAGAATGTGTCTCTGTGGATGAGGACATCATTGATGGAGATGATTTGGGGCTTGTTACTGGAGTCTGAGTGAAGATTTTATGATCACTCGTTGATGATGTAGATAATGGACTGAGAGAAACCTTGGTATTTGTAGATTCATTAGGAGTTGTGAATGTGTTAGGGCCAGTAGTTCTAGTGGCTTCATTCGTTGTGGATATTGAGGTCAAAACTGATTCAGTTTTCCTTTTGGTTGTTGACATTCTCACAGATGTAGAGTCTGTTTCTGTGGGTGTGGACCTCATGGATGTAAATGATTTCTTGCTTGTTACTGGAGTCCGAGTGAAGATTGTATGATCACTCAGTGTTGTTGATGTCTTGAATGGAGTGTAAGAAACCTTGGTACTTGTGGATTTATTGCGAGTTGTGAATGTGCTAGGGCCAGTAGTTCTAGTGGCCTCATTTGTGAGTTTTGATGTTAAAATTGATTCAGTTATCCCTTTGGATGTTGCCATTGCCACAGATGTAGAATGTGTCTCTGTGTATGTGGACGTCATGGATGTAGATGATTCCTTGCTTGTTACTGGAATCTGAGTAATGTTTGTATGATCACTCTTTGTTGGAAATGTCAACAATGGACTGGCAGAACCTTGGGTATTTGTAGGTTCATTATCAGTTCTTAATGTGTTCAGGCCAGTTGTTATAGCAGTCACATCTGAATTAAAAAATTGCTGGTCTGGGTCCTTCACTATTAGACCAATATTTAAAACCTTTGAAAGTTCATCCATCGTCATATTTATATTTGATGGATTCATCCTAAGGTTGTCCTGTGCTTTTCTCCATGTTTCCTCAAGTTGATCTTGTTTCACATTTTCATTTCCTGTTAAATGAAACAATATTTTGGCATGATCAATGAATGGTTATGTGCACTTTTCATCACATTATAATGTCAAATACAAAATCTGCCTTCTTCATTCAGTTTATTAAATAACTAATGATAAAGTCAGTTAAAGTCAATAAATAGGTATAATAAATAAGAATAACTAAGGTTACATAAAATTAATTTTCCTTCATCCAAACTTGAATTGGGTTAATTTTACCTGCCTTGGTCACATATCTAATGTCTGTGTAATTTTTTATAACACTATTCACTTTCTACATGTAGCGCCCCCTACTGCTGACTACACCACCCCTTTACTTTACACACAGAGCAAGAGGAACTCAGTAACTTCAGACAACAACAGGTTTTGGAAGAGTATAAAAGTACAAATTTATTAAATATACATTAAAATTCCCAGAAGTGTTGCGCAGGTCAAAAGTAAGAACAAAGAAGAAAACAAATAAACAAATTCATAAGCAGGACATAAGGGACCATAAAAACCCCCACCCCAATCTCTGGCTCAGCTACCGACTACTTCACTGAGAGGTGACTGCACCAGGGCCCAGCCTCCGTAAACACACGTGGAGGGAAGTCACACCCCTAGGGCAGAACACAAATAGTTCAAAATATTTAGCACTGCAACCCTTGTCATCAAAAAAAAGGGGGAAAGAGAAAACCCACCCCTGGTCTCACACAGTCAAAAGGTAACACAGCCACTTAGGCAGATTGCACACGTTCACACAGCTACACTAAAGTGACACACGGGAGGCTGTATGCCCTGCTTAGGCAGGTACCAACAGTAAATAGGGCAGGGAGCCAGAGAGGTGTTGAGGGAGCACGGCTAATTGGGAGGGGGAGACTAACAAATCAAAGAAACAAACAACAAAAAAAAAAGAATAGTAAATCCCCCCTCAACCTGAGGCCACCTCACAATCGGTAATGCAACCCTCTGGCCACCAGGACAGAGGAGGGAAGGGCAAAGTCAACTCACTTAATACAAAAAAGGGGCAGCAGCAGTTCACCACACTTGCACACACTTCATACAATTGTCCGGAAATTAACTACAAAGAGAACAGCAGCTGAGCGACGCCAGCATACAGATCTGCCGCTACAAATCACAGACACACACAGGCTGAAAGGGCTCCGAACCCAGACCCCACTACTCAGGTCGCCACTTGTTGCACACGGTCACTGATGGCCACGGTCCATCTTTCCACATGAGCCCCCGGACACAACAGTGAGCCTCTGGCTACAACACAGCAGGTGCGGGCAGTTTCACAAAACTACTACCTTACGGGAGAAACGCCACACACGCTGCCAGCCACACAGCTCGGAGCTATCGCCAAGTGGAAGCTGCCTGCTAAGGACCCTGAGGTGTCTATACAGGTGCCGGGCCTATTTATGGACCAATCACGTCCATGCTCAAAACGAAACACGCCGGGGAGGCGGAAAAAATAAAAAAATAAAAATAGAAGAGGAGAACCAAGACAGCGCTCCTAGTCCTACATGCTACATACAGGTAATTCACAGTAATGAATAACTATAGGCACATATCAAATCAACAATTTTCAAGACAAATAATTGAATAAGCAGTCTTTAAACAGCTGACCAATTATGACACTTAGAAACTATTTTGATGTCTATCTATCTATCTATCTATCTATCTATCTATCTATCTATCTATCTATCTATCTATCTATCTATCTATCTATCTATCTATCTATCTATCTATCTATCTATCTATCTATCTATCTATCTATCTATCTATCTATCAACCTATCAACCTAAAAAGTTTGGCTTGCTTCTCCTCCTGGGGGAATAGTTATATCAAAATGACCGTTTCGATCAGGAATCGTGTGGTATGTCTTTTGGTGGCGATATTCGTTACTATGGTGACATAGTCGCCATTTTTGTGTGAGATTTTGGCGCAATGCATTCTGGATGGGAAGGCTAGAGTGGTGATGTCATCATTAGAGTGAAAAATCAACAACATTTCTAACTCACGGCCAAAGTTTTCACTGCACATTAATAGTTTTACAAAACATTGGCACAACCCTCCCGATCGCTTCAATGTGAGTAAGAGAGCTGAGAGTTTTACGGTTTTGGCACTATGACCCTCCAAATGCAGCTTTGCGGTCCTACTCTTCCTATCTCTTCCATTATAAATTTTCGCTGACTCATCCTGCATTTTTGTAAAACATTGAATTTCTAACCTGCTCCTGTGTCCACAATTTTCAAGCTACAGAAATAAAAGATATATAACCACGATCAGCCGACCCTCACCTCTCAGAAAATATGTGATTTTTTCAGTTGAGATTGTTAAAATGATCTCCTCTACATCAAAGAGCTGCAGCTGTGTGCGTGAGTAACTGTGGCAACGGCCCCAGCTTCAGCAACATGACAGACTGAGAGCTGATTATCTTATAGGTTATCCCTCAATAACTTTTAATGTAAAGGTATTAGGCCACAGTAGAGTCCCGCCGCCCAACGGCCCAGCCCAAACTCTCACAATGGCTGCAGGAATTGTCTAGTATTTATTTACAAACACAAAGAAATAAACAAGATGAGATTCAAAAGTAAACATCTACAGTTCAGCATCACTAGAATTGCATTTTTTGCCTGTGACACCAAATCTCATGTGATGACCTGTGATGTCACATATTGAAGTCAAAGACACAAAGACCCTTTGTGATTACCAAGGCAGCGGTTAATGGAAATCAACATGCATCCCCCATTACCAGAAGGTCATCAGGAAACACCAGAGAAGGTGGAGATGAATCCAACAATGTAATATTTCTGGTATGAAAAAATCTCTATGGTGTTGGATAGGAAATAATAACTTATATTTATTCCTGTTTGATTTGTCCCATGAGCTGGACATATGATGTTGTAAAACTGTTAAAAAAGAAAATGACCCTGAAAATACGAGAAAGAGACCAGAAAGTCGTATATCTGACATTAGCACCAGCATAGAGACGTTCTAACATCACTTATGCAACTCCTTGGTCTGTAATTTTTATGATTACGTATTTTTAAAGTCATACACTTAAACAGTTTTAAACAGCATATGTCATTCAAACACATTTCTAGCAGGATTTAAAGGTGAAGTTGTTCATTCACAGCTGAGCAGCAACAATTTGGAGCTGAGCTCCAAGAAAATTTGGACATTCTGGATCATGACTATAGGTGATTCAAGGTTCACAATGAGTTAAAGATTGCATCAATTGAGCCAGGATAAATTCATGGCCGACCTCTAGATGGAGAATGTTAGAGAAAGACAGAAACAATCTGCATAACAATTAATGGGGAATGAAGTTGCACCTAAAATATATATATATATATATATATATATATATATATATATATATATATATAAAAACACGGCCCAGCTCTCACAATTTTCTTTTTTTTTCTCACAAGTTTATTATTTTTCCACGGCACTGTAACTAGGTTCTTTTTTGTTTTAACTTTAGTCAACTGTTTTTGAAGTGTTTTTAATTCATTTTTTTATTTTTAATTTTAATCAATTTGAAATATATTTTTAAAAACCTACAATTGTTGGGCTGGGTTATTCACTATTGGACTAATATTCAAAATGATGAAAGTTTATTCATCGTCATATTCATATTTGATTGATTTATCTGATGGTTGTCAATAATTTTTTTCCTCCATGTTTCCTCAAGTTAATCTTGTTTTGCATTTTGATTTCCTGTTAAATGGAACAATGTTTTGGCATGATCAATGAATGGTTCAGTTCACCTTTCATCACATATTCATGTCATGAATTGAAAATTTTTTTTACTTCATTGCTTTGTTTATCTTCATGATTACAAAGCAAATATAATTTTATATTTATATAACTCTATTGCTTTTATGGAACATAGATTGCACCCATAAAAAAATAGTAGACATGTAAGTAGTAAGTCATAGTAGTAAGTAGTAATTAATAGTAGTAATTAAAGGGATGATTTAGATTTTAGTGTCTCATCAAAACTTAATAATTAATCAAGCGTTCGGAGTCCAATCATTTTGAAATGTTTTGATTCAGTGCATCAATGGCTTCAAAGACAGTGTAAATGTAATGTTCCAGATGGAGTAGAGACAGTGAGCACTGCTGCCATGTGCTTCGTGATGTATTTGACACCAAACGAATTGTTTTCCTGTACCTCTCTAATGTGATCAATCACAAATATCTCACATAATCAAACTAGTTGCTTTTAACTCATTGTCATACAACATTTATGAAATATTTGTCAAAAATAAATGCCAAATATATCCTGATGTCTGATATCTGTTAAGAGGGTGAAAAAGAAAAAAAGAATTACAAAAATGAGACTTACCATTTTTTTGTGCATAGAATGCAATCAACATGATGACCATAAATGTAATAAGTGTGGTGGAAAGCCTCCTCCAATTGTAGAATCCCGAATAAATCCACTTTTTCATTTTCCTGTATATTTAGGCAGTAAACTTCTTGCAGTAAAGATAAAATATTCTCACATTGAATTGCAGTTACATTTAATTCTGTTGGCACTTGTGGTGCCATATATTCGTTGTCTGTCAGTAGTAAATCTTCTAAAGGTGTCATCAATAATCAGCCAGTACACTGAGGTTGACAAAAGTTGTGCCCTCCCTAGGCAAACCTGTGTCGTATTGTAGCATGGCACTGCAAGAATTTGTGAACTTCTCGGAAAGCAAACTTACATCCTGTACATGCTTGTTTACAAAGGGACAGATTATGACGTTCATGGTGAGTGTGTGAGGTGGAGTTTGGGTGTGTTTGAGTCTAGAAAGGAGAAAAAAGATATTACTCAATGTTGTTTCAATAAACATTTATTAACTGTGACATCAGAGATTTTTAATATACATTACAATATTTGTAAAATGTAATAGATATGTCAGGCATTTTTTGTAAAACTCTATACACTAAAACCATAAAGTTATTATACATGTAAAAATATATATATATTTTTTGCAAAACTCTAAAACTACATCAAGCATTAACTACTGGTAAAAGCAAAGCACTTGTGGGTTTCGATTTTCTGTGTGTAGCAAATGCAGTTTGCATTTTGCCTTACATAATAGGTAGAAGCAGTCCCTCAATTTTTTCACAATTTTGCAGTCACATTATTCCTGCGTAATCTGCAATATATTGAAAAATTTGGAGATGCTGCATTTTTCTTTATTCCTATATGTTGCAAAATTGTTTCTTTCAATAAAAAAACCCAAATACTACCAATTTTTTTTACCAAAACCCATATATCTTTTCTCCACCACTTCCATGCACACACACAATCGTTTTCTTTTCTGTCACACACCTGCCTTGATTTCATGTTCCAATTAAGCCCTGATTGCTGACACCTTACAGCCGATTAAAACAAGCGTTGTGTTTTTTCAAGACATTCAAGGTCGTGTCAGCTTTTGCTACCTCTGCCACTATGTACGTCACTAAGTAAGTGTGCACAGTGCACTACATTTTCACATTAAAAATATATAAAACACATATAAAAAATAGTAAGTGTAATGCAGAATACACAATTTTTGACACCGCATCAGTGTTCTATTTATGTTTTTTAATATCTCAAGCCTATTTAGAACTTTGATGAGATTTACAATTTAAATGAAAAAAGCTTGCAAATTTTACACAAATCAGTCATTTTTATCAGAAATTTCACAGAAAAAACCTGAAATCCTGATGGGATTGAAGGAGGTATGAGTAGTAATAGTAAACATACATTCACACAGATGTCCTAATGTGTAAAGTATGGCTGTGTATGCCTAAACATAACAAGATAAAAACATTTAGCACTGAATGAAATGACAAAGACACTTTATTCAATTATCAGTAATGCAATACTGTAGTAAGTGGTATGTTTAGTGTCAAATAGTACTGATGTAGCCTTGGTTCATCCTGAAACTGTGTAATATTCTTTTATAGATAGGAAAGTAAACAGCCAACATTTTAACCATCCATTTTGGATTAGTTGTTTTACTTCAATGAATGTGACTAATAGTAATTTTATTTGCTTTGTTCTTGACATTTATTTCAATTCTATCTTTAAATGCTTGATATGTCTAATTGTGAATATGTTGTCAACATTTTGAAAACATATTCAATTGAACTGAAAGGTCATGCTATAAATAGACTGGTAGATATGATATTGGCAGCGTTACTGAATAAACTCACTAGCACCAGAAATAGGTTTAGAGTCGTCACGACGTTAAACACACAATTTCTTATGATGTTGAAACTGCAAGAGGTTTGGGTGAAGCTGTCCACGCCTCTGTTTGCTTATGAGAAAGTCATTTCTGAAATGCCAGGCAACAAAATAAAATGCTACATCATACTAGATAGCAAAATTTCACAATGCAGTTGAAATAAATGTATTTGTAAATCAATCTATTGTGTACTAGAAAACAATAGTGGAGGTTTGGTTTTGACCCTGATAGTGATATTTTTTGTCAGACAAAAATGTTTGTTACTCACATTTAATGACTTGTAAATAAAACCATTTATTAAGACTTCTACTAAGATTTTTATCTTCTATTTTGATATGAGACCAAAAATAATATTTGAAAAAATAATTGTCATGTGAAATGCTACAACTAAATGAACGTACAGAAACCTGTGCTGTTCTGTAACAGCTGTTGTGTGATTCTGTCCTCCTTTCAAGTTGTGTATTTTGGTGACACCATTTCTTTCTTGACACTAAACCACAGTGATGCTCATATTATTGCAAAATCTCATCTACCTTCTGAACTCAAGTGTAGATCTTCAGCTAGGAGATCAGATGTCTGCAGTTCACTTGTTTGTGTAGCTTTGTGCAGAGCAGCAGCTGCTCCTGACAGGATTTTCTGAATAAATTGATACAATCAAACACATCAGTTGGATAAGCTTTATCCCATAAATTATATTTGCAGGATATACGCAATGTATTATAAAAACTGGATTCCTGCCTTCCAGGTTTTAGTACTAAAGATTAGTAATTAAGGGGTTATAGTTGTGTGTGTCCTGTCAACAGTTTTACAGGATTCTCTTTTACTATATATATATATATATATACACATTCATGACAGGAGCTTCCCTCCACTTTCTTTACCTTGGGAAGTTAAAAAGACAGTTATGAATATGGATTACATTTGACCTGGAATAGCCTAATTGTACAAAATATTGTAGCACCAATGTAAAATTACAACCATTTAAAATATTTTCACTTTAATATATTTTGAATCACTTTAGAAACCGTCACACACAATTTTGCACAAAAAAATATATTTAGGATATTTTTATGGCTTACAAATGTTCAAATTGACTCTGTCTGAAACTTGTTGTGAACTTTTTTTTTTTTTTTTTTTTTTTTTTCCAATCCAACCCCTTTATAGTTCTTCTCAAACATGTACAAAACATGTGGCTCTATTTCCTAAAACTCTAAACACAAAGTTTGAGAGTTAAACCACCACTTCCAGACACAGATGTATGTGATATGGTAGAATATCACAATGGAATGCCAACAACTCCTCACTACTGTGCTGTACGTGCTGTAACCATAGGCAGTGTATCTTTGTGTCCTGAGGTTTTGGTTGGTGTGTCAACAATTGTTATCTCTACAACTGGGGAATTGTTTTGGTTCCAGCTGTGATACCTTGAGGTAATGATATTAGATGCCAGTGCTTTCTAAATGAGCACATGGTACAATCAGTGATATATGAAGATACTGTGTAGTTTTTTTTTTCTTTTTTACAAAATTCAAAAAAAAAAATCTTATAGTATAGTGTTTTGGAAACTGGGTCGGCTGGTAAATGGCATTATGTTTTGAAGGTGTTTAATATTCACAGCTATATTGTTCAAGAGATAAAGAAAAAACTGTATTAGGATGGATTAGTTTTGACATGTTAAGTTTATATAAAATCACAAAATAGGTTAAATTATATATCAATAATACAAATCAAGAAATAAATCATTTAACAAAAATTATAATTGGTTGTATATATTGCATGCATCGATAAAATAATAATAAATTAGATCAAAGTTCTCTAGGTCATCTTGGGGTGGTGTTCCAAACGACAGGTTGTTTAATGTTGTGACCTAGAGAAACACAACAAGGACAACATTGTTTATTAGCATTACATTTGTTGATATCATCATTCAGACCATTATTTTACATTCATGTTCTTGTGTACTTTTTTTTGGTACTAATACCTGTACTCAAGGGTCAGAGTTTTATAGATGAGGACTTAAACCCCCTGAAGTGTATGTGCCTGCAAATCCCAAGTTGTGACCTCCTGGACAAAATAATATGATAAATTTGAAACAGCATATGAATGAGTATGACTTGAATTTAACTGAATTTGTTGATTCCTTGAAAAACAGTGTCTACAAAATCATGGATACCTCTATCTGAGAAGTCAAAGAAGTCTTCTTCAAAAGCAGACAGCCTTCTGTTATAGGAGTTATTCCTTTTCCTAAAATAAAGGGAGCATCATCAATTACTCATTTATACATTTGCATTTATAAGATACAATCCTTGTAGGCTGAATATTATTTTGTCTGTTTCTTTCTCACTTGAATAACAAAGTGATAAACAAAATGATAAATATTGTGCATCAAAGCCTACCAAGAGCCTCTGTGTCTTTTTCTGGCGATGACAGCGATGACAATAATAATCAAGATCAGGAGTGCTCCTGCCAGTGATCCAAACAGTGCTCCATAGAAACCTGGACCCCGGCGGAATAGCTCACATCTTGGACCATAAAACTGCTCCAAGCTAGAACTGTAGCACCTGTGTGTAAAGCCACAAAATTAAATGCATTAACAAAAGTATTATTATGAATAAATATATTAGATGTATCTTAGCTCCTGTCTCACCTGCAAATGGGCCCTTTGTATATGTGATTAAAACAATCTCCATGACGATGACAGTAATATGGATTTGTTTCGCATGGTCCGATGCACTGCCATTGACCATTAATAATCTCAGCAGTGTAATTAGAAAACTGGGTACAATTTACAAAAGGCTTGAGATCCGTGATATCTGATTGATTTGAAAAACACACACACACACACAGACACTTTGACAAATTGCATGGACACTCACATTTTGTGAAATACACTTTCAGACTTTACATACACTTACTATTAATGGGAGGTGGAATGAAGGTCAGTCTAGTCAATTGCACAGGGGCATTATCAAAGGCCTGAGAAATCTTCTGAAGGTTACTGGTATCATTCAAGATATCTGTCAATACCCCATCAAGGTAATGGTTGACAAACTGGATTTGTGTTTCATTATTCAGATAGTTGTATGCCGCTACACTTTCTGCAACAACACTTCCTGGTCTACAATAAAACATAAGAAATATATATTTACAAATGAAAACAGCTTATACTTGAAAAGTACAAATTCAAATCATTGCATTAATAGAGATATAAAAAACCCTACATTAAATCTTCAATGATGACGTTCTTAAAGGCGAATGGATCAGCTTCTTTACACAGGGGTTTAAGCTGGATATGAAAACACATGACAGATATTATTGCCTAGATATTAGATAGGTGACAGACAGAAATATTATGAAACTAGATCACTTATTGTGTTAAAATCATCAATTAATGCAATGATAATAACTCTACCTCCTTTAATAATGTGTTGATGAAATCTAATGATTGATTTGACATTAAATCATGAAAATCTTTCAGAAAAGTGGTATAGATTTTCAAAGTAACATTTGCTTGTCGAGTTGGTATTAGTCCAGTATCTGAAAAAAATGATGGCACATATATTAACATTGCAATAGCATGATAATGTTTTCACATTCAACACAGAAACCTAATCAAAAATCAAAATACTGCTATAAACAACTTATTTCTGCATTCAAAAATATTTTTAGCTATTACAGTATTTTGAATGAGTGTGGTTGTGAATAAAAGATCTCACCAAGATGAGCAGAAGTGTGGTTAAATCCATAAACACATCTATCTCCATAGACTGATTCTTGACATTGGCATTGACATCTGCCAAGCGTTGTGTTAAATTTACACTCTCCCATGATACAATGACAGTCCTCATTTCTACACTGAGGAGTTGTAGATGGTGTTGTCCCAGTGACAGTGGTATTAGAGAAAGAAATAATGGTAGTTGTAACTGTGGAGGGTGAACTAGATGTTTCCTTAGTGTTAGTTTGAAAATATATAGTTGTTGTGGAATGATCATTATTAGTAATTTTAGCAACTTTCTTTGTTGTTAGTGTGGAGGTGGACACTGGTGATTCAATTGTTGCTGATGATGTTGCCATTCTGACAGATGTAGACTGGGGCTCTGTGGGGGTGGTCATTGTGGAGAGTGAAGGAGTTGCTTCCTGAGGATTTGTTGTAAAATTGATAGTTGTGAAATCAACAGAATTAGTGGTTTGTCTAACTTTGTTCGTAGGGAGGAGGGAGGTTGCCAAAAGTGATGTAGTTATTCCTGCTGTTGTCACAGTTGTAGACTGTGGCTCTGTGGTTGGTAAATTTATTGTTGTAGATATTTCTGGGCTTGTTACTGGAATCTTCAAATGTTTGGTCAATGGAGGGAGAGTGGAATGTGAACTAGGTGATTCCTCATTCTTGGTTGAAAAATTGTTAGTTGTGGAATGATCAACATTTGTTGTTTTAGTAACTCTGTTTGTGGTGAAGGGGGAGGTTGAAACCACTGATGTTGTCATTCCTGCTGTTGTTCCCGTTGTCACAGATGTAGACTGTGGCTCTGTGGTTGGTAAAAGTATTGTTGTAGATGCTTCCGGGCTTGTTGCTGGAATGCTTGAATGTGTGGTCAATGGAAGGACTGTGGAATGTGAACTAGGTGATTCCTCATTCTTGGTTGAAAAATTGATAGTTGTGGAATGATCAACATTTGTTGTTTTAGTAACTCTGTTTGTGATGAAGGGGGAGGTTGAAACCACTGATGTTGTTATCCCTGCTGTTGTTCCCTTTGTCACAGATGTAGACTGTGGCTCTGTGGTTGGTAACAGTATTGTTGTAGATGGTTCTGGACTTGTTACTGGAATCTTCAAATGTTTGGTCAATGGAGGGAGAGTGGAATGTGAACTAGGTGATTCCTCATTCTTGGTTGAAAAATTGATAGTTGTGGAATGATCAACATTCGATGTTGTCACAGATGTAGACTGTAGCTCTGTGGTTGGTAACAGTATTGTTGTAGATGCTTCCGGACTTGTTGCTGGAATGCTTGAATGTGTGGTCAATGGAAGGACTGTGGAATGTGAACTTGGTGATTCCTCATTCTTGGTTGAAAAATTGATAGTTGTGGAATGATCAGCATTAGTAGTTGTAGTAACTCTGTTTGTAGTGAAAGGGGAGGTAGAAACCACTGATGTTGTTATCCCTGCTGTTGTTCCCGTTGTCACAGATATAGATTGTGGCTCTGTGGTTGGTAACAGTATTGTTGTAGATACTTCTGGACTTGTTACTGGACTTGTTACTGGAATCTTCAAATGTTCCGGGCTTGTTGCTGGAATGCTTGAATGTGTGGTCAATGGAAGGACTGTGGAATGTGAAGTAGGTAATTCCTCATTCTTGGTTGAAAAATTGATAGTTGTGGAATGATCAACATTAGTAGTTTTAGTAACTCTGTTTGTAGTGAAAGGGGAGGTTGAAACCACTGATGTTGTTATCCCTGCTGTTGTTCCCGTTGTCACAGATGTAGACTGTGGCTCTGTTGTTGGTAACAGTATTGTTGTAGATGCTTCCGGGCTTGTTACTGGAATCTTCAAATGTTTGGTCAATGGAGGGAGAGTGGAATGTGAACTAGGTGATTCCTCAGTCTTAGGTGAAAAATTGATAGTTGTGGAATGATCAACATTAGTAGTTTTAGTAACTCTGTTTGTGGTGAAGGGGGAGGTTGAAACCACTGATGTTGTCATTCCTGCTGTTGTTCCTATTGTCACAGTTGTAGACTGTGGCTCTTTGGTTGGTAAATTTATTGTTGTAGATACTTCTGGACTTGTTACTGGACTTGTTACTGGAATCTTCAAATGTTCCGGGCTTGTTGCTGGAATGCTTGAATGTGTGGTCAATGGAAGGACTGTGGAATGTGAAGTAGGTGATTCCTCATTCTTGGTTGAAAAATTGATAGTTGTGGAATGATCAACATTAGTAGTTTTAGTAACTCTGTTTGTAGTGAAAGGGGAGGTTGAAACCACTGATGTTGTTATCCCTGCTGTTGTTCCCGTTGTCACAGATGTAGACTGTGGCTCTGTTGTTGGTAACAGTATTGTTGTAGATGCTTCCGGGCTTGTTACTGGAATCTTCAAATGTTTGGTCAATGGAGGGAGAGTGGAATGTGAACTAGGTGATTCCTCAGTCTTAGGTGAAAAATTGATAGTTGTGGAATGATCAACATTAGTAGTTTTAGTAACTCTGTTTGTGGTGAAGGGGGAGGTTGAAACCACTGATGTTGTCATTCCTGCTGTTGTTCCTATTGTCACAGTTGTAGACTGTGGCTCTTTGGTTGGTAAATTTATTGTTGTAGATACTTCTGGACTTGTTACTGGACTTGTTACTGGAATCTTCAAATGTTCCGGGCTTGTTGCTGGAATGCTTGAATGTGTGGTCAATGGAAGGACTGTGGAATGTGAAGTAGGTGATTCCGCATTCTTGGTTGAAAAATTGATAGTTGTGGAATGATCAACATTAGTAGTTTTAGTAACTCTGTTTGTAGTGAAAGGGGAGGTTGAAACCACTGATGTTGTTATCCCTGCTGTTGTTCCCGTTGTCACAGATGTAGACTGTGGCTCTGTTGTTGGTAACAGTATTGTTGTAGATGCTTCCGGGCTTGTTACTGGAATCTTCAAATGTTTGGTCAATGGAGGGAGAGTGGAATGTGAACTAGGTGATTCCTCAGTCTTAGGTGAAAAATTGATAGTTGTGGAATGATCAACATTAGTAGTTTTAGTAACTCTGTTTGTAGTGAAAGGGGAGGTTGAAACCACTGATGTTGTTATCCCTGCTGTTGTTCCCGTTGTCACAGATGTAGACTGTGGCTGTGTGGTTGGTAACAGTATTGTTGTAGATGCGTCCGGTCTTGTTGCTGGAATGCTTGAATATGTGGTCAATGGAAGGACTGTGGAATGTGAACTTGGTGATTCCTCATTCTTGGTTGAAAAATTGATAGTTGTGGAATGATCAACATTTGTTGTTTTAGTAACTCTGTTTGTGGTGAAGGGGGAGGTTGAAACCACTGATGTTGTCATTCCTGCTGTTGTTCCTATTGTCACAGTTGTAGACTGTGGCTCTTTGGTTGGTAAATTTATCGTTGTAGATACTTCTGGACTTGTTACTGGACTTGTTACTGGAATCTTCAAATGTTCCGGGCTTGTTGCTGGAATGCTTGAATGTGTGGTCAATGGAAGGACTGTGGAATGTGAACTAGGTGATTCCTCAGTCTTAGGTGAAAAATTGATAGTTGTGGAATGATCAACATTAGTAGTTTTAGTAACTCTGTTTGTAGTGAAAGGGGAGGTTGAAACCACTGATGTTGTTATCCCTGCTGTTGTTCCCGTTGTCACAGATGTAGACTGTAGCTCTGTGGTTGGTAACAGTATTGTTGTAGATGCTTCTGGACTTGTTACTGGAATTTTCAAATGTTTGGTCAATGGAGGGGGAATGGAATGTGAACTAGGTGATTCCTCAGTCTTAGGTGAAAAATTGATGGTTGTGGAATGATCAACATTAGTAGTTTTAGTAACTCTGTTTGTAGTGAAAGGGGAGGTTGAAACCACTGATGTTGTTATCCCTGCTGTTGTTCCCGTTGTCACAGATGTAGACTGTGGCTGTGTGGTTGGTAACAGTATTGTTGTAGATGCGTCCGGTCTTGTTGCTGGAATGCTTGAATATGTGGTCAATGGAAGGACTGTGGAATGTGAACTTGGTGATTCCTCATTCTTGGTTGAAAAATTGATAGTTGTGGAATGATCAACATTTGTTGTTTTAGTAACTCTGTTTGTGGTGAAGGGGGAGGTTGAAACCACTGATGTTGTCATTCCTGCTGTTGTTCCTATTGTCACAGTTGTAGACTGTGGCTCTTTGGTTGGTAAATTTATCGTTGTAGATACTTCTGGACTTGTTACTGGACTTGTTACTGGAATCTTCAAATGTTCCGGGCTTGTTGCTGGAATGCTTGAATGTGTGGTCAATGGAAGGACTGTGGAATGTGAACTAGGTGATTCCTCAGTCTTAGGTGAAAAATTGATAGTTGTGGAATGATCAACATTAGTAGTTTTAGTAACTCTGTTTGTAGTGAAAGGGGAGGTTGAAACCACTGATGTTGTTATCCCTGCTGTTGTTCCCGTTGTCACAGATGTAGACTGTAGCTCTGTGGTTGGTAACAGTATTGTTGTAGATGCTTCTGGACTTGTTACTGGAATTTTCAAATGTTTGGTCAATGGAGGGGGAATGGAATGTGAACTAGGTGATTCCTCAGTCTTAGGTGAAAAATTGATGGTTGTGGAATGATCAACATTAGTAGTTTTAGTAACTCTGTTTGTAGTGAAAGGGGAGGTTGATACCACTGATGTTGTTATCCCTGCTGTTGTTCCTGTTGTCACAGATGTAGACTGTGGTTCTGTTGTTGGTAACAGTATTGTTGTAGATGCTTCCGGGCTTGTTGCTGGAATGCTTGAATGTGTGGTCAATGGAAGGACTGTGGAATGTGAAGTAGGCGATTCCTCATTCTTGGTTGAAAAATTGATAGTTGTGGAATGATCAACATTAGTAGTTTTAGTAACTCTGTTTGTAGTGAAAGGGGAGGTTGAAACCACTGATGTTGTTATCCCCGCTGTTGTTCCCGTTGTCACAGATGTAGACTGTAGCTCTGTGGTTTTTAACAGTATTGTTGTAGATGCTTCTGGACTTGTTACTGGAATCTTCAAATGTTTGGTCAATGGAGGGAGAGTGGAATGTGAACTAGGTGATTCCTCAGTCTTAGGTGAAAAATTGATAGTTGTGGAATGATCAACATTAGTAGTTTTAGTAACTCTGTTTGTAGTGAAAGGGGAGGTTGAAACCACTGATGTTGTTATCCCCGCTGTTGTTCCCGTTGTCACAGATGTAGACTGTGGCTCTGTGGTTGGTAACAGTATTGTTGTAGATGCTTCCGGTCTTGTTGCTGGACTGCTTGAATGTGTGGTCAATGGAAGGACTGTGGAATGTGAACTTGGTGATTCCTCATTCTTGGTTGAAAAATTGATAGTTGTGGAATGATCAACATTTGTTGTTTTAGTAACTCTGTTTGTGGTGAAGGGGGAGGTTGAAACCACTGATGTTGTCATTCCTGCTGTTGTTCCTATTGTCACAGATGTAGACTGTGGCTCTGTGGTTGGTAACAGTATTGTTGTAGATGCTTCTGGACTTGTTACTGGAATCTTCAAATGTTTGGTCAATGGATGGAGAGTGGAATGTGAAGTAGGTGATTCCTCAGTCTTAGATGAAAAATTGATAGTTGTGGAATGATCAACATTAGTAGTTTTAGTAACTCTGTTTGTAGTGAAAGGGGAGGTTGAAACCACTGATGTTGTTATCCCCGCTGTTGTTCCCGTTGTCACAGATGTAGACTGTGGCTCTGTGGTTGGTAAGAGTATTGTTGTAGATGCTTCCGGGCTTGTTGCTGGAATGCTTGAATGTGTGGTCAATGGAAGGACTGTGGAATATGAACTAGGTGATTCCTCAGTCTTAGGTGAAAAATTGATAGTTGTGGAATGATCAACATTAGTAGTTTTAGTAACTCTGTTTGTAGTGAAAGGGGAGGTTGAAACCACTGATGTTGTTATCCCTGCTGTTTTTCCCGTTGTCACAGATGTAGACTGTAGCTCTGTGGTTGGTAACAGAATTGTTGTAGATGCTTCTGGACTTGTTACTGGAATTTTCAAATGTTTGGTCAATGGAGGGGGAATGGAATGTGAACTAGGTGATTCCTCAGTCTTAGGTGAAAAATTGATAGTTGTGGAATGATCAACATTAGTAGTTTTAGTAACTCTGTTTGTGGTGAAAGGGGAGGTTGATACCACTGATGTTGTTATCCCTGCTGTTGTTCCTGTTGTCACAGATGTAGACTGTGGTTCTGTTGTTGGTAACAGTATTGTTGTAGATGCTTCCGGTATTGTTGCTGGACTGCTTGAATGTGTGGTCAATGGAAGGACTGTGGAATGTGAACTTGGTGATTCCTCATTCTTGGTTGAAAAATTGGTAGTTGTGGAATGATCAACATTTGTTGTTTTAGTAACTCTGTTTGTGGTGAAGGGGGAGGTTGAAACCACTGATGTTGTCATTCCTGCTGTTGTTCCTATTGTCACAGATGTAGACTGTGGCTCTGTGGTTGGTAACAGTATTGTTGTAGATGCTTCTGGACTTGTTACTGGAATCTTCAAATGTTTGGTCAATGGAGGGAGAGTGGAATGTGAACTAGGTGATTCCTCAGTCTTAGATGAAAAATTGATAGTTGTGAAATGATCAACATTAGTAGTTTTAGTAACTCTGTTTGTAGTGAAAGGGGAGGTTGAAACCACTGATGTTGTTATCCCCGCTGTTGTTCCCGTTGTCACAGATGTAGACTGTGGCTCTGTGGTTGGTAAAAGTATTGTTGTAGATGCTTCCGGGCTTGTTGCTGGAATGCTTGAATGTGTGGTCAATGGAAGGACTGTGGAATGTGAACTAGGTGATTCCTCAGTCTTAGGTGAAAAATTGATAGTTGTGGAATGATCAACATTAGTAGTTTTAGTAACTCTGTTTGTAGTGAAAGGGGAGGTTGAAACCACTGATGTTGTTATCCCTGCTGTTGTTCCCGTTGTCACAGATGTAGACTGTAGCTCTGTGGTTGGTAACAGTATTGTTGTAGATGCTTCTGGACTTGTTACTGGAATTTTCAAATGTTTGGTCAATGGAGGGGGAATGGAATGTGAACTAGGTGATTCCTCAGTCTTAGGTGAAAAATTGATGGTTGTGGAATGATCAACATTAGTAGTTTTAGTAACTCTGTTTGTAGTGAAAGGGGAGGTTGATACCACTGATGTTGTTATCCCTGCTGTTGTTCCTGTTGTCACAGATGTAGACTGTGGTTCTGTTGTTGGTAACAGTATTGTTGTAGATGCTTCCGGGCTTGTTGCTGGAATGCTTGAATGTGTGGTCAATGGAAGGACTGTGGAATATGAACTAGGTGATTCCTCAGTCTTAGGTGAAAAATTGATAGTTGTGGAATGATCAACATTAGTAGTTTTAGTAACTCTGTTTGTAGTGAAAGGGGAGGTTGAAACCACTGATGTTGTTATCCCTGCTGTTGTTCCCGTTGTCACAGATGTAGACTGTAGCTCTGTGGTTGGTAACAGAATTGTTGTAGATGCTTCTGGACTTGTTACTGGAATTTTCAAATGTTTGGTCAATGGAGGGGGAATGGAATGTGAACTAGGTGATTCCTCAGTCTTAGGTGAAAAATTGATAGTTGTGGAATGATCAACATTAGTAGTTTTAGTAACTCTGTTTGTGGTGAAAGGGGAGGTTGATACCACTGATGTTGTTATCCCTGCTGTTGTTCCTGTTGTCACAGATGTAGACTGTGGTTCTGTTGTTGGTAACAGTATTGTTGTAGATGCTTCCGGGCTTGTTGCTGGAATGCTTGAATGTGTGGTCAATGGAAGGACTGTGGAATGTGAAGTAGGCGATTCCTCATTCTTGGTTGAAAAATTGATAGTTGTGGAATGATCAACATTAGTAGTTTTAGTAACTCTGTTTGTAGTGAAAGGGGAGGTTGAAACCACTGATGTTGTTATCCCCGCTGTTGTTCCCGTTGTCACAGATGTAGACTGTAGCTCTGTGGTTTTTAACAGTATTGTTGTAGATGCTTCTGGACTTGTTACTGGAATCTTCAAATGTTTGGTCAATGGAGGGAGAGTGGAATGTGAACTAGGTGATTCCTCAGTCTTAGGTGAAAAATTGATAGTTGTGGAATGATCAACATTAGTAGTTTTAGTAACTCTGTTTGTAGTGAAAGGGGAGGTTGAAACCACTGATGTTGTTATCCCCGCTGTTGTTCCCGTTGTCACAGATGTAGACTGTGGCTCTGTGGTTGGTAACAGTATTGTTGTAGATGCTTCCGGTCTTGTTGCTGGACTGCTTGAATGTGTGGTCAATGGAAGGACTGTGGAATGTGAACTTGGTGATTCCTCATTCTTGGTTGAAAAATTGATAGTTGTGGAATGATCAACATTTGTTGTTTTAGTAACTCTGTTTGTGGTGAAGGGGGAGGTTGAAACCACTGATGTTGTCATTCCTGCTGTTGTTCCTATTGTCACAGATGTAGACTGTGGCTCTGTGGTTGGTAACAGTATTGTTGTAGATGCTTCTGGACTTGTTACTGGAATCTTCAAATGTTTGGTCAATGGAGGGAGAGTGGAATGTGAACTAGGTGATTCCTCAGTCTTAGATGAAAAATTGATAGTTGTGAAATGATCAACATTAGTAGTTTTAGTAACTCTGTTTGTAGTGAAAGGGGAGGTTGAAACCACTGATGTTGTTATCCCCGCTGTTGTTCCCGTTGTCACAGATGTAGACTGTGGCTCTGTGGTTGGTAAAAGTATTGTTGTAGATGCTTCCGGGCTTGTTGCTGGAATGCTTGAATGTGTGGTCAATGGAAGGACTGTGGAATGTGAACTAGGTGATTCCTCAGTCTTAGGTGAAAAATTGATAGTTGTGGAATGATCAACATTAGTAGTTTTAGTAACTCTGTTTGTAGTGAAAGGGGAGGTTGAAACCACTGATGTTGTTATCCCTGCTGTTGTTCCCGTTGTCACAGATGTAGACTGTAGCTCTGTGGTTGGTAACAGTATTGTTGTAGATGCTTCTGGACTTGTTACTGGAATTTTCAAATGTTTGGTCAATGGAGGGGGAATGGAATGTGAACTAGGTGATTCCTCAGTCTTAGGTGAAAAATTGATGGTTGTGGAATGATCAACATTAGTAGTTTTAGTAACTCTGTTTGTAGTGAAAGGGGAGGTTGATACCACTGATGTTGTTATCCCTGCTGTTGTTCCTGTTGTCACAGATGTAGACTGTGGTTCTGTTGTTGGTAACAGTATTGTTGTAGATGCTTCCGGGCTTGTTGCTGGAATGCTTGAATGTGTGGTCAATGGAAGGACTGTGGAATGTGAAGTAGGCGATTCCTCATTCTTGGTTGAAAAATTGATAGTTGTGGAATGATCAACATTAGTAGTTTTAGTAACTCTGTTTGTAGTGAAAGGGGAGGTTGAAACCACTGATGTTGTTATCCCCGCTGTTGTTCCCGTTGTCACAGATGTAGACTGTAGCTCTGTGGTTTTTAACAGTATTGTTGTAGATGCTTCTGGACTTGTTACTGGAATCTTCAAATGTTTGGTCAATGGAGGGAGAGTGGAATGTGAACTAGGTGATTCCTCAGTCTTAGGTGAAAAATTGATAGTTGTGGAATGATCAACATTAGTAGTTTTAGTAACTCTGTTTGTAGTGAAAGGGGAGGTTGAAACCACTGATGTTGTTATCCCCGCTGTTGTTCCCGTTGTCACAGATGTAGACTGTGGCTCTGTGGTTGGTAACAGTATTGTTGTAGATGCTTCCGGTCTTGTTGCTGGACTGCTTGAATGTGTGGTCAATGGAAGGACTGTGGAATGTGAACTTGGTGATTCCTCATTCTTGGTTGAAAAATTGATAGTTGTGGAATGATCAACATTTGTTGTTTTAGTAACTCTGTTTGTGGTGAAGGGGGAGGTTGAAACCACTGATGTTGTCATTCCTGCTGTTGTTCCTATTGTCACAGATGTAGACTGTGGCTCTGTGGTTGGTAACAGTATTGTTGTAGATGCTTCTGGACTTGTTACTGGAATCTTCAAATGTTTGGTCAATGGAGGGAGAGTGGAATGTGAACTAGGTGATTCCTCAGTCTTAGATGAAAAATTGATAGTTGTGAAATGATCAACATTAGTAGTTTTAGTAACTCTGTTTGTAGTGAAAGGGGAGGTTGAAACCACTGATGTTGTTATCCCCGCTGTTGTTCCCGTTGTCACAGATGTAGACTGTGGCTCTGTGGTTGGTAAAAGTATTGTTGTAGATGCTTCCGGGCTTGTTGCTGGAATGCTTGAATGTGTGGTCAATGGAAGGACTGTGGAATGTGAACTAGGTGATTCCTCAGTCTTAGGTGAAAAATTGATAGTTGTGGAATGATCAACATTAGTAGTTTTAGTAACTCTGTTTGTAGTGAAAGGGGAGGTTGAAACCACTGATGTTGTTATCCCTGCTGTTGTTCCCGTTGTCACAGATGTAGACTGTAGCTCTGTGGTTGGTAACAGTATTGTTGTAGATGCTTCTGGACTTGTTACTGGAATTTTCAAATGTTTGGTCAATGGAGGGGGAATGGAATGTGAACTAGGTGATTCCTCAGTCTTAGGTGAAAAATTGATGGTTGTGGAATGATCAACATTAGTAGTTTTAGTAACTCTGTTTGTAGTGAAAGGGGAGGTTGATACCACTGATGTTGTTATCCCTGCTGTTGTTCCTGTTGTCACAGATGTAGACTGTGGTTCTGTTGTTGGTAACAGTATTGTTGTAGATGCTTCCGGGCTTGTTGCTGGAATGCTTGAATGTGTGGTCAATGGAAGGACTGTGGAATGTGAAGTAGGCGATTCCTCATTCTTGGTTGAAAAATTGATAGTTGTGGAATGATCAACATTAGTAGTTTTAGTAACTCTGTTTGTAGTGAAAGGGGAGGTTGAAACCACTGATGTTGTTATCCCCGCTGTTGTTCCCGTTGTCACAGATGTAGACTGTAGCTCTGTGGTTTTTAACAGTATTGTTGTAGATGCTTCTGGACTTGTTACTGGAATCTTCAAATGTTTGGTCAATGGAGGGAGAGTGGAATGTGAACTAGGTGATTCCTCAGTCTTAGGTGAAAAATTGATAGTTGTGGAATGATCAACATTAGTAGTTTTAGTAACTCTGTTTGTAGTGAAAGGGGAGGTTGAAACCACTGATGTTGTTATCCCCGCTGTTGTTCCCGTTGTCACAGATGTAGACTGTGGCTCTGTGGTTGGTAACAGTATTGTTGTAGATGCTTCCGGTCTTGTTGCTGGACTGCTTGAATGTGTGGTCAATGGAAGGACTGTGGAATGTGAACTTGGTGATTCCTCATTCTTGGTTGAAAAATTGATAGTTGTGGAATGATCAACATTTGTTGTTTTAGTAACTCTGTTTGTGGTGAAGGGGGAGGTTGAAACCACTGATGTTGTCATTCCTGCTGTTGTTCCTATTGTCACAGATGTAGACTGTGGCTCTGTGGTTGGTAACAGTATTGTTGTAGATGCTTCTGGACTTGTTACTGGAATCTTCAAATGTTTGGTCAATGGAGGGAGAGTGGAATGTGAACTAGGTGATTCCTCAGTCTGAGGTGAAAAATTGATAGTTGTGGAATGATCAACATTAGTAGTTTTAGTAACTCTGTTTGTAGTGAAAGGGGAGGTTGAAACCACTGATGTTGTTATCCCCGCTGTTGTTCCCGTTGTCACAGATGTAGACTGTGGCTCTGTGGTTGGTAAGAGTATTGTTGTAGATGCTTCCGGGCTTGTTGCTGGAATGCTTGAATGTGTGGTCAATGGAAGGACTGTGGAATGTGAACTAGGTGATTCCTCAGTCTTAGGTGAAAAATTGATAGTTGTGGAATGATCAACATTAGTAGTTTTAGTAACTCTGTTTGTAGTGAAAGGGGAGGTTGAAACCACTGATGTTGTTATCCCTGCTGTTGTTCCCGTTGTCACAGATGTAGACTGTAGCTCTGTGGTTGGTAACAGAATTGTTGTAGATGCTTCTGGACTTGTTACTGGAATTTTCAAATGTTTGGTCAATGGAGGGGGAATGGAATGTGAACTAGGTGATTCCTCAGTCTTAGGTGAAAAATTGATAGTTGTGGAATGATCAACATTAGTAGTTTTAGTAACTCTGTTTGTGGTGAAAGGGGAGGTTGAAACCACTGATGTTGGTTTCCCTGGTGTTGTTCCCGTTGTCACAGATGTAGACTGTGGCTCTGTGGTTGGTAACAGTATTGTTGTAGATGCTTCCAGGCTTGTTGCTGGAATGCTTGAATGTGTGGTCAATGGAAGGACTGTGGAATGTGAAGTAGGTGTTTTCTCATGTTTGGTTGAAAATTTGATAGTTGTGGAATGATCGACATTAGTAGTTGTAGTAACTCTGTTTGTAGTGAAAGGGGAGGTTGAAACCACTGATGTTGTTATCCCTGCTGTTGTTCCCGTTGTCACAGATGTAGACTGTGGTTCTGTGGTTGGTAACAGTATTGTTGTAGATGCTTCCGGGCTTGTTGCTGGAATGCTTGAATGTGTGGTCAATGGAAGGACTGTGGAATGTGAAGTAGGTGATTCCTCAGTCTTAGGTGAAAAATTGATAGTTGTGGAATGATCAACATTAGTAGTTTTAGTAACTCTGTTTGTAGTGAAAGGAGAGGTTGAAACCACTGATGTTGTTATCCCCGCTGTTGTTCCCGTTGTCACAGATGTAGACTGTGGCTCTGTGGTTGGTAACAGTATTGTTGTAGATGCTTCTGGACTTGTTACTGGAATCTTCAAATGTTTGGTCAATGGAGGGAGAGTGGAATGTGAACTAGGTGATTCCTCAGTCTTAGTCGAAAAATTGATAGTTGTGGAATGATCAACATTAGTAGTTTTAGTAACTCTGTTTGTAGTGAAAGGGGAGGTTGAAACCACTGATGTTGTTATCCCTGCTGTTGTTCCCGTTGTCACAGATGTAGACTGTGGCTCTGTGGTTGGTAACAGTATTGTTGTAGATGCCTCCGGGCTTGTTGCTGGAATGCTTGAATGTGTGGTCAATGGAAGGACTGTGAAATGTGAAGTAGGTGATTCCTCATTCTTGGTTGAAAAATTGATAGTTGTGGAATGATCAACATTAGTAGTTTTAGTAACTCCGTTTGTAGTGAAAGGGGAGGTTGAAACCACTGATGTTGTTATCCCCGCTGTTGTTCGCGTTGTCACAGATGTAGACTGTGGCTCTGTGGTTGGTAACAGTATTGTTGCTGGAATGCTTGAATGTGTGGTCAATGGAAGGACTGTGGAATGTGAACTTGGTGATTCCTCATTCTTGGTTGAAAAATTGATAATTGTGGAATGATCAACAGTAGTAGTTTTAGTAAATCTGTGTGTAGTGAAAGGGGAGGTTGAAACTACTGATGTTGTTATTCCTGCTGTTGTTCCCGTTGTCACAGATGTAGACTGTGGCTCTGTGGTTGGTAACAGTATTGTTGTAGATGCTTCCGGGCTTGTTACTGGAATCTTCAAATGTTTGGTCAATGGAGGGAGAGTGGAATGGGAACTAGGTGATTCCTCAGTCTTAGGTGAAAAATTGATAGTTGTGGAATGATCAACATTAGTAGTTTTAGTAACTCTGTTTGTGGTGAAAGGGGAGGTTGAAACCACTGATGTTGTTATCCCCGCTGTTGTTCCCGTTGTCACAGATGTTGACTGTGGCTCTGTGGTTGGTAACAGTATTGTTGTAGATGCTTCTGGACTTGTTACTGGAATCTTCAAATGTTTGGTCAATGGAGGGAGAGTGGAATGTGAACTAGGTGATTCCTCAGTCTTAGTCGAAAAATTGATAGTTGTGGAATGATCAAAATTAGTAGTTTTAGTAACTCTGTTTGTAGTGAAAGGGGAGGTTGAAACCACGGATGTTGTTATCCCCGCTGTTATTCCCTTTGTCACAGATGTAGACTGTGGCTCTGAGGTTGGTAACAGTATTGTTGTAGATGCCTCTGGACTTGTTACTGGAATCTTCAAATGTTTGGTCAATGGAGGGAGAGTGGAATGTGAACTAGGTGATTCCTCAGTCTTAGGTGAAAAATTGATAGTTGTGGAATGATCAACATTAGTAGTTTTAGTAACTCTGTTTGTAGTGGAAGGGGAGGTTGAAACCACTGATGCTGTTATCCCTGCTGTTGTTTCTGTTGTCACAGATGTAGACTGTGGCTCTGTGGTTGGTAAAAGTATTGTTGTAGATGCTTCCGGGCTTGTTGCTGGAATGCTTGAATGTGTGGTCAATGGAAGGACTGTGGAATGTGAAGTAGGTGATTCCTCAGTCTTAGGTGAAAAATTGATAGTTTTGGAATGATCAACATTAGTAGTTTTAGTAACTCTGTTTGTAGTGAAAGGAGAGGTTGAAACCACTGATGTTGTTATCCCCGCTGTTGTTCCCGTTGTCACAGATGTAGACTGTGGCTCTGTGGTTGGTAACAGTATTGTTGTAGATGCTTCTGGACTTGTTACTGGAATCTTCAAATGTTTGGTCAATGGAGGGAGAGTGGAATGGGAACTAGGTGATTCCTCAGTCTTAGGTGAAAAATTGATAGTTGTGGAATGATCAACATTAGTAGTTTTAGTAACTCCGTTTGTGGTGAAAGGGGAGGTTGAAACCACTGATGTTGTTATCCCCGCTGTTGTTCCCGTTGTCACAGATGTAGACTGTGGCTCTGTGGTTGGTAACAGTATTGTTGTAGATGCTTCTGGACTTGTTACTGGAATCTTCAAATGTTTGGTCAATGGAGGGAGAGTGGAATGTGAACTAGGTGATTCCTCAGTCTTAGTCGAAAAATTGATAGTTGTGGAATGATCAACATTAGTAGTTTTAGTAACTCCGTTTGTAGTGAAAGGGGAGTTTGAAACCACTGATGTTGTTATCCCGGCTGTTGTTCGCGTTGTCACAGATGTAGACTGTGGCTCTGTGGTTGGTAACAGTATTGTTGCTGGAATGCTTGAATGTGTGGTCAATGGAAGGACTGTGGAATGTGAACTTGGTGATTCCTCATTCTTGGTTGAAAAATTGATAATTGTGGAATGATCAACAGTAGTAGTTTTAGTAACTCCGTTTGTAGTGAAAGGAGAGGTTGAAACCACTGATGTTGTTATCCCCGCTGTTGTTCCCGTTGTCACAGATGTAAACTGTGGCTCCGTGGTTGGTAACAGTATTGTTGTAGATGCTTCTGGACTTGTTACTGGAATCTTCAAATGTTTGGTCAATGGAGGGAGAGTGGAATGTGAACTAGGTGATTCCTCAGTCTTAGTCGAAAAATTGATAGTTGTGGAATGATCAACATTAGTAGTTGTAGTAACTCTGTTTGTAGTGAAAGGGGAGGTTGAAACCACTGATGTTGTTATCCCTGCTGTTGTTCCCGTTGTCACAGATGTAGACTGTGGTTCTGTGGTTGGTAACAGTATTGTTGTAGATGCTTCCGGGCTTGTTGCTGGAATGCTTGAATGTGTGGTCAATGGAAGGACTGTGGAATGTGAAGTAGGTGATTCCTCAGTCTTAGGTGAAAAATTGATAGTTGTGGAATGATCAACATTAGTAGTTTTAGTAACTCTGTTTGTAGTGAAAGGGGAGGTTGAAACCACGGATGTTGTTATCCCCGCTGTTATTCCCTTTGTCACAGATGTAGACTGTGGCTCTGAGGTTGGTAACAGTATTGTTGTAGATGCCTCTGGACTTGTTACTGGAATCTTCAAATGTTTGGTCAATGGAGGGAGAGTGGAATGTGAACTAGGTGATTCCTCAGTCTTAGGTGAAAAATTGATAGTTGTGGAATGATCAACATTAGTAGTTTTAGTAACTCTGTTTGTAGTGAAAGGGGAGGTTGAAACCACTGATGTTGTTATCCCTGCTGTTGTTTCTGTTGTCACAGATGTAGACTGTGGCTCTGTGGTTGGTAAAAGTATTGTTGTAGATGCTTCCGGGCTTGTTGCTGGAATGCTTGAATGTGTGGTCAATGGAAGGACTGTGGAATGTAAAGTAGGTGTTTTCTCATTTTTGGTTAAAAATTTGATAGTTGTGGAATGATCAACATTAGTAGTTGTAGTAACTCTGTTTGTAGTGAAAGGGGAGGTTGAAACCACTGATGTTGTTATCCCTGCTGTTGTTCCCGTTGTCACAGATGTAGACTGTGGTTCTGTGGTTGGTAACAGTATTGTTGTAGATGCTTCCGGGCTTGTTGCTGGAATGCTTGAATGTGTGGTCAATGGAAGGACTGTGGAATGTGAAGTAGGTGATTCCTCAGTCTTAGGTGAAAAATTGATAGTTGTGGAATGATCAACATTAGTAGTTTTAGTAACTCTGTTTGTAGTGAAAGGAGAGGTTGAAACCACTGATGTTGTTATCCCTGCTGTTGTTCCCGTTGTCACAGATGTAGACTGTGGCTCTGTGGTTGGTAACAGTATTGTTGTAGATGCTTCTGGACTTGTTACTGGAATCTTCAAATGTTTGGTCAATGGAAGGACTGTGGAATGTGAACTTGGTGATTCCTCATTCTTGGTTGAAAAATTGATTATTGTGGAATGATCAACAGTAGTAGTTTTAGTAACTCTGTGTGTAATGAAAGGGGAGGTTGAACCCACTGATGTTGTTATCCCTGCTGTTGTTCCCGTTGTCACAGATGTAGACTGTGGCTCTGTGGTTGGTAACAGTATTGTTGTAGATGCTTCTGGACTTGTTACTGGAATCTTCAAATGTTTGGTCAATGGAGGGAGAGTGGAATGGGAACTAGGTGATTCCTCAGTCTTAGGTGAAAAATTGATAGTTGTGGAATGATCAACATTAGTAGTTTTAGTAACTCTGTTTGTGGTGAAAGGGGAGGTTGAAACCACTGATGTTGGTTTCCCTGGTGTTGTTCGCGTTGTCACAGATGTAGACTGTGGCTCTGTGGTTGGTAACAGTATTGTTGTAGATGCTTCCAGGCTTGTTGCTGGAATGCTTGAATGTGTGGTCAACGAAAGGACTGTGGAATGTGAAGTAGGTGTTTTCTCATTTTTGGTTGAAAATTTGATAGTTGTGGAATGATCAACATTAGTAGTTGTAGTAACTCTGTTTGTAGTGAAAGGGGAGGTTGAAACCACTGATGTTGTTATCCCTGCTGTTGTTCCCTTTGTCACAGATGTAGACTGTGGTTCTGTGGTTGGTAACAGTATTGTTGTAGATGCTTCCGGGCTTGTTGCTGGAATGCTTGAATGTGTGGTCAATGGAAGGACTGTGGAATGTGAAGTAGGTGATTCCTCAGTCTTAGGTGAAAAATTGATAGTTGTGGAATGATCAACATTAGTAGTTTTAGTAACTCTGTTTGTAGTGAAAGGAGAGGTTGAAACCACTGATGTTGTTATCCCCGCTGTTGTTCCCGTTGTCACAGATGTAGACTGTGGCTCTGTGGTTGGTAACAGTATTGTTGTAGATGCTTCTGGACTTGTTACTGGAATCTTCAAATGTTTGGTCAATGGAGGGAGAGTGGAATGTGAACTAGGTGATTCCTCAGTCTTAGTCGAAAAATTGATAGTTGTGGAATGATCAACATTAGTAGTTTTAGTAACTCTGTTTGTAGTGAAAGGGGAGGTTGAAACCACTGATGTTGTTATCCCTGCTGTTGTTCCCGTTGTCACAGATGTAGACTGTGGCTCTGTGGTTGGTAACAGTATTGTTGTAGATGCCTCCGGGCTTGTTGCTGGAATGCTTGAATGTGTGGTCAATGGAAGGACTGTGAAATGTGAAGTAGGTGATTCCTCATTCTTGGTTGAAAAATTGATAGTTGTGGAATGATCAACATTAGTAGTTTTAGTAACTCCGTTTGTAGTGAAAGGGGAGGTTGAAACCACTGATGTTGTTATCCCCGCTGTTGTTCGCGTTGTCACAGATGTAGACTGTGGCTCTGTGGTTGGTAACAGTATTGTTGCTGGAATGCTTGAATGTGTGGTCAATGGAAGGACTGTGGAATGTGAACTTGGTGATTCCTCATTCTTGGTTGAAAAATTGATAATTGTGGAATGATCAACAGTAGTAGTTTTAGTAAATCTGTGTGTAGTGAAAGGGGAGGTTGAAACTACTGATGTTGTTATTCCTGCTGTTGTTCCCGTTGTCACAGATGTAGACTGTGGCTCTGTGGTTGGTAACAGTATTGTTGTAGATGCTTCCGGGCTTGTTACTGGAATCTTCAAATGTTTGGTCAATGGAGGGAGAGTGGAATGGGAACTAGGTGATTCCTCAGTCTTAGGTGAAAAATTGATAGTTGTGGAATGATCAACATTAGTAGTTTTAATAACTCTGTTTGTGGTGAAAGGGGAGGTTGAAACCACTGATGTTGTTATCCCCGCTGTTGTTCCCGTTGTCACAGATGTTGACTGTGGCTCTGTGGTTGGTAACAGTATTGTTGTAGATGCTTCTGGACTTGTTACTGGAATCTTCAAATGTTTGGTCAATGGAGGGAGAGTGGAATGTGAACTAGGTGATTCCTCAGTCTTAGTCGAAAAATTGATAGTTGTGGAATGATCAAAATTAGTAGTTTTAGTAACTCTGTTTGTAGTGAAAGGGGAGGTTGAAACCACGGATGTTGTTATCCCCGCTGTTATTCCCTTTGTCACAGATGTAGACTGTGGCTCTGAGGTTGGTAACAGTATTGTTGTAGATGCCTCTGGACTTGTTACTGGAATCTTCAAATGTTTGGTCAATGGAGGGAGAGTGGAATGTGAACTAGGTGATTCCTCAGTCTTAGGTGAAAAATTGATAGTTGTGGAATGATCAACATTAGTAGTTTTAGTAACTCTGTTTGTAGTGGAAGGGGAGGTTGAAACCACTGATGTTGTTATCCCTGCTGTTGTTTCTGTTGTCACAGATGTAGACTGTGGCTCTGTGGTTGGTAAAAGTATTGTTGTAGATGCTTCCGGGCTTGTTGCTGGAATGCTTGAATGTGTGGTCAATGGAAGGACTGTGGAATGTGAAGTAGGTGATTCCTCAGTCTTAGGTGAAAAATTGATAGTTTTGGAATGATCAACATTAGTAGTTTTAGTAACTCTGTTTGTAGTGAAAGGAGAGGTTGAAACCACTGATGTTGTTATCCCCGCTGTTGTTCCCGTTGTCACAGATGTAGACTGTGGCTCTGTGGTTGGTAACAGTATTGTTGTAGATGCTTCTGGACTTGTTACTGGAATCTTCAAATGTTTGGTCAATGGAGGGAGAGTGGAATGGGAACTAGGTGATTCCTCAGTCTTAGGTGAAAAATTGATAGTTGTGGAATGATCAACATTAGTAGTTTTAGTAACTCTGTTTGTGGTGAAAGGGGAGGTTGAAACCACTGATGTTGTTATCCCCGCTGTTGTTCCCGTTGTCACAGATGTAGACTGTGGCTCTGTGGTTGGTAACAGTATTGTTGTAGATGCTTCTGGACTTGTTACTGGAATCTTCAAATGTTTGGTCAATGGAGGGAGAGTGGAATGTGAACTAGGTGATTCCTCAGTCTTAGTCGAAAAATTGATAGTTGTGGAATGATCAACATTAGTAGTTTTAGTAACTCCGTTTGTAGTGAAAGGGGAGTTTGAAACCACTGATGTTGTTATCCCGGCTGTTGTTCGCGTTGTCACAGATGTAGACTGTGGCTCTGTGGTTGGTAACAGTATTGTTGCTGGAATGCTTGAATGTGTGGTCAATGGAAGGACTGTGGAATGTGAACTTGGTGATTCCTCATTCTTGGTTGAAAAATTGATAATTGTGGAATGATCAACAGTAGTAGTTTTAGTAACTCTGTTTGTAGTGAAAGGAGAGGTTGAAACCACTGATGTTGTTATCCCTGCTGTTGTTCCCGTTGTCACAGATGTAGACTGTGGCTCTGTGGTTGGTAACAGTATTGTTGTAGATGCTTCTGGACTTGTTACTGGAATCTTCAAATGTTTGGTCAATGGAGGGAGAGTGGAATGTGAACTAGGTGATTCCTCAGTCTTAGTCGAAAAATTGATAGTTGTGGAATGATCAACATTAGTAGTTTTAGTAACTCTGTTTGTAGTGAAAGGGGAGGTTGAAACCACTGATGTTGTTATCCCTGCTGTTGTTCCCGTTGTCACAGATGTAGACTGTGGCTCTGTGGTTGGTAACAGTATTGTTGTAGATGCCTCCGGGCTTGTTGCTGGAATGCTTGAATGTGTGGTCGATGGAAGGACTCTGGAATGTGAAGTAGGTGATTCCTCATTCTTGGTTGAAAAATTCATAGTTGTGGAATGATCAACATTAGTAGTTTTAGTAACTCCGTTTGTAGTGAAAGGGGAGGTTGAAACCACTGATGTTGTTATCCCCGCTGTTGTTCGCGTTGTCACAGATGTAGACTGTGGCTCTGTGGTTGGTAACAGTATTGTTGCTGGAATGCTTGAATGTGTGGTCAATGGAAGGACTGTGGAATGTGAACTTGGTGATTCCTCATTCTTGGTTGAAAAATTGATAATTGTGGAATGATCAACAGTAGTAGTTTTAGTAACTCTGTTTGTAGTGAAAGGAGAGGTTGAAACCACTGATGTTGTTATCCCTGCTGTTGTTCCCGTTGTCACAGATGTAGACTGTGGCTCCGTGGTTGGTAACAGTATTGTTGTAGATGCTTCTGGACTTGTTACTGGAATCTTCAAATGTTTGGTCAATGGAGGGAGAGTGGAATGTGAACTAGGTGATTCCTCATTCTCAGTCGAAAAATTGATAGTTGTGGAATGATCAACATTAGTAGTTTTAGTAACTCTGTTTGTAGTGAAAGGGGAGGTTGAAACCACTGATGTTGTTATCCCTGCTGTTGTTCCCGTTGTCACAGATGTAGACTGTGGCTCTGTGGTTGGTAACAGTATTGTTGTAGATGGTTCCGGGCTTTTTGCTGGAATTCTTGAATGTGTGGTCAATGGAAGGACTGTGGAATGTGAACTTGGTGATTCCTCATTCTTAGGTGAAAAATTGATAGTTGTGGAATGATCAACATTAGTAGTTTTAGTAACTCTGTTTGTGGTGAAAGGGGAGGTTGAAACCACTGATGTTGGTTTCCCTGGTGTTGTTCGCGTTGTCACAGATGTAGACTGTGGCTCTGTGGTTGGTAACAGTATTGTTGTAGATGCTTCCAGGCTTGTTGCTGGAATGCTTGAATGTGTGGTCAACGAAAGGACTGTGGAATGTGAAGTAGGTGTTTTCTCATTTTTGGTTGAAAATTTGATAGTTGTGGAATGATCAACATTAGTAGTTGTAGTAACTCTGTTTGTAGTGAAAGGGAAGGTTGAAACCACTGATGTTGTTATCCCTGCTGTTGTTCCCTTTGTCACAGATGTAGACTGTGGTTCTGTGGTTGGTAACAGTATTGTTGTAGATGCTTCCGGGCTTGTTGCTGGAATGCTTGAATGTGTGGTCAATGGAAGGACTGTGGAATGTGAAGTAGGTGATTCCTCAGTCTTAGGTGAAAAATTGATAGTTGTGGAATGATCAACATTAGTAGTTTTAGTAACTCTGTTTGTAGTGAAAGGAGAGGTTGAAACCACTGATGTTGTTATCCCCGCTGTTGTTCCCGTTGTCACAGATGTAGACTGTGGCTCTGTGGTTGGTAACAGTATTGTTGTAGATGCTTCTGGACTTGTTACTGGAATCTTCAAATGTTTGGTCAATGGAGGGAGAGTGGAATGTGAACTAGGTGATTCCTCAGTCTTAGTCGAAAAATTGATAGTTGTGGAATGATCTACATTAGTAGTTTTAGTAACTCTGTTTGTAGTGAAAGGGGAGGTTGAAACCACTGATGTTGTTATCCCTGCTGTTGTTCCCGTTGTAACAGATGTAGACTGTGGCTCTGTGGTTGGTAACAGTATTGTTGTAGATGCCTCCGGGCTTGTTGCTGGAATGCTTGAATGTGTGGTCGATGGAAGGACTGTGGAATGTGAAGTAGGTGATTCCTCATTCTTGGTTGAAAAATTCATAGTTGTGGAATGATCAACATTAGTAGTTTTAGTAACTCCGTTTGTAGTGAAAGGGGAGGTTGAAACCACTGATGTTGTTATCCCCGCTGTTGTTCGCGTTGTCACAGATGTAGACTGTGGCTCTGTGGTTGGTAACAGTATTGTTGCTGGAATGCTTGAATGTGTGGTCAATGGAAGGACTGAGGAATGTGAACTTGGTGATTCCTCATTCTTGGTTGAAAAATTGATAATTGTGGAATGATCAACAGTAGTAGTTTTAGTAACTCTGTTTGTAGTGAAAGGAGAGGTTGAAACCACTGATGTTGTTATCCCCGCTGTTGTTCCCGTTGTCACAGATGTAGACTGTGGCTCCGTGGTTGGTAACAGTATTGTTGTAGATGCTTCTGGACTTGTTACTGGAATCTTCAAATGTTTGGTCAATGGAGGGAGAGTGGAATGTGAACTAGGTGATTCCTCATTCTCAGTCGAAAAATTGATAGTTGTGGAATGATCAACATTAGTAGTTTTAGTAACTCTGTTTGTAGTGAAAGGGGAGGTTGAAACCACTGATGTTGTTATCCCTGCTGTTGTTCCCGTTGTCACAGATGTAGACTGTGGCTCTGTGGTTGGTAACAGTATTGTTGTAGATGGTTCCGGGCTTTTTGCTGGAATTCTTGAATGTGTGGTCAATGGAAGGACTGTGGAATGTGAACTTGGTGATTCCTCAGTCTTGGTTGAAAAATTGATAATTGTGGAATGATCAACAGTAGTAGTTTTAGTAACTCTGTTTGTAGTGAAAGGGGAGGTTGAAACCACTGATGTTGTTATCCCTGCTGTTGTTCCTGTTGTCACAGATGTAGACTGTGGCTCCGTGGTTGGTAACAGTATTGTTGTAGATGCTTCTGGACTTGTTACTGGAATCTTCAAATGTTTGGTCAATGGAGGGAGAGTGGAATGTGAACTAGGTGATTCCTCAGTCTTAGTCGAAAAATTGATAGTTGTGGAATGATCAACATTAGTAGTTTTAGTAACTCTGTTTGTAGTGAAAGGGGAGGTTGAAACCACTGATGTTGTTATCCCTGCTGTTGTTCCCGTTGTCACAGATGTAGACTGTGGCTCTGTGGTTGGTAACAGTATTGTTGTAGATGGTTCCGGGCTTTTTGCTGGAATTCTTGAATGTGTGGTCAATGGAAGGACTGTGGAATGTGAACTTGGTGATTCCTCATTCTTGGTTGAAAAATTGATAATTGTGGAATGATCAACAGTAGTAGTTTTAGTAACTCTGTTTGTAGTGAAAGGGGAGGTTGAAACCACTGATGTTGTTATCCCTGCTGTTGTTCCTGTTGTCACAGATGTAGACTGTGGCTCTGTGGTTGGTAACAGTATTGTTGTAGATGCTTCTGAACTTGTTACTGGAATCTTCAAATGTTTGGTCAATGGAGGGAGATTGGAATGTGAACTAGGTGATTCCTCAGTCTTAGGTGAAAAATTGATAGTTGTGGAATGATCAACATTAGTAGTTTTAGTAACTCTGTTTGTAGTGAAAGGGGAGGTTGAAACCACGGATGTTGTTATCCCCGCTGTTATTCCCTTTGTCACAGATGTAGACTGTGGCTCTGAGGTTGGTAACAGTATTGTTGTAGATGCCTCTGGACTTGTTACTGGAATCTTCAAATGTTTGGTCAATGGAGGGAGAGTGGAATGTGAACTAGGTGATTCCTCAGTCTTAGGTGAAAAATTGATAGTTGTGGAATGATCAACATTAGTAGTTTTAGTAACTCTGTTTGTAGTGAAAGGGGAGGTTGAAACCACTGATGTTGTTATCCCTGCTGTTGTTTCTGTTGTCACAGATGTAGACTGTGGCTCTGTGGTTGGTAACAGTATTGTTGTAGATGGTTCCGGGCTTTTTGCTGGAATTCTTGAATGTGTGGTCAATGGAAGTACTGTGGAATGTGAACTTGGTGATTCCTCATTCTTGGTTGAAAAATTGATAATTGTGGAATGATCAACAGTAGTAGTTTTAGTAACTCTGTTTGTAGTGAAAGGGGAGGTTGAAACCACTGATGTTGTTATCCCTGCTGTTGTTCCTGTTGTCACAGATGTAGACTGTGGCTCTGTGGTTGGTAACAGTATTGTTGTAGATGCTTCTGAACTTGTTACTGGAATCTTCAAATGTTTGGTCAATGGAGGGAGATTGGAATGTGAACTAGGTGATTCCTCAGTCTTAGGTGAAAAATTGATAGTTGTGGAATGATCAACATTAGTAGTTTTAGTAACTCTGTTTGTAGTGAAAGGAGAGGTTGAAACCACTGATGTTGTTATCCCCGCTGTTGTTCCCGTTGTCACAGATGTAGACTGTGGCTCTGTGGTTGGTAACAGTATTGTTGTAGATGCTTCTGGACTTGTTACTGGAATCTTCAAATGTTTGGTCAATGGAAGGACTGTGGAATGTGAACTTGGTGATTCCTCATTCTTGGTTGAAAAATTGATAATTGTGGAATGATCAACAGTAGTAGTTTTAGTAACTCTGTTTGTAGTGAAAGGGGAGGTTGAAACCACTGATGTTGTTATCCCTGCTGTTGTTCCTGTTGTCACAGATGTAGACTGTGGCTCTGTGGTTGGTAACAGTATTGTTGTAGATGCTTCTGAACTTGTTACTGGAATCTTCAAATGTTTGGTCAATGGAGGGAGATTGGAATGTGAACTAGGTGATTCCTCAGTCTTAGGTGAAAAATTGATAGTTGTGGAATGATCAACATTAGTAGTTTTAGTAACTCTGTTTGTAGTGAAAGGGGAGGTTGAAACCACGGATGTTGTTATCCCCGCTGTTATTCCCTTTGTCACAGATGTAGACTGTGGCTCTGAGGTTGGTAACAGTATTGTTGTAGATGCCTCTGGACTTGTTACTGGAATCTTCAAATGTTTGGTCAATGGAGGGAGAGTGGAATGTGAACTAGGTGATTCCTCAGTCTTAGGTGAAAAATTGATAGTTGTGGAATGATCAACATTAGTAGTTTTAGTAACTCTGTTTGTAGTGAAAGGGGAGGTTGAAACCACTGATGTTGTTATCCCTGCTGTTGTTTCTGTTGTCACAGATGTAGACTGTGGCTCTGTGGTTGGTAACAGTATTGTTGTAGATGGTTCCGGGCTTTTTGCTGGAATTCTTGAATGTGTGGTCAATGGAAGTACTGTGGAATGTGAACTTGGTGATTCCTCATTCTTGGTTGAAAAATTGATAATTGTGGAATGATCAACAGTAGTAGTTTTAGTAACTCTGTTTGTAGTGAAAGGGGAGGTTGAAACCACTGATGTTGTTATCCCTGCTGTTGTTCCTGTTGTCACAGATGTAGACTGTGGCTCTGTGGTTGGTAACAGTATTGTTGTAGATGCTTCTGAACTTGTTACTGGAATCTTCAAATGTTTGGTCAATGGAGGGAGATTGGAATGTGAACTAGGTGATTCCTCAGTCTTAGGTGAAAAATTGATAGTTGTGGAATGATCAACATTAGTAGTTTTAGTAACTCTGTTTGTAGTGAAAGGAGAGGTTGAAACCACTGATGTTGTTATCCCCGCTGTTGTTCCCGTTGTCACAGATGTAGACTGTGGCTCTGTGGTTGGTAACAGTATTGTTGTAGATGCTTCTGGACTTGTTACTGGAATCTTCAAATGTTTGGTCAATGGAGGGAGAGTGGAATGTGAACTAGGTGATTCCTCAGTCTTAGTCGAAAAATTGATAGTTGTGGAATGATCAACATTAGTAGTTTTAGTAACTCTGTTTGTAGTGAAAGGGGAGGTTGAAACCACTGATGTTGTTATCCCTGCTGTTGTTCCCGTTGTCACAGATGTAGACTGTGGCTCTGTGGTTGGTAACAGTATTGTTGTAGATGCCTCCGGGCTTGTTGCTGGAATGCTTGAATGTGTGGTCGATGGAAGGACTGTGGAATGTGAAGTAGGTGATTCCTCATTCTTGGTTGAAAAATTCATAGTTGTGGAATGATCAACATTAGTAGTTTTAGTAACTCCGTTTGTAGTGAAAGGGGAGGTTGAAACCACTGATGTTGTTATCCCCGCTGTTGTTCGCGTTGTCACAGATGTAGACTGTGGCTCTTTGGTTGGTAACAGTATTGTTGCTGGAATGCTTGAATGTGTGGTCAATGGAAGGACTGTGGAATGTGAACTTGGTGATTCCTCATTCTTGGTTGAAAAATTGATAATTGTGGAATGATCAACAGTAGTAGTTTTAGTAACTCTGTTTGTAGTGAAAGGAGAGGTTGAAACCACTGATGTTGTTATCCCCGCTGTTGTTCCCGTTGTCACAGATGTAGACTGTGGCTCCGTGGTTGGTAACAGTATTGTTGTAGATGCTTCTGGACTTGTTACTGGAATCTTCAAATGTTTGGTCAATGGAGGGAGAGTGGAATGTGAACTAGGTGATTCCTCATTCTCAGTCGAAAAATTGATAGTTGTGGAATGATCAACATTAGTAGTTTTAGTAACTCTGTTTGTAGTGAAAGGGGAGGTTGAAACCACTGATGTTGTTATCCCTGCTGTTGTTCCCGTTGTCACAGATGTAGACTGTGGCTCTGTGGTTGGTAACAGTATTGTTGTAGATGGTTCCGGGCTTTTTGCTGGAATTCTTGAATGTGTGGTCAATGGAAGGACTGTGGAATGTGAACTTGGTGATTCCTCATTCTTGGTTGAAAAATTGATAATTGTGGAATGATCAACAGTAGTAGTTTTAGTAACTCTGTTTGTAGTGAAAGGGGAGGTTGAAACCACTGATGTTGTTATCCCTGCTGTTGTTCCTGTTGTCACAGATGTAGACTGTGGCTCCGTGGTTGGTAACAGTATTGTTGTAGATGCTTCTGGACTTGTTACTGGAATCTTCAAATGTTTGGTCAATGGAGGGAGAGTGGAATGTGAACTAGGTGATTCCTCAGTCTTAGTCGAAAAATTGATAGTTGTGGAATGATCAACATTAGTAGTTTTAGTAACTCTGTTTGTAGTGAAAGGGGAGGTTGAAACCACTGATGTTGTTATCCCTGCTGTTGTTCCCGTTGTCACAGATGTAGACTGTGGCTCTGTGGTTGGTAACAGTATTGTTGTAGATGGTTCCGGGCTTTTTGCTGGAATTCTTGAATGTGTGGTCAATGGAAGGACTGTGGAATGTGAACTTGGTGATTCCTCATTCTTGGTTGAAAAATTGATAATTGTGGAATGATCAACAGTAGTAGTTTTAGTAACTCTGTTTGTAGTGAAAGGGGAGGTTGAAACCACTGATGTTGTTATCCCTGCTGTTGTTCCTGTTGTCACAGATGTAGACTGTGGCTCTGTGGTTGGTAACAGTATTGTTGTAGATGCTTCTGAACTTGTTACTGGAATCTTCAAATGTTTGGTCAATGGAGGGAGAGTGGAATGTGAACTAGGTGATTCCTCAGTCTTAGGTGAAAAATTGATAGTTGTGGAATGATCAACATTAGTAGTTTTAGTAACTCTGTTTGTGGTGAAAGTTAAGGTTGAAACCACTGATGTTGTTATCCCTGCTGTTGTTCCCGTTGTCACAGATGTAGACTGTGGCTCTGTGGTTGGTAACAGTATTGTTGTAGATGGTTCCGGGCTTTTTGCTGGAATTCTTGAATGTGTGGTCAATGGAAGGACTGTGGAATGTGAACTTGGTGATTCCTCATTCTTGGTTGAAAAATTGATAATTGTGGAATGATCAACAGTAGTAGTTTTAGTAACTCTGTTTGTAGTGAAAGGGGAGGTTGAAACCACTGATGTTGTTATCCCTGCTGTTGTTCCTGTTGTCACAGATGTAGACTGTGGCTCCGTGGTTGGTAACAGTATTGTTGTAGATGCTTCTGAACTTGTTACTGGAATCTTCAAATGTTTGGTCAATGGAGGGAGAGTGGAATGTGAACTAGGTGATTCCTCAGTCTTAGGTGAAAAATTGATAGTTGTGGAATGATCAACATTAGTAGTTTTAGTAACTCTGTTTGTAGTGAAAGGGGAGGTTGAAACCACTGATGTTGTTATCCCTGCTGTTGTTTCTGTTGTCACAGATGTAGACTGTGGCTCTGTGGTTGGTAACAGTATTGTTGTAGATGGTTCCGGGCTTTTTGCTGGAATTCTTGAATGTGTGGTCAATGGAAGGACTGTGGAATGTGAACTTGGTGATTCCTCATTCTTGGTTGAAAAATTGATAATTGTGGAATGATCAACAGTAGTAGTTTTAGTAACTCTGTTTGTAGTGAAAGGGGAGGTTGAAACCACTGATGTTGTTATCCCTGCTGTTGTTCCTGTTGTCACAGATGTAGACTGTGGCTCTGTGGTTGGTAACAGTATTGTTGTAGATGCTTCTGAACTTGTTACTGGAATCTTCAAATGTTTGGTCAATGGAGGGAGATTGGAATGTGAACTAGGTGATTCCTCAGTCTTAGGTGAAAAATTGATAGTTGTGGAATGATCAACATTAGTAGTTTTAGTAACTCTGTTTGTAGTGAAAGGGGAGGTTGAAACCACGGATGTTGTTATCCCCGCTGTTATTCCCTTTGTCACAGATGTAGACTGTGGCTCTGAGGTTGGTAACAGTATTGTTGTAGATGCCTCTGGACTTGTTACTGGAATCTTCAAATGTTTGGTCAATGGAGGGAGAGTGGAATGTGAACTAGGTGATTCCTCAGTCTTAGGTGAAAAATTGATAGTTGTGGAATGATCAACATTAGTAGTTTTAGTAACTCTGTTTGTAGTGAAAGGGGAGGTTGAAACCACTGATGTTGTTATCCCTGCTGTTGTTTCTGTTGTCACAGATGTAGACTGTGGCTCTGTGGTTGGTAAAAGTATTGTTGTAGATGCTTCCGGGCTTGTTGCTGGAATGCTTGAATGTGTGGTCAATGGAAGGACTGTGGAATGTAAAGTAGGTGTTTTCTCATTTTTGGTTGAAAATTTGATAGTTGTGGAATGATCAACATTAGTAGTTGTAGTAACTCTGTTTGTAGTGAAAGGGGAGGTTGAAACCACTGATGTTGTTATCCCTGCTGTTGTTCCCGTTGTCACAGATGTAGACTGTGGTTCTGTGGTTGGTAACAGTATTGTTGTAGATGCTTCCGGGCTTGTTGCTGGAATGCTTGAATGTGTGGTCAATGGAAGGACTGTGGAATGTGAAGTAGGTGATTCCTCAGTCTTAGGTGAAAAATTGATAGTTGTGGAATGATCAACATTAGTAGTTTTAGTAACTCTGTTTGTAGTGTAAGGGGAGGTTGAAACCACAGATGTTGTTATCCCCGCTGTTATTCCCTTTGTCACAGATGTAGACTGTGGCTCTGAGGTTGGTAACAGTATTGTTGTAGATGCCTCTGGACTTGTTACTGGAATCTTCAAATGTTTGGTCAATGGAGGGAGAGTGGAATGTGAACTAGGTGATTCCTCAGTCTTAGGTGAAAAATTGATAGTTGTGGAATGATCAACATTAGTAGTTTTAGTAACTCTGTTTGTAGTGAAAGGGGAGGTTGAAACCACTGATGTTGTTATCCCTGCTGTTGTTTCTGTTGTCACAGATGTAGACTGTGGCTCTGTGGTTGGTAAAAGTATTGTTGTAGATGCTTCCGGGCTTGTTGCTGGAATGCTTGAATGTGTGGTCAATGGAAGGACTGTGGAATGTGAAGTAGGTGATTCCTCAGTCTTAGGTGAAAAATTGATAGTTGTGGAATGATCAACATTAGTAGTTTTAGTAACTCTGTTTGTAGTGAAAGGAGAGGTTGAAACCACTGATGTTGTTCCCGTTGTCACAGATGTAGACTGTGGCTCTGTGGTTGGTAACAGTATTGTTGTAGATGCTTCCAGGCTTGTTGCTGGAATGCTTGAATGTGTGGTCAACGGAAGGACTGTGGAATGTGAAGTAGGTGTTTTCTCATTTTTGGTTGAAAATTTGATAGTTGTGGAATGATCAACATTAGTAGTTGTAGTAACTCTGTTTGTAGTGAAAGGGGAGGTTGAAACCACTGATGTTGTTATCCCTGCTGTTGTTCCCTTTGTCACAGATGTAGACTGTGGTTCTGTGGTTGGTAACAGTATTGTTGTAGATGCTTCCGGGCTTGTTGCTGGAATGCTTGAGTGTGTGGTCAATGGAAGGACTGTGGAATGTGAAGTAGGTGATTCCTCAGTCTTAGGTGAAAAATTGATAGTTGTGGAATGATCAACATTAGTAGTTTTAGTAACTCTGTTTGTAGTGAAAGGAGAGGTTGAAACCACTGATGTTGTTATCCCCGCTGTTGTTCCCGTTGTCACAGATGTAGACTGTGGCTCTGTGGTTGGTAACAGTATTGTTGTAGATGCTTCTGGACTTGTTACTGGAATCTTCAAATGTTTGGTCAATGGAGGGAGAGTGGAATGTGAACTAGGTGATTCCTCAGTCTTAGTCGAAAAATTGATAGTTGTGGAATGATCAACATTAGTAGTTTTAGTAACTCTGTTTGTAGTGAAAGGGGAGGTTGAAACCACTGATGTTGTTATCCCTGCTGTTGTTCCCGTTGTCACAGATGTAGACTGTGGCTCTGTGGTTGGTAACGGTATTGTTGTAGATGCCTCCGGGCTTGTTGCTGGAATGCTTGAATGTGTGGTCGATGGAAGGACTGTGGAATGTGAAGTAGGTGATTCCTCATTCTTGGTTGAAAAATTCATAGTTGTGGAATGATCAACATTAGTAGTTTTAGTAACTCCGTTTGTAGTGAAAGGGGAGGTTGAAACCACTGATGTTGTTATCCCTGCTGTTGTTCCCGTTGTCACAGATGTAGACTGTGGTTCTGTGGTTGGTAACAGTATTGTTGCTGGAATGCTTGAATGTGTGGTCAATGGAAGGACTGTGGAATGTGAACTTGGTGATTCCTCATTCTTGGTTGAAAAATTGATAATTGTGGAATGATCAACAGTAGTAGTTTTAGTAACTCTGTTTGTAGTGAAAGGAGAGGTTGAAACCACTGATGTTGTTATCCCCGCTGTTGTTCCCGTTGTCACAGATGTAGACTGTGGCTCCGTGGTTGGTAACAGTATTGTTGTAGATGCTTCTGGACTTGTTACTGGAATCTTCAAATGTTTGGTCAATGGAGGGAGAGTGGAATGTGAACTAGGTGATTCCTCATTCTCAGTCGAAAAATTGATAGTTGTGGAATGATCAACATTAGTAGTTTTAGTAACTCTGTTTGTAGTGAAAGGGGAGGTTGAAACCACTGATGTTGTTATCCCTGCTGTTGTTCCCGTTGTCACAGATGTAGACTGTGGCTCTGTGGTTGGTAACAGTATTGTTGTAGATGGTTCCGGGCTTTTTGCTGGAATTCTTGAATGTGTGGTCAATGGAAGGACTGTGGAATGTGAACTTGGTGATTTCTCATTCTTGGTTGAAAAATTGATAATTGTGGAATGATCAACAGTAGTAGTTTTAGTAACTCTGTTTGTAGTGAAAGGGGAGGTTGAAACCACTGATGTTGTTATCCCTGCTGTTGTTCCTGTTGTCACAGATGTAGACTGTGGCTCTGTGGTTGGTAACAGTATTGTTGTAGATGCTTCTGGACTTGTTACTGGAATCTTCAAATGTTTGGTCAATGGAGGGAGATTGGAATGTGAACTAGGTGATTCCTCAGTCTTAGGTGAAAAATTGATAGTTGTGGAATGATCAACATTAGTAGTTTTAGTAACTCTGTTTGTAGTGAAAGGGGAGGTTGAAACCACGGATGTTGTTATCCCCGCTGTTATTCCCTTTGTCACAGATGTAGACTGTGGCTCTGAGGTTGGTAACAGTATTGTTGTAGATGCCTCTGGACTTGTTACTGGAATCTTCAAATGTTTGGTCAATGGAGGGAGAGTGGAATGTGAACTAGGTGATTCCTCAGTCTTAGGTGAAAAATTGATAGTTGTGGAATGATCAACATTAGTAGTTTTAGTAACTCTGTTTGTAGTGAAAGGGGAGGTTGAAACCACGGATGTTGTTATCCCCGCTGTTATTCCCTTTGTCACAGATGTAGACTGTGGCTCTGAGGTTGGTAACAGTATTGTTGTAGATGCCTCTGGACTTGTTACTGGAATCTTCAAATGTTTGGTCAATGGAGGGAGAGTGGAATGTGAACTAGGTGATTCCTCAGTCTTAGGTGAAAAATTGATAGTTGTGGAATGATCAACATTAGTAGTTTTAGTAACTCTGTTTGTAGTGAAAGGGGAGGTTGAAACCACTGATGTTGTTATCCCTGCTGTTGTTCCTGTTGTCACAGATGTAGACTGTGGCTCTGTGGTTGGTAAAAGTATTGTTGTAGATGCTTCCGGGCTTGTTGCTGGAATGCTTGAATGTGTGGTCAATGGAAGGACTGTGGAATGTGAAGTAGGTGTTTTCTCATTTTTGGTTGAAAATTTGATAGTTGTGGAATGATCAACATTAGTAGTTGTAGTAACTCTGTTTGTAGTGAAAGGGGAGGTTGAAACCACTGATGTTGTTATCCCCGCTGTTGTTCGCGTTGTCACAGATGTAGACTGTGGCTCTGTGGTTGGTAACAGTATTGTTGCTGGAATGCTTGAATGTGTGGTCAATGGAAGGACTGTGGAATGTGAACTTGGTGATTCCTCATTCTTGGTTGAAAAATTGATAATTGTGGAATGATCAACAGTAGTAGTTTTAGTAACTCTGTGTGTAGTGAAAGGGGAGGTTGAAACCACTGATGTTGTTATCCCTGCTGTTGTTCCCGTTGTCACAGATGTAGACTGTGGCTCTGTGGTTGGTAACAGTATTGTTGTAGATGCTTCTGGACTTGTTACCGGAATCTTCAAATGTTTGGTCAATGGAGGGAGAGTGGAATGGGAACTAGGTGATTCCTCAGTCTTAGGTGAAAAATTGATAGTTGTGGAATGATCAACATTAGTAGTTTTAGTAACTCTGTTTGTGGTGAAAGGGGAGGTTGAAACCACTGATGTTGTTATCCCTGCTGTTGTTCCCGTTGTCACAGATGTAGACTGCGGTTCTGTGGTTGGTAACAGTATTGTTGTAGATGCTTCCGGGCTTGTTGCTGGAACGCTTGAATGTGTGGTCAATGGAAGGACTGTGGAATGTGAAGTAGGTGATTCCTCAGTCTTAGGTGAAAAATTGATAGTTGTGGAATGATCAACATTAGTAGTTTTAGTAACTCTGTTTGTAGTGAAAGGAGAGGTTGAAACCACTGATGTTGTTATCCCCGCTGTTGTTCCCGTTGTCACAGATGTAGACTGTGGCTCCGTGGTTGGTAACAGTATTGTTGTAAATGCTTCTGGACTTGTTACTGGAATCTTCAAATGTTTGGTCAATGGAGGGAGAGTGGAATGTGAACTAGGTGATTCCTGAGTCTTAGGTGAAAGATTGATAGTTGTGGAATGATCAACATTAGTAGTTTTAGTAACTCTGTTTGTGGTGAAAGTTAAGGTTGAAACCACTGATGTTGTTATCCCTGCTGTTGTTCCCGTTGTCACAGATGTAGACTGTGGCTCTGTGGTTGGTAACAGTATTGTTGTAGATGCTTCCGGGCTTGTTGCTGGAATGCTTGAATGTGTGGTCAATGGAAGGACTGTGGAATGTGAACTAGGTGATTCCTCATTCTTGGTTGAAAAATTGATAGTTGTGGAATGATCAACATTTGTTGTTTTAGTAACTCTGTTTGTGGTGAAGGGGGAGGTTGAAACCACTGATGTTGTTATCCCTGCTGTTGTTCCCTTTGTCACAGATGTAGACTGTGGCTCTGTGGTTGGTAACAGTATTGTTGTAGATGCTTCTGGACTTGTTACTGGAATCTTCAAATGTTTGGTCAATGGAGGGAGAGTGGAATGTGAACTAGGTGATTCCTCAGTCTTAGGTGAAAGATTGATAGTTGTGGAATGATCAACATTAGTAGTTTTAGTAACTCTGTTTGTGGTGAAAGTTGAGGTTGAAACCACTGATGTTGTTATCCCTGCTGTTGTTCCCGTTGTCACAGATGTAGACTGTGGCTCTGTGGTTGGTAACAGTATTGTTGTAGATGCTTCCGGGCTTGTTGCTGGAATGCTTGAATGTGTGGTCAATGGAAGGACTGTGGAATGTGAACTAGGTGATTCCTCAGTCTTAGGTGAAAGATTGATAGTTGTGGAATGATCAACATTAGTAGTTTTAGTAACTCTGTTTGTAGTTAAAGGGGAGGTTGAAACCACTGATGTTGTTATCCCTGCTGTTGTTCCCGTTGTCACAGATGTAGACTGTGGCTCTGTGGTTGGTAACAGTATTGTTGTAGATGCTTCCGGGCTTGTTGCTGGAATGCTTGAATGTGTGGTCAATGGAAGGACTGTGGAATGTGAACTAGGTGATTCCTCATTCTTGGTTGGAAAATTGATAGTTGTGGAATGATCAACATTTGTTGTTTTAGTAACTCTGTTTGTGGTGAAGGGGGAGGTTGAAACCACGGATGTTGTTATCCCTGCTGTTGTTCCCTTTGTCACAGATGTAGACTGTGGCTCTGTGGTTGGTAACAGTATTGTTGTAGATGCTTCTGGACTTGTTACTGGAATCTTCAAATGTTTGGTCAATGGAGGGAGAGTGGAATGTGAACTAGGTGATTCCTCAGTCTTAGGTGAAAGATTGATAGTTGTGGAATGATGAACATTAGTAGTTTTAGTAACTCTGTTTGTGGTGAAAGTTGAGGTTGAAACCACTGATGTTGTTATCCCTGCTGTTGTTCCCGTTGTCACAGATGTAGACTGTGGCTCTGTGGTTGGTAACAGTATTTTTGTAGATGCTTCCGGGCTTGTTGCTGGAATGCTTGAATGTGTGGTCAATGGAAGGACTGTGGAATGTGAACTAGGTGATTCCTCATTCTTGGTTGAAAAATTGATAGTTGTGGAATGATCAACATTTGTTGTTTTAGTAACTCTGTTTGTGGTGAAGGGGGAGGTTGAAACCACTGATGTTGTTATCCCTGCTGTTGTTCCCTTTGTCACAGATGTAGACTGTGGCTCTGTGGTTGGTAACAGTATTGTTGTAGATGCTTCTGGACTTGTTACTGGAATCTTCAAATGTTTGGTCAATGGAGGGAGAGTGGAATGTGAACTAGGTGATTCCTCAGTCTTAGGTGAAAGATTGATAATTGTGGAATGATCAACATTAGTAGTTTTAGTAACTCTGTTTGTAGTGAAAGGGGAGGTTGAAACCACTGATGTTGTTATCCCTGCTGTTGTTCCCGTTGTCACAGATGTAGACTGTGGCTCTGTGGTTGGTAACAGTATTGTTGTAGATGCTTCCGGGCGTGTTGCTGGAATGCTTGAATGTGTGGTCAATGGAAGGACTGTGGAATGTGAACTAGGTGATTCCTCAGTCTTAGGTGAAAGATTGATAGTTGTGGAATGATCAACATTAGTAGTTTTAGTAACTCTGTTTGTGGTGAAAGTGGAGGTTGAAACCACTGTTGTTATCCCTGCTGTTGTTCCCGTTGTCACAGATGTAGACTGTGGTTCTGTGGTTGGTAACAGTATTGTTGTAGATGCTTCCGGGCTTGTTGCTGGAATGCTTGAATGTGTGGTCAATGGAAGGACTGTGGAATGTGAAGTAGGTGATTCCTCAGTCTTAGGTGAAAAATTTATAGTTGTGGAATGATCAACATTAGTAGTTTTAGTAACTCTGTTTGTAGTGAAAGGGGAGGTTGGAACCACTGATGTTGTTATCCCTGCTGTTGTTCCCTTTGTCACAGATGTAGACTGTGGCTCTGTGGTTGGTAACAGTATTGTTGTAGATGCATCCGGGCTTGTTGCTGGAATGCTTGAATGTCTGGTCAATGGAAGGACTGTGGAATGTGAACTAGATGATTCCTCATTCTTGGTTGAAAAATTGATAGTTGTGGAATGATCAACATTTGTTGTTTTAGTAACTCTGTTTGTGGTGAAGGGGGAGGTTGAAACCACTGATGTTGTTATCCCTGCTGTTGTTCCCTTTGTCACAGATGTAGACTGTGGCTCTGTGGTTGGTAACAGTATTGTTGTAGATGCTTCTGGACTTGTTACTGGAATCTTCAAATGTTTGTTCAATGGAGGGAGAGTGGAATGTGAACTAGGTGATTCCTCAGTCTTAGGTGAAAGATTGATAGTTGTGGAATGATCAACATTAGTAGTTTTAGTAACTCTGTTTGTAGTGAAAGGGGAGGTTGAAACCACTGATGTTGTTATCCCTGCTGTTGTTCCCGTTGTCACAGATGTAGACTGTGGCTCTGTGGTTGGTAACAGTATTGTTGTAGATGCTTCCGGGCGTGTTGCTGGAATGCTTGAATGTGTGGTCAATGGAAGGACTGTGGAATGTGAACTAGGTGATTCCTCAGTCTTAGGTGAAAGATTGATAGTTGTGGAATGATCAACATTAGTAGTTTTAGTAACTCTGTTTGTGGTGAAAGTGGAGGTTGATACCACTGTTGTTATCCCTGCTGTTGTTCCCGTTGTCACAGATGTAGACTGTGGTTCTGTGGTTGGTAACAGTATTGTTGTAGATGCTTCCGGGCTTGTTGCTGGAATGCTTGAATGTGTGGTCAATGGAAGGACTGTGGAATGTGAAGTAGGTGATTCCTCAGTCTTAGGTGAAAAATTTATAGTTGTGGAATGATCAACATTAGTAGTTTTAGTAACTCTGTTTGTAGTGAAAGGGGAGGTTGAAACCACTGATGTTGTTATCCCTGCTGTTGTTCCCTTTGTCACAGATGTAGACTGTGGCTCTGTGGTTGGTAACAGTATTGTTGTAGATGCTTCCGGGCTTGTTGCTGGAATGCTTGAATGTGTGGTCAATGGAGGGAGAGTGGAATGTGAACTAGGTGATTCCTCAGTCTTAGGTGAAAGATTGATAGTTGTGGAATGATCAACATTAGTAGTTTTAGTAACTCTGTTTGTAGTGAAAGGGGAGGTTGAAACCACTGATGTTGTTATCCCTGCTGTTGTTCCCTTTGTCACAGATGTAGACTGTGGCTCTGTGGTTGGTAACAGTATTGTTGTAGATGCTTCCGGACTTGTTGCTGGAATGCTTGAATGTGTGGTCAATGGAAGGACTGTGGAATGTGAACTAGGTGATTCCTCATTCTTGGTTGAAAAATTGATAGTTGTGGAATGATCAACATTTGTTGTTTTAGTAACTCTGTTTGTGGTGAAGGGGGAGGTTGAAACCACTGATGTTGTTATCCCTGCTGTTGTTCCCTTTGTCACAGATGTAGACTGTGGCTCTGTGGTTGGTAACAGTATTGTTGTAGATGCTTCTGGACTTGTTACTGGAATCTTTAAATGTTTGGTCAATGGAGGGAGAGTGGAATGTGAACTAGGTGATTCCTCAGTCTTAGGTGAAAAATTGATAGTTGTGGAATGATCAACATTTGTTGTTTTAGTAACTCTGTTTGTGGTGAAGGGGGAGGTTGAAACCACTGATGTTGTTATCCCTGCTGTTGTTCCCTTTGTCACAGATGTAGACTGTGGCTCTGTGGTTGGTAACAGTATTGTTGTAGATGCTTCTGGACTTGTTACTGGAATCTTCAAATGTTTGGTCAATGGAGGGAGAGTGGAATGTGAACTAGGTGATTCTTCAGTCTTAGGTGAAAGATTGATAGTTGTGGAATGATCAACATTAGTAGTTTTAGTAACTCTGTTTGTGGTGAAAGTTGAGGTTGAAACCACTGATGTTGTTATCCCTGCTGTTGTTCCCGTTGTCACAGATGTAGACTGTGGCTCTGTGGTTGGTAACAGTATTGTTGTAGATGCTTCTGGACTTGTTACTGGAATCTTTAAATGTTTGGTCAATGGAGGGAGAGTGGAATGTGAACTAGGTGATTCCTCAGTCTTAGGTGAAAGATTGATAGTTGTGGAATGATCAACATTAGTAGTTTTAGTAACTCTGTTTGTGGTGAACGGGGAGGTTGAAACCACTGATGTTGTTATCCCTGCTGTTGTTCCCTTTGTCACAGATGTAGACTGTGGCTCTGTGGTTGGTAACAGTATTGTTGTAGATGCTTCCGGGCTTGTTGCTGGAATGCTTGAATGTGTGGTCAATGGAAGGACTGTGGAATGTGAACTAGGTGATTCCTCATTCTTGGTTGAAAAATTGATAGTTGTGGAATGATCAACATTTGTTGTTTTAGTAACTCTGTTTGTGGTGAAGGGGGAGGTTGAAACCACTGATGTTGTTATCCCTGCTGTTGTTCCCTTTGTCACAGATGTAGACTGTGGCTCTGTGGTTGGTAACAGTATTGTTGTAGATGCTTCTGGACTTGTTACTGGAATCTTTAAATGTTTGGTCAATGGAGGGAGAGTGGAATGTGAACTAGGTGATTCCTCAGTCTTAGGTGAAAAATTGATAGTTGTGGAATGATCAACATTAGTAGTTTTAGTAACTCTGTTTGTGGTGAAAGTTGAGGTTGAAACCACTGATGTTGTTATCCCTGCTGTTGTTCCCGTTGTCACAGATGTAGACTGTGGCTCTGTGGTTGGTAACAGTATTGTTGTAGATGCTTCTGGACTTGTTACTGGAATCTTCAAATGTTTGGTCAATGGAGGGAGAGTGGAATGTGAACTAGGTGATTCCTCAGTCTTAGGTGAAAGATTGATAGTTGTGGAATGATCAACATTAGTAGTTTTAGTAACTCTGTTTGTGGTGAAAGTTGAGGTTGAAACCACTGATGTTGTTATCCCTGCTGTTGTTCCCGTTGTCACAGATGTAGACTGTGGCTCTGTGGTTGGTAACAGTATTGTTGTAGATGCTTCCGGGCTTGTTGCTGGAATGCTTGAATGTGTGGTCAATGGAAGGACTGTGGAATGTGAACTAGGTGATTCCTCATTCTTGGTTGAAAAATTGATAGTTGTGGAATGATCAACATTTGTTGTTTTAGTAACTCTGTTTGTGGTGAAGGGGGAGGTTGAAACCACTGATGTTGTTATCCCTGCTGTTGTTCCCTTTGTCACAGATGTAGACTGTGGCTCTGTGGTTGGTAACAGTATTGTTGTAGATGCTTCTGGACTTGTTACTGGAATCTTTAAATGTTTGGTCAATGGAGGGAGAGTGGAATGTGAACTAGGTGATTCCTCAGTCTTAGGTGAAAAATTGATAGTTGTGGAATGATCAACATTTGTTGTTTTAGTAACTCTGTTTGTGGTGAAGGGGGAGGTTGAAACCACTGATGTTGTTATCCCTGCTGTTGTTCCCTTTGTCACAGATGTAGACTGTGGCTCTGTGGTTGGTAACAGTATTGTTGTAGATGCTTCTGGACTTGTTACTGGAATCTTCAAATGTTTGGTCAATGGAGGGAGAGTGGAATGTGAACTAGGTGATTCTTCAGTCTTAGGTGAAAGATTGATAGTTGTGGAATGATCAACATTAGTAGTTTTAGTAACTCTGTTTGTGGTGAAAGTTGAGGTTGAAACCACTGATGTTGTTATCCCTGCTGTTGTTCCCGTTGTCACAGATGTAGACTGTGGCTCTGTGGTTGGTAACAGTATTGTTGTAGATGCTTCTGGACTTGTTACTGGAATCTTCAAATGTTTGGTCAATGGAGGGAGAGTGGAATGTGAACTAGGTGATTCCTCAGTCTTAGGTGAAAGATTGATAGTTGTGGAATGATCAACATTAGTAGTTTTAGTAACTCTGTTTGTGGTGAAAGTTGAGGTTGAAACCACTGATGTTGTTATCCCTGCTGTTGTTCCCGTTGTCACAGATGTAGACTGTGGCTCTGTGGTTGGTAACAGTATTGTTGTAGATGCTTCCGGGCTTGTTGCTGGAATGCTTGAATGTGTGGTCAATGGAAGGACTGTGGAATGTGAACTAGGTGATTCCTCATTCTTGGTTGAAAAATTGATAGTTGTGGAATGATCAACATTTGTTGTTTTAGTAACTCTGTTTGTGGTGAAGGGGGAGGTTGTAACCACTGATGTTGTTATCCCTGCTGTTGTTCCTGTTGTCACAGATGTAGACTGTGGCTCTGTGGTTGGTAACAGTATTGTTGTAGATGCTTCCGGGCTTGTTGCTGGAATGCTTGAATGTGTGGTCAATGGAAGGACTGTGGAATGTGAAGTAGGTGATTCCTCATTCTTGGTTGAAAAATTGATAGTTGTGGAATGATCAACATTTGTTGTTTTAGTAACTCTGTTTGTGGTGAAGGGGGAGGTTGAAACCACTGATGTTGTTATCCCTGCTGTTGTTCCCTTTGTCACAGATGTAGACTGTGGCTCTGTGGTTGGTAACAGTATTTTTGTAGATGCTTCTGGACTTGTTACTGGAATCTTCAAATGTTTGGTCAATGGAGGGAGAGTGGAATGTGAACTAGGTGATTCCTCAGTCTTACGTGAAAGATTGATAGATGTGGAATGATCAACATTAGTAGTTTTAGTAACTCTGTTTGTGGTGAAAGTTGAGGTTGAAACCACTGATGTTGTTATCCCTGCTGTTGTTCCCGTTGTCACAGATGTAGACTGTGGCTCTGTGGTTGGTAACAGTATTGTTGTAGATGCTTCCGGGCTTGTTGCTGGAATGCTTGAATGTGTGGTCAATGGAAGGACTGTGGAATGTGAACTAGGTGATTCCTCATTCTTGGTTGAAAAATTGATAGTTGTGGAATGATCAACATTTCTTGTTTTAGTAACTCTGTTTGTGGTGAAGGGGGAGGTTGAAACCACTGATGTTGTTATCCCTGCTGTTGTTCCCTTTGTCACAGATGTAGACTGTAGCTCTGTGGTTGGTAACAGTATTGTTGTAGATGCTTCTGGACTTGTTACTGGAATCTTCAAATGTTTGGTCAATGGAGGGAGAGTGGAATGTGAACTAGGTGATTCCTCAGTCTTAGGTGAAAGATTGATAGTTGTGGAATGATCAACATTAGTAGTTTTAGTAACTCTGTTTGTGGTGAAAGTGGAGGTTGAAACCACTGATGTTGTTATCCCTGCTGTTGTTCCCGTTGTCACAGATGTAGACTGTGGCTCTGTGGTTGGTAACAGTATTGTTGTAGATGCTTCCGGGCTTGTTGCTGGAATGCTTGAATGTGTGGTCAATGGAAGGACTGTGGAATGTGAACTAGGTGATTCCTCATTCTTGGTTGAAAAATTGATAGTTGTGGAATGATCAACATTTGTTGTTTTAGTAACTCTGTTTGTGGTGAAGGGGGAGGTTGAAACCACTGATGTTGTTATCCCTGCTGTTGTTCCCTTTGTCACAGATGTAGACTGTGGCTCTGTGGTTGGTAACAGTATTGTTGTAGATGCTTCTGGACTTGTTACTGGAATCTTCAAATGTTTGGTCAATGGAGGGAGAGTGGAATGTGAACTAGGTGATTCCTCAGTCTTAGGTGAAAGATTGATAGTTGTGGAATGATCAACATTAGTAGTTTTAGTAACTCCGTTTGTGGTGAAAGGGGAGGTTGAAACCACTGATGATGTTATCCCTGCTGTTGTTCCCGTTGTCACAGATGTAGACTGTGGCTCTGTGGTTGGTAACAGTATTGTTGTAGATGCTTCCAGGCTTGTTGCTGGAATGCTTGAATGTGTGGTCAATGGAAGGACTGTGGAATGTGAACTAGGTGCTTCCTCATTCTTGGTTGAAAAATTGATAGTTGTGGAATGATCAACATTAGTAGTTTTAGTAACTCTGTTTGTGGTGAAAGGGGACGTTGAAACCACTGATGTTGTTATCCCTGCTGTTGTTCCCGTTGTCACAGATGTAGACTGTGGCTCTGTGGTTGGTAACAGTATTGTTGTAGATGCCTCCGGGCTTGTTGCTGGAATGCTTGAATGTGTGGTCAATGAAAGGACTGTGGAATGTGAACTAGGTGATTCCTCATTCTTGGTTGAAAAATTGATAGTTGTGGAATGATCAACATTTGTTGTTTTAGTAACTCTGTTTGTGGTGAAAGGGGACGTTGAAACCACTGATGTTGTTATCCCCGCTGTTGTTCCCGTTGTCACAGATGTAGACTGTGGCTCTGTGTTTGGTAACAGTATTGTTGTAGATGCTTCTGGACTTGTTACTGGAATCTTCAAATGTTTGGTCAATGGAGGGAGAGTGGAATGTGAACTAGGTGCTTCCTCATTCTTGGTTGAAAAATTGATAGTTGTGGAATGATCAACATTTGTTGTTTTAGTAACTCTGTTTGTGGTGAAGGGGGAGGTTGAAACCATTGATGTTGTTATCCCTGCTGTTGTTCCCTTTGTCACAGATGTAGACTGTGGCTCTGTGGTTGGTAACAGTATTGTTGTAGATCCTTCTGGACTTGTTACTGGAATCTTCAAATGTTTGGTCAATGGAGGGAGAGTGGAATGTGAACTAGGTGATTCCTCAGTCTTAGGTGAAAGACTGATAGTTGTGGAATGATCAACATTAGTAGTTTTAGTAACTCTGTTTGTGGTGAAAGTGGAGGTTGAAACCACTGATGTTGTTATCTCTGCTGCTGTTCCCATTGTCACAGATGTAGACTGTGGCTCTGTGGTTGGTAACAGTATTGTTGTAGATGCTTCCGGGCTTGTTGCTGGAATGCTTGAATGTGTGGTCAATGGAAGGACTGTGGAATGTGAACTAGGTGATTCCTCAGTCTTAGGTGAAAGATTGATAGTTGTGGAATGATCGACATTAGTAGTTTTAGTAACTCCTTTTGTGGTGAAAGGGGAGGTTGAAACCACTGATGATGTTATCCCTGCTGTTGTTCCCGTTGTCACAGATGTAGACTGTGGCTCTGTGGTTGGTAACAGTATTGTTGTAGATGCTTCCAGGCTTGTTGCTGGAATGCTTGAATGTGTGGTCAATGGAAGGACTGTGGAATGTGAACTAGGTGATTCCTCATTCTTGGTTGAAAAATTGATAGTTGTGGAATGATCAACATTTGTTGTTTTAGTAACTCTGTTTGTGGTGAAGGGGGAGGTTGAAACCACTGATGTTGTTATCCCTGCTGTTGTTCCCTTTGTCACAGATGTAGACTGTGGCTCTGTGGTTGGTAACAGTATTGTTGTAGATGCTTCTGGACTTGTTACTGGAATCTTCAAATGTTTGGTCAATGGAGGGAGATTGGAATGTGAACTAGGTGATTCCTCAGTCTTAGGTGAAAAATTGATAGTTGTGGAATGATCAACATTAGTAGTTTTAGTAACTCTGTTTGTGGTGAAAGGGGACGTTGAAACCACTGATGTTGTTATCCCTGCTGTTGTTCCCGTTGTCACAGATGTAGACTGTGGCTCTGTGGTTGGTAACATTATTGTTGTAGATGCTTCCGGGCTTGTTGCTGGAATGCTTGAATGTGTGGTCAATGGAAGGACTGTGGAATGTGAACTAGGTGATTCCTCATTCTTGGTTGAAAAATTGATAATTGTGGAATGATCAACATTTGTTGTTTTAGTAACTCTGTTTGTGGTGAAAGGGGACGTTGAAACCACTGATGTTGTTATCCCTGCTGTTGTTCCCGTTGTCACAGATGTAGACTGTGGCTCTGTGGTTGGTAACAGTATTGTTGTAGATGCTTCCGGGCTTGTTGCTGGAATGCTTGAATGTGTGGTCAATGGAAGGACTGTGGAATGTGAACTAGGTGATTCCTCATTCTTGTTTGAAAAATTGATAGTTGTGGAATAATCAACATTAGTAGTTTTAGTAACTCTGTTTGTGGTGAAAGTGGAGGTTGAAACCACTGATGTTGTCATTCCTGCTGTTGTTCCTTTTGTCACAGTTGTAGACTGTGGCTCTGTGGTTGGTAAAAGTATTGTTGTAGATGCTTCCGGGCTTGTTGCTGGAATGCTTGAATGTGTGGTCAATGGAAGGACTGTGGAATGTGAAGTAGGTGATTCCTCAGTCTTAGGTGAAAAATTGATAGTTGTGGAATGATCAACAGTAGTAGTTTTAGTAACTCTGTTTGTAGTGAAAGGGGAGGTTGAAACCACTGATGTTGTTATCCCTGCTGTTGTTCCCGTTGTCACAGATGTAGACTGTGGCTCTGTGGTTGGTAACAGTATAGTTGTAGATGCTTCCAGGCTTGTTGCTGGAATGCTTGAATGTGTGGTCAATGGAAGGACTGTGGAATGTGAACTAGGTGATTCCTCATTCTTGGTTGAAAAATTGATAGTTGTGGAATGATCAACATTTGTTGTTTTAGTAACTCTGTTTGTGGTGAAGGGGGAGGTTGAAACCACAGATGTTGTTATCCCTGCTGTTGTTCCCTTTGTCACAGATGTAGACTGTGGCTCTGTGGTTGGTAACAGTATTGTTGTAGATGCTTCCGGGCTTGTTGCTGGAATGCTTGAATGTGTGGTCAATGGAAGGACTGTGGAATGTGAACTAGGTGATTCCTCATTCTTGGTTGAAAAATTGATAGTTGTGGAATAATCAACATTAGTAGTTTTAGTAACTCTGTTTGTGGTGAAAGTGGAGGTTGAAACCACTGATGTTGTCATTCCTGCTGTTGTTCCTTTTGTCACAGTTGTAGACTGTGGCTCTGTGGTTGGTAAAAGTATTGTTGTAGATGCTTCCGGGCTTGTTGCTGGAATGCTTGAATGTGTGGTCAATGGAAGGACTGTGGAATGTGAAGTAGGTGATTCCTCAGTCTTAGGTGAAAAATTGATAGTTGTGGAATGATCAACAGTAGTAGTTTTAGTAACTCTGTTTGTAGTGAAAGGGGAGGTTGAAACCACTGATGTTGTTATCCCTGCTGTTGTTCCCGTTGTCACAGATGTAGACTGTGGCTCTGTGGTTGGTAACAGTATAGTTGTAGATGCTTCCAGGCTTGTTGCTGGAATGCTTGAATGTGTGGTCAATGGAAGGACTGTGGAATGTGAACTAGGTGATTCCTCATTCTTGGTTGAAAAATTGATAGTTGTGGAATGATCAACATTTGTTGTTTTAGTAACTCTGTTTGTGGTGAAGGGGGAGGTTGAAACCACAGATGTTGTTATCCCTGCTGTTGTTCCCTTTGTCACAGATGTAGACTGTGGCTCCCTGGTTGGTAACAGTATTGTTGTAGATGCTTCCGGGCTTGTTGCTGGAATGCTTGAATGTGTGGTCAATGGAAGGACTGTGGAATGTGAACTAGGTGATTCCTCATTCTTGGTTGAAAAATTGTTAGTTGTGGAATGATCAACATTTGTTGTTTTAGTAACTCTGTTTGTGGTGAAGGGGGAGGTTGAAACCACTGATGTTGTTATCCCTGCTGTTGTTCCCTTTGTCACAGATGTAGACTGTGGCTCTGTGGTTGGTAACAGTATTGTTGTAGATGCTTCTGGACTTGTTGCTGGAATACTTGAATGTGCGGTCAATGGAGGGACTGTGGAGTGGGAACTAGTTGATTCCTCAGTATTAGTTGTGAAATTGATAGTTGTGGAATGATCAACATTAGTAGTTTTAGTAACTCTGTTTGTAGTGAAGGGGGAGGTTGAAACCACTGATGTTATTATCTCCGCTGTTGTTCCCATTGTTGTTGTATTGGTAGTTTTTGAAACTTTGTTCATGGTGAAGGGGGAGGTTGACACCAATGATGTCATTATTCCTGCTTTTGTTACATTCATTGTAATAGCTGAATATTCTGTTTTGCTGGATGGTGATGTCGTTGGCGTTTCCTTACAAATGGGCCCTTCATAAATGTTATTCAAACATTCACCTTGATCATGACAGTAACTAGGGTTTGTTTTGCAAGGTCCAACACAGTGCCATTGACCCTTGTTAATCTCAGCAGTGTAATTAGCAAACGGACAGCCAACATAAGGCTTTAGGTCTGTGATGTCTGGTGGATGAAAAAATAATTTACACATTATTCATATTGTGTGACCTGTAATAACACAACTTTTGATAAAAAATACTGAAATGTTGACATGACATACAAATTCAGACAGACTACTTACTTTTGATTTTAGTTGGAATGAATGTTAGTTGATTCAACTTTACACTGGCATTACCAAAAGCCTGAGAAATCGTATAGAGTGTCTTTGTGTCATTCAAGATATTCTTCAACACCACTCCAAGCTTAGTGTTGACAAATTGGATTTGTGTTTCATTATTTAGATAGTAATACTCCGCCACACTCTCTGCAACAACACTTCCTGGTCTACAGCAGGAAAAAAGATGTTTCCAAATAAAGCAAGTCTGTATTTGATTAAAAAGCCAACTGTAAATATCTTTTCAATACATCCTATCATACCTTACCTTAAATTTGTGATGTACACTTTTTTAAAGGCTAATGGATCCGCTTCTTTGCACAGTGCTTCGAGCTAGAATGTATAACATATGATCAATTTTACACTTGCAATTACATTCTCTGAAATATCTCAGAATTTAGTTCTAAGGTATGAGTAAATGCTAAGTAGGTTACGCCAGGAGAAATATATATATTTACCTGATGTGTTAAGGTTTCAATAAAATTTAAAGATTGATTGGAGTTTAAATTAGAAAAAGCAACCAAAAAAGTCATATTGATTTCCAAGTTGATATTTGCTTTTGTAATTGGGAATTCTCCAAGATCTGTAAAAAAATAATAATAGGACAACCATACATTATTATTTGAACAGCATCTTCACATCTGTTAGCCTTACCACAAAACACATGTTGAGAACTCATGCAATATCTGAAAATTGGGGGAAAAAAAACAACTTACCCAAATGAACAGAGGTGCTGTTCTCTCCAAATGAGCAGGAATCTCCATAGACTGATTCATTACATGAACGATCAGATTTGGATATTTCAGTAACGTCATTTGTTGTGTATGTTGAGGTCAACACCACTGCTGTACTTGATCCTGCTTTTGTTCCCATTGTCACAGATGTAGTCTGTGTCTCTGTAGTTGGTGACATTATTGTTGTAGAAAATTCCTGGCTTGTTAGTGGAAGGTTGAAATGTTTGGAAATGGAAGTGACTGTGGATAGCAAACTCTGTGCTTCCTTAGTATTAGTTGTAAAATTGATAGGTGTCGACTGATCAGTGTTTGTAGCTTTAGTAACTTTTTTCGTGGTGAAGAGGGAGGTTGACACCACTGATGTACTCATGCCTGCTGTTGTTCGCACTGTCACAGATGTAGACTGTTGTACTGTAGTTGGTGACATTATTGTTGTAGATGATTCATGGCTTGTTAGAGG